>CM062813.1:747540454-747885454 GCA_031772625.1 Pinus tabuliformis | reverse complement strand
GGCTTGCCTGGAGAAATATTGATTGAGGGCCCACACGGAGTAAGGTTGTTACTACTCATGAGAGGGGTTCCCACAGACTACTGCGCTCATCCAACAGAGGGATGGTCCCACGGACGGACTAATAATGCCCATATACACTGGAGCTTAAAGGCCTAGCTTATCATTGCCAGGTGTCAGTGCCACTCATAGCCCATAGGGGGGGAAACAGTCTCATAGCCACTTGGTGATAGAACTCTTTTAAGTGGAAGAAAGAAGCTCTAGTCAGTGAATGCAGTCGGTTTAGCTAGAAACTATGGAGCATATTGCATTTTATTAAGCAAGTAGTTCGGTGGCTGTCACTCACATAGGGTGGGCAGTGCAGTAACTGGCGGTTAAGCCCCTATAAATGTAATGAGCACTTACTTTGATTTATGCAATTATTAGCTTTGACTGCTGCTTTGTTAGGTCTGTCCCTGGAGGGAGGGGATTAGCTTGGTCCTGATTGTATTTGCTATTCGCACTCAGTGAATGTGTCTATAGTTCATGGGTGAACCGAACGAGACTCGGGCAGAGAAACAGAGACAGGGATGGATGGATACTGGTGGCTGAGACAAGCACTTGGGATAGGCTCTATTTTCCTAGGCTTTCCCTCGACTCTAACTAACTGGACAGGCTCTATTCGCCTAGGCTTTCCCTCGACTCTAACTAACTGGACAGGCTAGGACCTAATACTATGCGAGATCGGATACCAAGCAACACCAGCTGGAATTCACCAGTTTCCGTAGAAGTAGCATTAACTGGGACACCGAGCATAAGCATTGACATAGATAATCGATGCATTAACCAGTTGCAGGTAGGTAGCAAGCGGTACGTAGAAGCATTAACCCATTAACGGGGAGGAGCATTAACCATGTGCCTTAGATAATCCTAGAAGCCTGCCCCCTTGAATCCAAGTCAATTCGAGAGAGAAGCAAGCCTCTTAAGAGAAATGATCTCTCCCAACCGAGCTCAACCTATTTATATACAAGTCAAGTGCAAAATAGATAGATAGGACTCAACTCGTTAATACGTAAATGATCGGATCAGAATCTGCTACCTAGAAAAGGAATCTAATGAAAGCTAGGGCCGCCTACCTTAATAAGCAATATCCTCTAAAAAGGGGGTTATCTCATCAGAGAAATAGAAACTAGGTAATATGTAAATAATAGAAGGTTCCCAGTAGGATTAGTTGGATTAGATTAGCTTTCAATCACTAACTATACCTTATATACGTATTAACAACTGAGAGATTATAGAAACTTTCAAGCAGAATTATTATTATTTTCCCATTCTCCTCAGTAAATAGAGGAGGGATTGTATCTTTTCTTGAAGTTGTTAATACGTATATAAAAGTCAATAAGAAAAGTTGGGGAGGGCTCCGTCCCATTCTGTGGACCACTGAACAAGCGGAGAATGAACGAGATGTTCTATATCATTATGATCGAAACTCAAAGCTTGGGCTACACCACTACTATGCTCATAGGATCTAGTAGTTCAGGAAGGTCCCACCAATCAGATGGAGTCGCTCGATCGCTTACGAAAACGCGACAACAGATAGCGAGATCTGCAATTGGTGTAGTAATTGGTTACCAAGTGTCAAGCTCAACTAGAAGGGTGGGCTTCTCTGGTAAGCACTCAGACATAAAGAAAGAATTTTATTATTACCCTTGCACTAGGAAGTGCAAGCCCCTCCAGGACCTTTCCTCCTAAAAATAGCAATTTGAATATACGAAAATAGCGAATGAGGATGTTTTATATAACCGGGAGCCAAGCCAAGTAGCTCAGCCGAGTAGCTCAAAAGTTGAATAGTGCATAGCCCCCCATTGAGGAACCCCATTGATTAGGCCCTTCCCTGTGTGTATTAGTATCCTTCGATTAGGCCCATTGATTAGGTCCCTCCCTGTGAATTATTCCCCTGTGGATAAGTCCCACCTGTAACCCCTGTTATTAGGCCCCTCCTTGTGAGTAGTTGTAGTAACTCCTGTTCCGTATCAATTGGTAAGGCTGCCACCGCTCAAGCTGTTGTCATTCATCCGTCCGTTGGACCGCGCCCCTCTCTACTGATGTGGGCAATCAATCAGTTACTAACTGGTGCTACTTACTCCCCATTGCTGACTGGCATTCCCTGACAAGTGTGAATGGAACCGTGTGTCTGTCGATGATCCTCGACAGGTGCATTATAAGTAATGCATCTTTCTTCTTAGCATTGTTTTGAGCCATTAAGTCAAGCCGAGTCTCCAAGTCAAGCTGATAAGCCCAACCGTGCAGTCTAGGCTGGTTAGGAGCATTTCAATGTTCCGTAGCTTTAAGTGAGGTCGAGTTATAGTTCTATGTAGGGTAGGGGGTCTATATCGAGGAAGAGTTCGAGGAATAGTTCTAGGTCTAGGTCGAGGGCTATGTCTGGGATGTAGCGTGTGTTGAAGGTGAGTCGGGTATCGTGGGACCTTATCCTCTCTCTAGGCCAGTAGTGAGGCTGTCATTCATCCAACGCCTATCTCAGAAGATGTTTTCTATCAATCAATCACTATCAAGCCTCATCCACCTCGCTCGCTTACTGGGACTACCTGCACAAAGTTTCTGGCGTGCTCAAAGCAGGTGCATCATAATTAATGATCGCCATGGGCATCCATTCAAAGTACATGTGTTTCATAGCACATTAAGTGAGTTCGAGGTTCGAGGTATCGACAACCATCAATCGGGACCTCCTTCCTGGGGATCTCCTATTGGATCGACATCTGGAAACGACTGTCAGCTATCAACTATGCTCAGCTATCATAGATAAAACATTGTCAAAGGGTATAGTTCATTAAGGTCCGGAGGGCTTTCGCTTTTGAGGGAAAGGAGAGAATCCAATTTTAACTCCCGATGAGTATAATATTCATGCCTCGGACCCCCTAAAGATGAGATTCTCTTAGGCGAAATCCACAAACGAAAGAGAAGGTTTTCCTGACTCTGTTCCAACAAGACTTTGGGCCTGCTCTAAACAAACTAGGTATTCAACCGTTCAACCGATAGATTGATATCGTCTGGCGATAACCTAGTTTAATTGATATGCTTGTATGTAACCAACACGGTTCCGATGTCTTCAGGTGTTTACATGGTAACATAATCAATCTTATATTCGGTGGATTGATAGGGACCTTCTATCTCGACTATTGATGGGGGGGCCTTGTCCTTCCTTTCAGTCCTTGATGGGGGCTTCCTTCTTCTCTCGGCACTGCCCCTTTGGCTATGATCGATAAACTATACTATGATCGGACAATGACCACCTTCTGGCAATTAGACTCTGGCTATCGACCTCCTGTCAATGATTGTATCTCAGCTGACCAGCTTGCAATGACCCCCTGGAAATGATCAGCTTTGTTAGGTGGAGAGGTCGAGGGTCGAGGGTATAGGTTCGAGAGGTTTGATTTCCTTCGTCGAATTCTAGGTAGATTTTTCTATTTCTAGTAAGAGTTAGAGTTGGAGGGCTTTCATTCACCTGGTGGACCACCCATCTCGAAAGATGTTTTCCGTCAATGGACAAGGCTTTCAAGTTATTGCCAATAGCCAATAGCCCTCCCCCACCGGTCATTCACAGTCGGTTGCCACAGGGAAGTGCATATACAGGATGCTTATAGTCCCCATCAGTCACAGGATGGAGGTGTTGATTATTGCTAGCCGATACCCGGGAGAGATACCATCATCACTGTAGATCTTTGCTGATAGCCTTGCTAGTTAATGCAGTTGATGGATGAACGATCCATTATGCGATGCCAGAGCTGGGTCCGCTTGGATACCCCGTTGATCCCATTAGATGATCCAATCCGCTCGGCTAATCTAATTCACTGGGCTCCGCTAATCCACTAGAATCCGCTAGGCTAATCCGCCAGGCTAAGTGACTCCGCTAAATACAATGGGCTAAGCAACTGGGCTACCCCGCTTGGATACCCGGATGATCCCGTTGGACGATACAATAGGTTGGGCCTAATCCATAGGGACTACTGGGGGCTACTCCTACAACTACAAATAGAGGTACTCACAAGGCCTAATCACAAGGAGGGACCTACTCAATGGGGGCTACTTTATGCTGGTGAGCCCAAGAGGAGATTCCACTGGAGATCCCAAGAAGAGATCCGACTGGAGGATATGTTGGTACTTTATGATGCTACTTGATGCTGGTTACTCTATGTTGGGTTACTCGCTGGTATCTATGCTAGTGTATCTACGTTGGTCTCTTTCTGGTCACTCAATATGGTATCTATCTGCTACTCACATGTTGTCGATCCAAGAGTTGATCCCAGGTCTTGATCCACTCGATGACAGGTGGTGATCACTCGATGCCAACCAGGTGTTGATGACGGGACTCAATGATAGGTTGTGATTCACTTGATGCCGGTAGGAGATGACTGGTGTTGATGACGGGACTCAATGCCAAGTGTTTATCCCCAGGAAGGAGGTCCCGATTACCGCTAGCCAATACACGGTTATTGGTTGATCCAGTCGTTAGAATAGAAGGAAGGGGGTTAATAGTTGTCCCCACTAAGGATTCATTTTCAAGCAGTATAGGGAAACCAGGTCGGGTAGTATAGTGGGTGGGTAGAAGGTAATAAAAGTAAAGGTCTCTGTGGTCTATTCCTAGGGCATTCTAACTCGTTTCCGGCCGGTACAAGAATACTAGTGGTACCCAGGAGACTGATTCATGGTAGTGTTCTGTAAATTGTATGACTAATATAAGGCGTTGTATAGGGTGTACACAGGGTGATATCTGTGGGGTAATACTACACAAAAGTAAGGGGTTAGTTTGAAGTTGTCATGATAAGATCTCTCTATAGCTGTCCCCACTAAGCAATTCATTCAAGAAGTGGTATGGGGCAGGTCTAGTTCTTCTGGTGTGTAGTTGTCAACACTGAAGGGAAGGGTAAGGTAGTGTGATCCCCTCGGTCCTGCTGATAAGAAATGAATAGTTGTCCCCACTAAGCGAGTCATTCAAGAAGTGATATAGGTATACCAGTAAGCACTAAAAGGGAAGGGTAAGTTGTGGCATGCCGTCCGTCGTCTCGCTAAGGTGTAGTGCAGTAGCGCCTAAGCATTAATGGTCTAAGGCTAGAAGGTCTAGGTGTTTAGGTGGACAGATAGTGAGTAAACACTTTTAAGTAAGGGGGACAAGGTAAAGGAAGGGTTTCATGCCTACCATGCCATTCATTCTGCTCGGGTTCATAGCGATACCTACCTCTCTATTAAGCACTTCATTCATCCAAGACTAGGGTGGCTAGAAGGTCTAGTTCTTCAGGTGGAAACGTAGTGATGGTGCGTTGTATGTGATACTGTTGGATGTAAGCTGGCTCTGGGTTCTTCATCCTATCCTGACCCACCCGATAAAGAGAAGGTCTGTAGCAGTAAGTACTGACATGATTAATAAATCAAGTGATATAGGGCTATAAGGTCTAGGTCTACAGGTGGGTGGGTAGCGGGTACTTACATTCAAGGTAAGGTAGGTATCTCCTCTGGTGTCTGGCTGGGCATCTTCTCTTCAATCTCTCAATGCTGACTGAGATCCCATCCATTTATATCCTGGCAATGCTGGTTGTCTGGGCATCTCCTAGCAATGTGTGAAGTCCCATCCAAAGAGGCTCTATGTTGTCCTTACATCTGATCATCCAATGCTAGTAAGCGTAAAGTCAATACCAATTTAGTGCCTACCCAATCTCGGCTCGCTCGCTCATACAATCTCTGGCTGGAGTCAGTCTTCTAGCTAATAAATCCGGGGGCAGTTCCACGATCTATGCTAAAGTTCCCAGGATCTCTGCTAAAGTGAGTTCTGGTTGTAGGGAGGGAATCCAATCCATCCGGTAGTTGACGATATCTGCTAAAGATTCTTACAGTAGTTCCTAAATATGCACGATCCGACGACAGGTTTTTTCTGTGCCAGCCACTGACTCTACTTCCATTCATAAAGGTAGGAATATAGAAAGGTAATAGCGATGTCATTTTTCCCATCCACCACACGCACCTAACTAAGTGTGTAAGATATTCGTAAGTAAGGAGTAAATGCAAAAGGGAAGCTTCCACGTACGATTCGAGGGTTGTTCCTTTCCTATGCCACTTCCATAAGGCATCTAAAGGAAGGCATCTAAAGGTTCAATTTACTTATTGGGTGGGGGGGTTCACGGTCGAGCCTGCTTGCACATCCTAGCAGTCTTCATTCATAATTTTTGGAGCTCGTCCCAAAAAGCTCAATATTGGTACCTAGGAGATGAAAGGCTGGTAATGCTGTATCACCCGTGACCAATTATATATAGCTCGTACATGTGAGAGCCCGCTTAACGCTTCCAAGGTCTCATCGCTTCGATGAATCACATGAGCCCCGATACATTTTCAGTGCCATGGAGCTAGACCAGTGAGCTATTACGATTTCTTCAAAGGATGGCTGCTTCCAAGCCCACCTCCTCGTTGTCATTGCTCGATCACTTCCTTTTCCACTAAGTGATTGCTTAGGGACCTTAGCGTACGATCTGGACAGTTTCCCTCTCGACTCTGGATGTTAGCACCCAAAGTGTATCTGTATGATTGATTAAGCCTGTACTCGGAATTTCCTTGGGGTTGGTCAAGCTTTGGGCCACCCTAGCCCATTGAGTGCTCTACCTTAGGCCATATTATACGCATGCTCTACTGAAATATATTTTGCAGAAAACCAGCTATATCCGATCTTGGTTGGCCTTTCACCCCTAGCCACAAGTCATCCCTGTATTTTGCCACATATGTGGGTTCGGTCCTCCAAGGCCTGTTGGAGCTCTCTTCAACCTGCTCATGGCTAGATTGATCGGTTTCAAGTCAAATAGTCACAACTGGGAGATTCCCTGGCTAGAAAGTTCCTACACCTAATGGCTTAAGCCACTGTTACCATTTACTCGCTGACCAATTATGCAAAAGGTACGCCGTTAGGGTGAGCCGCGTCCAGGTCAACCCAACCCTGAGCTCTGCTCAGGTATTTGAAACAAATAGAGGGCCCCATATGACTTAGGGGTCACTCACTCATTCCGATGGGTGAGGACCGGCAGGGGCTCGACTGCTAAGGAGAGGGTATTTCCGGTCAGATTAGACCCTGAGAATCTTACCCGCAGCTTCGCTCCTTTCCCCCGGAGGGTCAAGCAAGAAATTCCTCTCCCTTATGGTCGAGCCTGCTTACGCATCCTTCGACTGATTGTTCGCATCGGATTTCTTTCTATTGCACTCCCTTTCCTAGGGTTCTTTTCACCTTTCCCTCACGGTACTTGTACGCTATCGGTCATTGAGGAATACTTGGGCTTAGAGGGTGGTCCCCCTTTCTCGCTACGAAGCGATCCTAATTCAAACACGCTGCGTTTTACTTACAGAATCGAACCATGGGACTCTCT
This sequence comes from Pinus tabuliformis, assembly GCA_031772625.1. Lineage (NCBI taxonomy): Eukaryota > Viridiplantae > Streptophyta > Pinopsida > Pinales > Pinaceae > Pinus > Pinus tabuliformis. Next base: position 747,878,060 of record CM062813.1, on the reverse strand, counting down.
ACAGGGCTATCACCTTCTTTGGCCAGATCTTCCAACCTTTTCATTCACAATTCTGCCTACCTCTCGATGGCGGCCCTTATGGTCGAGCACCTAAAGGTCCTTATGGTCGAGCAACTCAAGTTCCTTACGGCACCTTATAGCCTAAATCAAAGGGCAAAGATCGGCATGCCTGGTTCTTCCATCATCCAATGAACTGAAATGAATCACGCAGAGAAGGCAAGGCTAGGAAAATGAGACCAAGATCGAAACGAAAACCTCCGCTGCTTAGTATTTGCCCAATCCGCTTTCGCTCGCCGCTACTAACGGGGTCTCGGTTGATTCCCCTTCCCATAGCTACTTAGATGTTTCAGTTCGCTAAGTCTTTCAAGTCCAAGGAGCGCGGACTAGCCACGGGGCTTGGATACGGTTTCCCGATCGGAGATCCATGGATCACGGACGGTATCTCCCCACGGCCTTTCGCCTTTGGAAGCGTCCTTCCCTCTCAATGCCCGGGCATCCATCCGATGCATTCTTTCCGATACAGCAGGCATTGAACCTGCTTCACACCGCACCACCGATGGCGGCCTTTTGGCCGAGTGTGCTAACGCACCCATCAATCACTGAAACTTGTTCGTGATTCCAGTCATTATATACGTAATTACGCTTTAGCAGATAATGCATATATGGGCATATTTCATTATGCATGAATGACTCGATATATGTCATTTCGCAAGCAATTAGATCGATCTCGCGAACCTCTGCGCGAAACGATGGGGGCCTTCCATTCATTCATTATAGCTGCTATTATATATGTCATTACGCTTTAAGGCTCAACCATCCGTACGGGGAGAAGAAAGACTAGTTCGTGTCTCCTTGCACTAGGAAGCGCAAGCCCCTCCGGGACCTTGGTTCATTTCGACCGGTGATTCCAGTCATTCATTATATACGTAATTACGTCATTCGAGATATGTCATTATGCATTCATTCATTATATATGTCATTACGCTTCTAAACCTTCGCCTCCTCTCCCTAGATTGAGAGCCTACTTGCGCATCCTCTCCCTATGGTCAAGCACCTAAAGGTCCTGAAATGGCCAAATTAGTAGGGTTTTAACGCTCGACCAGGGGGGAGAGGGAAAGATGTGAAAACCTCTGCCCCAACTCAAATAGGGGAAGTGCAGCCCATATTCACATGGGCAAATCTGAAAACCTCCGCCTCCTCTCCTCTCCTTTCCCTTATGGTCGAGCACCTAAAGGTCCTTATCAAACGAGCCCCCTAAAGGGTCCTTATCAGTCGAGCCTACTTGTGCATCCTTAAAATGCTATAATAGGACCTTTAGGTGCTCGACCAAAAGGACCTTTAGGTGCTCGATTGATAAGGAGAGGATGCGTAAGCAGGCTCGACTGTTAAGGAGAGGACCTTTAGGTGCTCGACCATAAGGGAGAGGGAGAGGAGGGGAATCTTGAAAAACCTCCGCCAAGCTAAAATGGCCAAATTAGTAGGATGCGTAAGCATGCTCGACTCTAAAGGCCTCCATCATGCCCCCGGTAGGGGCTCGACTGTTAAGGAGAGGACCTTTAGGTGCTCGACTGATAAGGAGAGGATGCGTAAGCAGGCTCGACTATTAAAGAGATGGCCTTCAGGTGCTCGACTATAAGGACCTTTAGGTGCTCGACTGATAAGGAGAGGATGTGTAAGCAGGTTCGATTGTTAAGGAGAGGACCTTTAGGTGCTCGACTAATAAGGAGAGGATGTGTAAGCAGGCTCGATTGTTAAGGAGAGGACCTTTAGGTGCTCGACTGATAAGGAGAGGATGCGTAAGCAGGATCGACTATTAAGGAGAGGACCTTTAGGTGCTCGACTGTTAAGGAGAGGACCTTTAGGTGTTCGACTGATAAGGAGAGGATGCGTAAGCAGGCTCTACTGTTAAGGAGAGGACCTTTAGGTGCTCGACTGTTAAGGATGCGTAAGCATGCTCGACCATAGAGAGAGGACCTTTAGGTACTCGACCATAAGGGAGAGGAGAGGGAGAGGGATGCCATCGAGAGGAGAGGACCGGCAACGGGGCTTGACTGATAAGGATGCGTAAGCAGGCTCGACTGTTAAGGAGAGGACCCTTTAGGGGGCTCGACTGATAAGGATGCGTAAGCAGGCTCGACTGTTAAGGAGATGACCCTTTAGGGGGCTCGACTGATAAGGAGAGGAGAGGAGAGGAGAGGTACGTTAGTGACTTTTAGTTACTTATTTGAGAGACCCAATAAGTAAATTGAAAAGAGGAGGTGGGTGATTCTGGTTCCTATCTCGAATGACGTAATTACGTATATAATGAATGCCGACAAAGACAATGAGTAAGTGACTGTTGGTCATTATGCATGAATGAGATATCTCTTTGTATACGATATTATGATTGATGATTCGAGCCAATTGTACCTATAAACCACCTAATTGATAGCCTGGCGAAATGGTGGTAGTTATATATGAGCATACGGTAGTTGCGGCTTCATAAAATAGAGATTCAGATGCTGCCGTAATGACAAATATAATTCAATGTAGACCGATTCACTTAGTCGATCTATCTCTCTTTAGCCAGCCTATGTTGCGGTAGTTTTCCAGAGGCATGCATCGAGAGTGGAATCTCGTCTGAAAGGATGCGTAAGCAGGCTCGACTGATAAGGACCGGCAACGGGGCTCGACTGATAAGGAGAGGAGAGGAGAGGAGAGGAGAGGAACTTTAGTTGCTCGACCATAAGGACTGGCAACGGGGCTCGACCTTAAGCCCCCCCACCCAATAATTAAATTGAAACTTTAGTTGCTCGACCTTAAGGGATGGAGTCACTCACTATTCATATGGTGAGGGTGAGACTGCCGAACTCTCGACCCCCGGTCCGCCATCGATTTCTCGCTCGACCATAAGGTCTGGAGGCACTCGACCATAGGACCTTTAGGTGCTTGACCATAAGGACCTTTAGAAGCTCGACTGATAAGGAGAGGATGCGTAAGCAGGCTCGACTGTTAAGGAGAGGACCTTTAGGTGCTTGACTGATAAGGAGAGGATCCATAAGCAGGCTCGACTGTTAAGGAGAGGATGCTTAAGCAGGCTCAACTGTTAACGAGAGGACCTTTAGGTGCTCGAATGATAAGGGGAGGATGCGTAAGCAGGCTCGACTGTTAAGGAGAGGACCTTTAGGTGCCCGACTGATAAGGAGAGGATGCGTAAGCAGGCTCGACTGTTAAGGAGAGGACCTTTAGGTGCTCGACTGATAAGGAGAGGATGCGTAAGCAGGCTCGACTGTTAAGGAGAGGACCTTTAGGTGCTCGACTGATAAGGAGAGGATGCATAAGCAGGCTTGACTATTTAGGAGAGGACCTTTAGGTGCTCGACTGTTAAGGATGCGTAAGCAGGCTCGACCATGGGGAGAGGATCTATAGGTACTCGACCATAAGGGAGAGGAGAGGGAGAGGAGAGAAAGATGTGAAAATGACAACCTCAAATTCGAAATGAGACTGCTGGCATCGGCTAGTACTCCTGGCTAGGACTACCAGCTACCGGCTATGTAGCAGCAATGACAACAGGCTATGATGACTGGCTATTGGCAATGATAACTGGCAATACCTCCTGCTGGCTATGATCAACTGGCTATAAGCGGCAATGACAACTGGCTCTCGGCAATGACCTAAAGGCGATGACCTCCTGACAATGACAACTGGCTATCAGCTATGAAACCTGGCACTGACTAGAGCTTCTTTCTAGAACAATGACCTTCTTGCAATGACAAGAGTTCTAGTTGCAATGACTGAGAAGAGTTCTAGCACTGACTGGCTATGGAGACTGTTGCTTATGGGGGCTATGTCTGTCAAATTATCAAAATGTGAAATTCATGTATGTAAAGGCATTGTAATTCCTTCCATCTATTCCAAGTAGGAACATTCCTGTGTTCCGTAGCGGTAAGTGAGACCGTGTGTTTGATAGTGGTAGAGGTTCTAGGTCGAGGTTTCGTAGAGATCGAGGATCGAGGGTAGAGAACATGGGGGGCTTAGATTAGACCTCGCATTGGGACGTGAGATTATACCTCCTCTATGGGGAGTTATATAAATGAAAGTAGAAAGAAAGCTAAGCATCGATGCATCAACACTTGGATCGACCGCTAATGATGCTTAGCTGGTCTTTTCGGATGATCAGCCACACTGGGACTGAGACACAGCTCAGACTCCCTCGGGAGGCAGCAGTGGGGAATATCAATGTGCGGACTAGAATCGGGAGAGGATAAGCCAAAGTTGAGTGGTGTATCAATCGGATTCTCTCTCTCTCTCTGGTCATGGGGCCCGGCGAGTTGGTTGGACCCAGCAGCCAGGTAGGCGTGCGTAGCGTGGCGTGGCGGCTCTGATGAGGAGGTGGTGTGGTGGGCTTGGCTAAAGGCTAAAGGTGAGAGGCTTCTGGCGAATGGCTAAAAAAGGCTGAATATTTCATTTCCTGGAATGACTCTAGGTTCAAAAAAAAGATCTATACTGGAATGAAATCGCTCGACCCCCGGGAGAGGAATGACCCAGTGTCAAAGGTATCAAAATCTTTCTAGGTGGTGTCCCTAATAGCTGGAATGCTCATATGGCTGGACTAAAATAAGAAAGGTGTAAATGGTTCCTCCGTGGTATCAGATAAGGGCAGTATCTCTAAGCTCTCCCACTTGAAGGGCGGGTGTCCTCCCCTTCCCTGGTCTCCATGGTGGGAATGCTTCCTGGCTCTGGGCAGCCACATCTCTCTGACTGAAACAGGCAATGACTCTAGGTGGATCAATTCAATAAACAGTAAATGACCTAACCTTAAGGCAACAATTCAACTAGAATGACCGGGAGCTGTAAATAATACTATGACCTCGAGCTGTCTATGCAGGATGGACAATGACCAGCTGTAAAAGATCAAAAGGCAAATACTATCTTTCTGTGTCTGATGGGCTAGTCCTCCTGGCTAGGACTCTACTCCCGTATCTAGCTCCCAGCTATGTCTCATCAATTGGAAAAGGCAATTCCTAGCGGCTCTCAGAGTAGCCCGGGAGCAAAGCTGGGTATCCAAGCAATTGATTTTCCCAGGAAAGGAACATTGGATGGCAGTGAAATTGATTTTCAGATATTTGAAAGGTACCACAAATCAAGTATTATGCTTTGGTGGTTCAAACATTTCTCTACATGGATATGTTGATGCAGATATGGCAGGTGACGGAGATAACAGGAGGAGCACTATAGGATATGTATTTACTGTAGGTGGAAAAACTATCAGTTGGGTTTCAAAAATCCAATGTGTTGTTGCACTTTCAACAATAGAAGTAGTGTATGTTGATGCTACAGAGGCTAGTAAAGAAATGATTTGGTTACAAAGGTTTATGGGTGAATTGGGTAAGAAGCATGATATGGGCACATTATACAGTGATAGAAAAAGTGCCATTCATCTTGCAACGAACTCAACATTTCACTCTAGGACTAAACACATACATCTCAAGTACCATTTCATACGATCAGTGTTGGAAGATGGAGAGTTGAAGCTGCAAAAGATACACACTAGCCAGAATCCTATAGATATGCTAACAAAAGTTGTAACCAGGGAGAAACTGAAAAAATTCTCAGTTTCAATTGGTCTTCAAGGATGACGATGAAGATGAGAAACAGCTAGGTCCAAAGAGGCGTCATTGTCCAGCAAATGAAGTGGCAGTGGAGTTGCTACAATCATTCTCGAAGTGGGAGATTGTTGGGTGTGGAGCATGATTATTTAGAGGTATTTGTTTTAGCCAGATGTATGCCCTAGGAAGTTTGTACACCCCTCCACGTGGGGGGGTGTGGGGGGGACTTGTCCCCACCGCGGGGGTTCGGGGGGGCTAACCCCCCCCGGGTTGGGGGGTCAAAGAGAGAGTAGTCCCTCAGCGAGGGTTTCAGGGGCAGCGCCCCTGAGGCTAAAAACAAATGTAAAATTGCCTTGTCAAAGTATAGTAATTTCTAATCAATATGGGCCATTCATTAGGCGAATGATCTGACGGTAGAACTTATATTTAGTTTAGGGATTTTTTCCCTAGAAGGCAAGCTCTCTCTTTGTATGAGGGCATTGTATTTGAGGCTGTGTGATAGATGTGTATTCTCTGAGCAAGAAATACAGAGGTGAGACTGTGAAAGAAAACAAAGGATATTACAGAGGATCTATTGTAGGTTGTGTCTCTTCATTTTTTTGGATAATAGAAAGGAAGGACTAACTGTTCGGGGTGGACATAGCCCAAACTAGGTGAACCACGTATATCTGTGTCTCTTTAGTTTTATGCATTTTCTGTGTTTATATTTATGCAATATTCTATGTGTTCCATTGCTCTGTAATATATAATTTTCTAACAACTCACCCGATTCTGCTTCCCATATACACAATTTTCACAGAAATCAAAATCCAGAGAGCTATTACTCATACCTTCTACCATACCTTTACCATTAAGTATCTGAAGGCCCTTCTCTCCAATATGTCCAAGCCTTTGATGCCACAGTATGGTCTTCTCTCCAGAGACCACTAGATTTTCAGCTCAACTTTTAGGAACCACAGAACTGTTGCACCCATCAACAATAGTGCTACCTTGCAGCTTGTACATAGTTCCAATTCGAACTCCCCGCATCAATACCAGTTCTCCCCGAACCATCTTGCAGGTATCCTTCTCAAACATTGTTTTTACACCTGCATCATCCAACTTGCTTACATAAATCAGATTTCTAGACAATGCAAGAATATGCAAGACACCCGGAAGTGTTCTAACCCTTCCACCTTGCAACTTCAACTTTACTTTTCCATGACCAATGATTCTAGCCTTCCTATCATCCCCTAAGAAAACATCACCACCATCGTATCTCTCATACTCCTAGAACCACTCTCTATGGGGAGTGAAGTGAAAGGATGCACCTGAGTCAATCAACCATGCCTCATGATATACATGTGTACTTGAAGAAGCCAAGTACGCATCCCCACCTTCATCTGAGGTGGTTTTCACCTCTACTGAAGGACCATCATTAGATCCCTTTCCTTTATCAGGAGATTTAGATTTATAGTCCCTTTTGTAGTGCCCTTCCTTTCCGCATTTCCAGCACACCACCTTTACAAGTTTTCCTGGAGATTTAGATCTCCCTCTAGATTTAGATCCCCCACTCAATGACTTATTTTTGTTTCTGTTCTGGGACTGTCCTTGTATAGACAAGGCATCACCATTCTGTCTCTCCATATTTTTCCATCTCATATCCTCTGTTAGCAAGGCTGAGAGTATTTCATCAAACTGCAAGCCAGTTGCATTGCTACCTATTGCAATAACCAGACTATCCCATGAATGTGGTAGAGAACACAACAAACCGATGCACTTATCTTCATCTGAAATTTTAATATCAACAGATGCGAACTGACTTACCATAGTATTACATGCATTTAGATGCTCTGTCACCGCATCTCCATGTTTCATCCTCAGGTTATACAACCTTTTCCGTAGGAACAATTTATTCGCTAGAGACTTAGATTGGTACAAAGTCCCTAACTTGTCCCAAAAAGCCTTTGTTGTAGCTTCCCCTGATACATTCAAGAGTACTGAATCTAAGACACACAATCATATTGTGTTCTTTGCCTTCTGATCCAACTTCTTCCATTCTTCATCAGACACTCCCATTGGTTTAGTACCCGGATCTACCGCAATCCACTAATCTTTATCCACCAACAGATCCTCCATCTTGAGTTTCCACAACTCAAAACTCTGACCATTAAATTTCTTGATCTCTATCTTTCCACTGCTCATCATCTTCTTTTACCACCAGAATCGATCTTGCAAATCTCCCACTGAACGGGGTCTACCACAGGTCTGAGCCAAACCCCCTCAGCAACAAAGTCGTCCCCTTGAAGCCAAAACAACTTTGATACCAAATGTAGGTTTTAATCCCATACAAAAATTACCTGCATACGAATTCTGATACATAGAAAATAAACAATGTGAGAGAATAACACATAAAACACATATACATAAAGATTTCCCCTGGATCCCAAAACTGGGACTTTTAGCTTGATATTTCATTATGTTCCTTTCAATGTTACAATAAATATTTATGCATGCCGAAGCATCCAATACCATGGACTGAAAAGCATCGTGTCCAATACCATGGACCTAAAACCATCGCGTCCAAAAAACATGTGCGAAAATCATGCACAAAACCATAGGTGGGTCTGCCCAACCTAACATAGGGTACAAAACCAAAATTTTCCAGGGCGCTGCCTCGAACCCCATAAAGTGGGGTTACAAGTACAACTCAAATCCCCTCTTAACTACATGGAGGATTATAACACAAGCCAACATTGAGGGCTACTCACAATGTTTATGTTGGGGGCCTGTTAGCCATGACATCCCTCAAGGGAGGTTTTTGGGCTTAAAGCCTAGATTTTGGTAAAAAATTGTAACTCTAATGTAAAGACTCCACATTTTGTCGGCACGGAGTGCGTAGCTTGTAAAAGATTCATAGGGTTGTCCACCCTCAATTTTGTTAATGTAATTTCGGCTATAGAGATCTACCCATGGTCTGCAGACCATGGGATTATATAAATCAAGCGAGGTTCTAAGTAGTTAAGGTATCTAATAATTAGGAGAATGATGAAGAGTTGAGTCGTATTTGCAGAGTAAAGTCTAGTTTTGGGTCATAGAGTAGGAGAAGGCTCTATAGCTGAGTGCATAGAGGCCTAGTAGTCTACAGCTAAGTGCACGGACCCCCGCAACTGAGTGCACAGAGGCCTAGTAGTCTGCAACTGAGTGCATGAACCCCCACAGCTGAGTGCACAGAGGCCTCATAGTCTACAACTGAGTGTGTAGACCCCTGCAGTGGAGTGCGTAGAGGCTTAGTAGTCTGCAGCTGAGTGCACAGACCCCTGCTACTGTGTGCACAGGGTGAGTCAAGTCTATAACAGTTGGAAGTATTAATAAAGAGAAGCTTCAAATCAATTCTATGTATTTATTTCTTGTTTTATGCATTGAATATATCAGGCATAAATTTCACTTCTACCATTTATATGATCCATGAATGTGTATAATTGTATTGATTAAGTGAATGCAAGATAGAATATCTATTTATGCAAAGTTAAATAAGATCTTTTAAGAAGATAAGTAAGATACATGGTGTAGTTTGGGGAAATAGTGCAGTTCACTGCCCTAGCAGTGCGAAAGCATCTCAGCCCTTGGTTATGGCTGCGCTGATGAGCCCAATAAATGGGTAATTATATGGGCTCATTTGGCCTACTAACTCAGCTTAATCCACCATGTTCATTAGTTTATTGTATTCTTTTGATTATATTTATGCTAATAGAGTGAATTGGGTTAGTCATTATGCGATGAAGTCTAATGTGTTCTTTATGCAGATTTTTGGTCAATTTTGAGACAAAGTCAAAGGTTTAATGAGCATTTGGCAGCCAATATTCAAGGAAAAAAAGGGAGAGGATTTGTAGGAGGGTGTCCCCCACATTTATGACCGCCTAACTGAAATTCTCCTTTAGAAAGCTCTGAGCACAAGAAGCCACATCCATGCATCAAAGGGGTAGCCGAGCAAGTGAAGAAGAAATGTTGTCTATCTCTAGTCTTGGGAGCCAAGACTCCTTGATTGTAGGAGAGTTGTTGGAGGCTCCAGATGTATAAACAAGATGGTGTAGGTGCTCAGTAGTTTAGTTGGATGTTAGTCAAATTTCACACTTTTGTTGCAACTCTTGCTCAGCTCATTTCGAGCTTACTTTTTGTGGACAGTTTTATGTAATGTGACTACTATTTTGATAATGGAGATGAAATATTTTCTGAGCCAACACTGAGTTATTCGAGAGGGCTAAAGCTCTTGGGTTAGGGCCTAGCCCAAGTTTCTCACACCTCTTGTTTTGTATTCATATGTTTTTGTTTCAGTTCATGAATTAGTTGCTATTAGATAGTTTTTCTTGGTTAAAATAGGTTGCTTTTGGTGAGTTACATAGCTATTTCTATTTTAGTTTATTGAGGTAGGTTAAACAATGATAGGAGAAAGATACAAAAAGGTCATCAACAGAGCCTTGACCTCCTTTCTTCCCTTTGGGACCATGAGCTAAGGTCAAGACACTCTTGTGGCCACAAAAACACAGTTTTGCTTCCTCCATGCAATTTCTAGTGTTACAGTTTGATTCAGACGTTAATATTTTCTTTCAGATCCGTTTTTCCATACTCATTTATGTTTTTGCAATAAATCTCTTTACATGCTTTCTTTTCCATATAGCATTGTTCAACGTTTTATGTTCCTAGGTCAGAATTTAGGTTAACATAAGATATAATTCTGTTTTTCCGGTACAACTAGCTCTTTTCTTGCTTAGTTCGGTGTTTTGATTTGCAGCTCTCTTACAGTACATCTCTACTCATAATAAGTCAATAAGCATCCATCACCATCTCCTTTTCTACATTTTTCATAGGTCATTCACAGCCCTTCACATATCTGCCCTAATTTCTGCACTTTTCTCATAAGCTTTCCTCCTGTCTCTTGAAAAAATCCAACCATCATTTTATTTCCTAACCATCCTTGAAGAACTAAAGACACCTCAACTCATCCCTCTATTCTTCAAATACCCTTTCCCACCATTTTTCCACCTTTACAACCTATAAAAAAAACCATCGGCATCCTCCTGTAGATTGTCGTGTAGAACCTCCTGTAGATCCCCTGCAACCTCCTGTAGAATTTCTTGTGAGTGACCTTTCGAAGTTCGATTGCAAGGAAAGCCTCCAGAAGGTTACCATAGGCCTCTTAGAACCCTTCCACACCTTCCTACACCTCTGTAAATCCCATAGTCGCCCTCCATCACCACCTAATCACTGCCACATCCACAAACAAATCAATTACATACATAAAAATTTCACATAAAGTACATAGAGATCCAAAAAAAGATGTTTTTTTTCTTATTTTCTTCTACGAATTGATTGAATAGGTGTAGTTTACTTCCTCAGTAGGTAATGGCACTCCTTTCCTAGATTTTCACCTCTCTTTTTGCAAAAGTAGGGTTAGTCGGTAAATTAGGGTTTGTTAGGCTTACTGCACATTTCAGTCTTCTTTCTCTTTCTGCAAGTAGAATAGCCTTTGTAGAGTTAGCTTTATTTCATCACATTTAAAGCTTATTTTGGAATTCATAGAAGTTGGCTTGAGCTCCTAGTGATCTTGCACCAGCTTACCAAGTGACAGCCTGCAGTAAGAACTAGTACTTGTGCATATAGCACCGTCGCTTCCAAGTTAGTTACAAACTACCAGGTTGATAAAAAGTAAAGTAGGAAACCCAAAGAGTTGCAGCATTATTGCTGCAATACTGGTGCTCACCATGCGTGAAAGACGATTATGACAGATCGCGAAGGTATTGAAGGTTGGAACAAGTGTGCGAAGTAACATGTGCAAAGGTAGGCACAGTTGGACTAAATCAACACCACAGACATCTCAAGGGTGTGGAAACTTGGTTCCAACATCCCCCCATACTGCTTCAGGTGATACTTCAGTCTGCGCTCCATGAGCTGATGCCGAAAGGGCTAGTATTGTAAGGATTTGTTTGGCTAAATAACTCCGAACCTGGGTCAGGCCCCCACAAGCCAACAACAGAAGGCTCACATGAGCGACCTAGGCCATAGTCATATCACATTACACATAAACAATAATTAACGGAGTGGGGAAGGGTGGGCACGTGGCGCCAACCCCTATCACATGATACACCACATAACCATAGTGCGACGCAAAAGGAGGAGATGGCACAGCGATTAGCCCTAACCCTGATTTACATGCCATACCATAAAATCATGGTGGGGGGAGAAGTTGAGGAGCCAGTTGGTTAGCCATGGCCCCTAATCCTAATCACTGCAATGAGATCATCGTTGAAGGGCTCAAAGTCATAGGGTTGGTTCGTGGCCCAACGCGCAGACACATGGCGTACATCGCAACCAAGAATGGAGTGCTAGTGGGTGTGTGGCCTCTAACCCTCACCCCTAGCTACATAGTTTTCCATATGACCCAAGAAAAGAGCAGAGTTTGGGAATGGCTACTCGGTTAACCGTTGCACTAGTTGCCACAAAAGGAGTGTCAAAAACACATTGATTTATCACCTAGTGGATATGTGAAAGGAGGAAATCATTGCAATTTTTGCTAGTTTTGTGAATTTGCAGGACATATAGCAGAGAAAGGAATAAGGAGGTATATCTCGGCCATTTCTCATCCCCTTTGAGCCCAAGAATAGCCTACAAAGGGGTTTTCGAGCCTTCCATATGCATCTGCAACATTTGTTTCTTCATTAGAGTTTACATTTTTTAATTCTATTCTTAGTATGATAGTGGAGAATAGTCATTTCAACACATCATGATGAGGTAGTTGAATTTATGTTTTTTATCTCATAATGAGCATGAGGACCCATTAACACATTCATTGAGAGAGTCCTTTTTCTTTTGGCACCATCATTTCTTTGCTAAAGGGAGTAGACGTAGTCCACACTAGATGAACTTCGTTATCACTTAGTTTCTCCCTTCTTAATTTTCATCATGTTGGGTTTCATATGATTTTGTTTCATCTTTAAGTTGATTTAAAACTTAAATATTCACTTTTGAATAAGTTGCAAAACTAATTTAACTTTTGAAGACCCAAAATTTTTAAAAATTGCAAAGTGTCATAGGATGATCAAATTTAAGATCACTAGTATCAGCACAAGTTCTGACGATATTGCAAGCATGTGCAAACGTCTACAACATGAAAGGCTCCTAGAACTAGAAGAGCTGAATTCCTCTCTTCAAGTGGAGAACATGGAACTAAGAATATTGCTAGAAGCAATAGAGGATGAGAAGAATAAGTTTTTCCTAATGTTGTAGAATATCATGGAAGAGAAAATTGGTGAATGTTCAGCTACTTAAGCTTCTCCCAAGTCTCATCAAGATTTTGGTCATGGGATCACTGATGTTTGTACCCTTTGTCAGTTGAATAACACTGCTTATATGTTAAATCACAAGAATGGTTTTCTTGAATCTTCATCTTCCACTTCATCTACAAAAGAGAAGAGGGAGGAGATGGGTAAGCTTCAAGAAGAGTACCAAGGGTCGCAATTAGAAAAGTAGGTAAAATATAATTCATGTTCAATTCATTCTCTTAATAATGATAATGCTTCTTTTGCATCATTTGAGAAACATAGCAAGGGAATTGTTATGAAATTCTTGACCAAAATGGGATACAATGGTAAGGGTATTGGAATTCACAGCCACAATATCATCAATCCTATTGAGGTGAGAACACAACATTAGCATGAAGGATTCGGATATGTTCAAGATGAGGTTGGAAAATTCTCAAATAATGAAAAGTTACAGAATTCTTCAAGTGTAAAATTCATGAAGAAAGAACTCCTACAAGCTCAAGGAATATAATATCATGATGATGATGTTGATGGAAAAATGTCTCCAAAGAGAGATGAATGCTTCGTAGGAAGAAATAATTGAATTTGTCCTCAATAGACTCATAATCCAATGGACAATCATAAAAGGCATAAGCGTATTGATTATTCAAAAGCCTTCTATGACTATAAGCAACATGATAATTTGAATAAAAAAATTTGGAATGTGCTTCCCTGTACTTTTTATCATGCACGTAATCATTATGTAGCTAAGTGCCAAATAAGGAAAGCATTGGTTGAGAAAGTGAATATGTTGATTGGAAGTGAGACCAGGAAGGAAGATCCTCTTCCACATTCAAATACATGTTTGCCAAGAAATGCTCACAATTTTTTTTTACTCATTGCAATATAAGTGGCCATTGGATCAAGAAATGTTGTAAGCTGCATCCACATCTTCATCCAAATAAGGAAAAACTAGTTATGAAAACACATGAGGAAGAAAACTCAGGTGAAAATGGGAGGCATGATGTACCCATCCTTGATGAAACTCGAGAAAAAAGCGTAATGGAGAAAGAAAAGTCCCTAGCTTGGTTGGGGAAGAAATGGTTGGACTATTTGTCTAATTAAATACTTCATTTCTTCTATATTCCACATGGGGCATATCCCCACAACTTGGTATTTTTTAAAAGTGATGCTATGAATAAATAGCTTATATGAATAAATAGCTTATATGCAACAATGTTTTCTCCAAAATAAAGGTACTGATAAGAGGAATTAGCAACATTGTTCTCTTAATTGATTCCATGTTTATTTCGCATTTTATTATGCTACTTTCGACTCAAGATCCTCAATTATGTTGTTTACTCCATTATTTCTCACGCTAGCTTTTCCTTCACAACTGTTATAAGTGTTTATTATAATTTATCTACATGTGACTAATTCTTAATTAGAATTTTTTCCCGAAAATTTCATGATAGTACTCAATACTTAATTCTTCTTTCCTAATTTATTCATTTTGGTTTTTTATCATTTAAGAAAAAGAGAATCAATGGATTATGTTTTGAGATTTTAGGCTCATGTGTAATGTAGTTAGGAGAATGCTCCTCCCCCGCCGCTTTTATTTTACTAAAAGAATCCTTCTAAAAGGAAGCTTAAGACACCTTTTTTTTTAACATGTATATGGTACATATATTGTCACCTTACCAAATCACTCTTGTGCATATCTTTTGCTACTGTTGTGCCTATGCTTCCTTATCGCTCCAACTCATGAACTTCTCTCAAAAGTGGTAGAATATGCTTGGTTAGTTATTAAATGAACCTTTCAAGAATATGTTTTTCCCACCCAATCATCCCTTTGTATGAAAGGGTGGCCTTAGCAATAAATTAACTACTATTTTGATAACTTAACAGATGTAATGGAATTACTTCAACGTAATTTTGACAAAATCCTTCACTTCTTTTTCCCTTAAACATGCAACAATGTTAATCAGTGCTGGTACTACTTGTAATGAGCATCTATCCCAAAACAAATACAGAGTAACAATATTCTATTATTATTATTATGAAACCAATCTTCCCCACAAACAATAACATTACTTCTTGTCTAGTCGTACTCACTTATGTTGTATCTTTGCATTTAACTTGTACATATATTATCACATCAATTGAGTATATGGTTGCACATTTATATTGTTGTAATGTTAGGAGTGCTTGGTCATATGTCACACCAATCAAATGTATGGATTGCACCTATTTAACATGGTTCCCACTGTCGTTACTAGGCTAGGGCTAGATTCATTTATTCTTAAGTTATCACTCTACTAAAAATGTAAATTTTCACCACTTGGCCATGGATCCATGATACAATTATTCCTTGTATGAACTGACGGATTAGGTAGTCTCTGGAAAGTTAACGCTAACTATTTCGCTCTCTGCTCCTCAGAAAGACACTCATTTACTTTGCCACATGAGGGATCTAGGCTCTGTAACTATAAGAAAGGGTCACGGTTTGAATTTCACTTGATAGGTAACCCCTCTGCCATAGTCCTTCCTTTTGAATTTTCATGAACTCCATAACATTCAAGTAACTTCCAGACTCTATTGAAGGTTTCGGCAATATTTTCCTTGTTCCTCTTATAGCTGGAAATGTTTTGAACCAGAAGCTTGTTGCATTGTTAGGGAGAATGACTCTTCCTGAGATCAGTCTGCTAGTGTATTGGCCTTCTATATTTGTCGGATTAATGTTAAACCCTCCTTCCAGGTTCACGGATGTTCATGCAGCAGCGAGAGTTTCTTCATAGGTAACTCCCTTTTTTTGTATTTATGTTAAATATTCTAATGAAAGCTTGAGTTATTCATTTTTGTGCCTCCTATTTACCTTCCATTATATTTCTGCTTGTGCAAGAGGCATTCTTGAACCCTCTCCTCAAGGTTGAGTATCTTCTCCTTACGATTTTTCACGGGACTTATACGGTTTCTCTATCGTTCGTCGAAGTTTTTAGTTAAAAACTATCATTCTATCTTGGCAATGTAAGACATCTTGTTAAGAGGAATATGCGTTCTTATTTTGGATTGCGACTTGACTAGAACACTGCTTAAGGTTTCTTTTGTCCTAAAAGAGTTCTAGTATTTATTGATTAATGGGGGACCTCTTCCCTACTAGGGAACCCTAGGTCAATGTTAGGGTTCAAGTATATGTAACTTATATTGCATGATGATATATATCAGTTTCGCTTAGAGCCTAAGCTTATTGGCTACCCTTCGTCAAGATTAGATGTATAAAGTCATTGTTTTGAAAATTTTAGTGGCAAATATTCTTGTATGCACGTGAACATTTCTTGTTAATTTTTGTTTTTTAAACTGAAGGTTGGCTTCCCAATACTGTTAAGATAATAAAACTTCATTATGCTTAACAATTGAGTGAGGGTTACATTTCAGAACATGTCCTATTCACACTCAACTTATGACTACAAATGTTAATCAATTAGTTTTTCTTGCACTAATTTTCTTCTGTCAATATTGGTGTATCAAATTAGTTTTCTTATCATTCTCTGAGTTCTTAATATTGTTGTGCGGTGACTCTCTTTGGATTACTAGGATAGAGGCTCTGCTTCTCGTCTATAAATTTGTTCACGTGATAACATACTTCTGTATTTAACGTCTTACTCAGACCCTTCATTTTTTAGATTTAGTCAGGGATGATAGAGTGAGTTCTTCATGGTTGTTGACTTATCTCTACCAACTCACTATCCTAAGGCCGACCATCCCTACTAGAGTTCTGGGTTTTCAATTTATTTTTAACAACCCTGTAACTACTTTGAGCCTCCCTTGTCAAATTAAAAATTCTTGAAAATAGTTTCATTACAACCTATTAAGGTTGTGTATTGATTAAAATATTTCTTTATGTATATATTCTCCTTCTACCACCACTGTGAAATTTGAGCTTTTATTCATGAGTAAGGTTGTTTATATTGCCTCGTGGAAAGAAGGTACAAAGTGACATTGCACCATGCATAATCCATACTCAAAATAAATTATATAAATAGATATTATACCACCATTTCATAGGCAGGGCGTAGGACCAGAGTAATAAAACTCTCTTTTTATTTCACAGCATTACTAGCACCATTACAATTTTCTTTCCGACCTCCAGTCAAGTTCACAGGGTTCATAAGAGAAAATATCCAACGATTTGTGTATTATCTTTAACATACAATATTCTAACATAGTTCGCACTTTTATTTTAAAAACATACCATAATTATGAGCATTAGTGATTTATCTATTATGTGACTATCCAAGAGTTTAATTCTGAGCATTAGTGACTTATCTATTATGTGACTATCCAAGAGTTCCCATTGATAAGCAGGTTTCGATCTTTCTCCAAGACTAACTATCCTTTCTCGATAATTAGGTATATAAAATATGTACAAAACATGTTTTGTTCCTTTAATGGACTTCAATATAAATTATTGGAACTACCCTTTGTTAAGAATAACACTTATATCTAATCATGATACTTTGAGAAATACATATAAATTTTGATATATCTAATCATGATACTTTGAGAAATACATATAAGTTTTTATTTCATATTACTTTGATATTTCATTTTTCATTTTGAGTACCTCCTTTAGCATTGTAGACTATTTCCCAGATGTATTTCATATAAATTTTGATATATTTAATCATAATACTTTGAGAAATACATCCAAGTTTTTATTTCATAT
Source organism: Pinus tabuliformis (assembly GCA_031772625.1). Taxonomy (NCBI): domain Eukaryota; kingdom Viridiplantae; phylum Streptophyta; class Pinopsida; order Pinales; family Pinaceae; genus Pinus; species Pinus tabuliformis. The sequence continues at coordinate 747,860,469 of CM062813.1, read as the reverse complement.
TACTCTAATATTTCATTTTTCATTTTTAGTACCTCCTCTACCATTGTAGACTATTTCCAAGATGTATTTCATTAGTTAGAATAAATCATTATTGTTGCTTATCATAAAGTCTGAATTAAAAAAACCCTTCCAGAGAACCTACATCTCTGTAATTTTTAAAGCCATTTCTTGTTCTAGAAAATAACAAAGGGAACAATAATATGTTCTTTTGCAAATACCTAGAATATAACAAAAGAATACTTATTTGTTCATAGGCTATAAAAAAAGGAATAATTATTTGTTCATTTACAAATACGAGTCCTCGAATATAACAAAAGAATACTTATTTTCTCATTTACAAGTATCAGTTCTGGAATATAACAAAATAATACTTATTTGTTTTGGAATTAGGTTTCCACATAAAATTGTAGAGGTAAAGCTTAGTGCTCCCGACTAATGAGATTGGTAATTTTACCATTCGACTTCTAGATAGTAGTAAACAAAGACCTAAGAAGGTCTTTACAAGGCATCTCACACTGTAACAAGTCCATCCCAAAAACTCACAAACACAAAAGGTTTGACTTAGGGATTCTAGTACCCCAACAATGGGTTGCGAGTCATGTCAGTCCACTTAGGTCCACCAACCTGAAGTGAGTGGCACCATATTGATGAGGCAAGGTTGCATCGACTCCCTAACCATGGACACCCCAAAAGGATGAGTTGGGAGAACTGGTGAGGTTGCCCCCTTAGGACCACCGTCATGTGTGGCACCATAGTAAATGAGGCAAGGCTCCCTTGGCTCCCTAACTAGGGACACCCCATCCCACAAGGATTGGCTCGGAGGAACAATTAGGTAGGCCCCTTGGGGCCCACTTGAACATGGTGGAAACCTAACCATTGAGCAAGGCTGCATCAGCTCCCTAACCTCAATGCCAACTCTGTTAACCTCAAATCCATTAAGCCGCCCCATCTCGTCCACCCGTTCAGAGTGGATACTTGAAGAGAGGTAAGGCGGTCCCATCAATATGCCCCTAAATGACACCACTCACTCAAGGTTCCAACAACTCATGGTGTTCTTAAGTTTGTGGCCATCTCAGGAATGAAATTGGTTATACTCGTATGCTGCTAACTCAATGTTGTGCAATATTGAGCATCAAGCAACAATGAACACTTAAGTCATTAGGGTTCAAATAATAGTATACCACACCTTCAAAAAGGGCCTCAACACCCCTATGCATTTCCCTGGAATCACTATAGGGACTCAGTTAAGGTGGAATCGCGCTAGCATCCCAATCATGCTCTCATTAATGAGTATCGTTTAGTTACATTAATCTTGTTCATGGGGAACTGTTAGCACGCCCACTAGGGCTTTTTACCTATAGCAAACAGTTGTTTAGTCCATGCATCCTCTCCACCTCTCACGACTTCTTCTTGCTGCTATTTTTTCTTTGGGCCATTTTTCATTCATTTGTACCATCAACTATTTGGGCCCGCCCTTGTTGAATTTTTGGCGAAGCGCTTTCATGCAAGTCACTATCATCAATGAACTCCTTGGGGTGATAGTACACCCTGCTCTGACTCATTCCCTCCTAATTGATATCTCGATGATAAGCCCTATCTCAAATAGAGATAGGAATAGAAATGTGCCTCGGCGATGCACCTTTTCGACTTTGATAAGTTTCCTACATTCATCAAGGCCCCATTTCGACTTTGCACCTTTTAGAATTTATTTATGTTGCAATTGGGGCCCCATCAAGGTCCCATTTCGATTTGTCACCTTTTCGACTTTCTATATTAATTATACAGAGGATGGATTGAAGATCAAGGAACGCTGAAGGCTTGGGGGCCCCATCGAGGCTCAAGGGTCAAGGAGGGACCCCATCAAGGCTTCAACCCATCGGGCAAGACCACTGAAAATGAATAAGGAGCTTGCCCGATTGGTTGAAGCCTTGATGGCAAATGTGTAATTCATTCAATTCCTAATATAAAATGAATGTGCGACATTTAAAATTTATAGTAATAAAAAGTTTCAAAGTTGATTAAAAAACAATTTTAATGTAGATAATGTACTCCATTGATAAAATGTGTTAGAACACATGTTAGGTGAAATATTTTAATATCGACTATGTGTATATTATATATTAAAAAAAAATTGATGTTTATATCATATAAGACTGTTAGAAAAATATTATATATCACAGAGAAATGCAAGACATATAATATGTGGGAAAACACAAACACATAAAATGAGAGAGACATAGATATACGTGGTTCACCCAGTTTGGGCTACGTCCACCTCGAACAACTATTCCTTCCTTTCTATTATCCAGCAAAATGAAGAGACACAACCTACAGCAGATCCGTTGTAATATCCTTTGTTTTCTCTCACAGCCTCACCTCTCTATTTCTCGCTCTGAGAATACACATCTATTATACAACCTCAATACAATACCCTCATACAAAGAGAGGGGTTGCTTTCTAGGACAAAAAACCCTAAACTAAACATAAGTTCTATTATGAGATCATCCGCCTAATGAAAGGTCCAGATTGACTAGAAATTACTATACTTTTACAAGGCAATTTTACATCTATTTTTAGCTTCAGGGGCGTTGCCACCGAAACCCTCGCCGGGGGACCACTCGCCCCGAGACCCCCTAGCTGAGGGGGATTAGCACCCCCGAAACCCAGCAGGGGGATAAGTCCCCTCGCACCCCCGCACGTGGAGGGGTGTACAATCTTCCTCGGGTATACATCTGGTTGAAAACAAAGACCTCTAAATAATCATGCTCCACACCCAACAAAAACAATTGAAAAAAATAACTTTAATGGTTAAAACATTTGAAGTATCTTACTACTTTAAATTTTGGTCTTTTTTAAATATATATAATTTTTCTGTGCTCTAAAATCCAACAATGAATTTTTTGGAATTACAAGTTTATGTACTCTTATAGCATTCAAAAATACAATTTAGGCAACTAAAAATTGCACAGTGTATATTTAATACAATTTAAACAACTCAAAATTACACATTGTATATTTCGTTGAGCTAAGTCACATGACACGAGGACATGAGACATGAAGGACACGTAAATATGAGTACTCAATACGAAACGTAGCGACCTGGAAACAGGACACGGGGGACACGTTTTATATATATTTAATAATATATATATATATATATATATATATATATATATATATATATATATATATATATATATATATATATATATATATATATATATAGATATATTAAATTGCACGTTGTAGCTTATCTAATCAAATTAAAATATAATTACTTCTCAAAGTTCATAGTTCACTTCGAAAAACTAAATAGAATCAAAATTTGCTATTTAGAAATTAGAATGTGATATGCTTGGTCTTGATTCTTGAATATTCAATGTTCATTGTTCATGTACAACTTACAAGCACATAAGAAACTACTAAGTACTTACTACTAACTATAAATTTAGAACTTAGATATTAAAACCATAAAATGCAGATTTTCCATTAAGTCATCAAAATCAAAATGTATCATTGTTTAGTGTTTACAAGAATGTTGCATTAATCGTTATCGGCATAATATTGGCGCGAGGAAAAAATCAGAAAAAATCGTAATTATCGGGAAATAATCGTGAAAAAATCGTTTGGTACAAAAATCATTTTTTTCATTTTTTTTCAATTTTTTTAATATCTAAACCATCTACAACATAAAATAAATACATTGAAACATAAATATGATAAAAGAACTAATATATAAAATGTTTAATTTCATTTCTAGTGCTAAAATCACACATAATTGAATCATGTCATGAATAGTAAGTCCTGACTCATGAGTCCCAACTCAGCCTCAAAATATCAACAAAAAATGTAATAATGTATCTCATCATGTCATAATGTCATATACAATAAAATGAACAAAATAACTAAAGTCTAATCCTATTGATTTCCTTTGCCCCTCTTGCGAGAAAATGCCACAGTTTTCCCTTTCCCTCTAGATGTAGATGCTTGTGCTCGTGTTGGTGTTGGTGGAGTTGGCAGTGGAGTTTGCTATGCTCTAGAAGCTGAAGAACTAGAAGTAGGAGCTATAGGAGGTAGACCACGTCCTCTACTAGTGGCAGGGGTAGCTTGGGCACGTGGTGTCACTTGGAAACATTACAATCTCCCAATCATGAAATCCTGAAAAATTGATAAGTGTGCTACATTTTGAATGAAATCTAAATTCTACTTTCTCCATATGAAATCCAATGAGGCAACCACTGTCAAACATCCCGTGTCATTTCATGGTAATGTTAAAAATTTAAGTAAAATGATGAAAATTAAGATTAAGGAGAATGTCACTTTTACTTTAAGAATTTAACATTACCATGAATAGCATATCAATATTAGGGCCTAGACTTGATCATTAAGCTGCCCCACTCAAAAATTATTTGTTTCTTTCAAAAAAAATCGCAGCTTATGCAGGGAACGTTTTCTATCAACCGAATAAGTGTTTTCCACATGCAGGACACGACGAAAACCCGCGAATACGTTTTACATTTTACAGGACACAATGAAAAATGTTTTTGACATGTTTTAAGGCCGTTTTTGGGTCCGACACGTAAAATACGGGACAGTGGACCTTGGAAGACATGTCGTGTGACTTAGTCGTTGAGATTGTTAAGGAATGCATTTTTCTTTTAAAATTTCAGTTCAAATTTTTGCATTTAAAGAGATTCCATCAACTTATCTAGATTTATACTTAAAATAGATCTATACTAATTTTACACCAACTCCTTCAAATTGAGTTTTAATATTAACAACAAATCTAACTAGCAAATTAAAACTAACAACATAAACGAAATTGACAATATTATATTTTAAATAAAATATATATTTTATTTTATTAAAAAAAACATCTATCAACTCAACATTGAACAGGGAAGAATTACACCTCTAGAATAAGCTTTGCGCAATGCATTTTATTTTTTAAATACTAAAAAATATAATCAAATTAAAACCAAAAGTAATACAAAATTAATGATTGATTCATTGATAATTAAATGGAAACCAATACAAAGTTAATGATTAACTCATCGCTACAGCACATGGGCCAAAGTAATAAGAACGCAGTTAATGATGCAGTTAATTATGTTAACGTATTTCATTTTGCTCACTGCTGCGAATATTCGCAAATATTTCATTCGCGGCTGGCGATATTAATGCTTACCTGCGATGCTCGGGCCAAGTCTAAATAGTTACCTTATAATACTCCCAGGTTATAATGATGCGAACTTATTCCATTTGCTCACTGACGGGGAGATACGAAAATATTTTATTTTATTTGTGGCTGGTGACATTTGTTGCGCTAAGTTTAAGTAATTATCATATAATATAATATAGTTCCCGATTTGAGCAAACTTACACCTACGATTTGAGTGGGCTTCGTTCAGCCATGACACAATGGGCGGCATTTGAAAAGTCTATAACATATATATTTTATTTGTCTCTAACCTATACATTACATCATTTGTGCTTATATCCATTGATTAGACTGCTTTACAGAGCTATGTCAGTGACGTTAGAATTTAAAAAGTCATCGGGACTCAGTCTACGTAGCCAGTAGCGGTTCCATACCAGTCACCTTAATAAATAATAAATAACTGCGATGGCATCAAAACATGTGCATTAAGTTTCCTCGTTATGCAATGGAAAACCTGTTTCATACCAGTCACCTAATAAATAATAATAAATAACTGCGATGGCATCAAAACATGTGCATTAAGTTTCCTCGTTATGCAATGGAAAACCTGTTTGATGAGATCAAAACATGTGCATTATAACTGGTCGAGTAGGTGGTCACATTACTTGCAGAAATAGAAAACCTGTTTTGCCAACTCCATCCAACTCTGACTTTTGACGAATTCGATTCGGGAGGGTTACACTCCAACTTGATAACGACATGTCAAAGTTTTACCTTCCGGGAATTGATTAATGTGAGGAAGGTTGATGTCTTTCAACCAAGTTTTTCTATAAAGCTTCAAACCTTTATGCAAAGCGATACTGCTTAGGACCGAAGCTCTGCATTCATCCCCAGCGTCACCGATTTCTGTTTCGGAAGTTATCGATAAAGCATTAGCCTCTTCTTTAGGTAGAAACTTCTTTTCCTTCTGGAATTTCCCATATGCTCTATGATTATTATTTAATGACTATCTAATGGTTTCTTCATATTCAAATTGTGATAGTGCAGTTTTCATCACTATTGAAACGCCAATGGAGAAGATCGATCAGTACTCGGCCCTTCTTGCTCTATTAATTTGTGCCGGTTTAGCAGCGGGTGTTAATGGGGCTCTTGAAGTAGGTTTCTACGATTACAGTTGTCCAAAAGCCGAATCCACTGTGTTCGAGGTTGTGAGAGATGCATTCCTAAACAGTTCGGAAGTAGCTCCTGGATGCATTTCCATGATTGTTTCGTCAGGCTAGGCTTCAATATTCCATCATTATATATTTTTAATATATCAACATCCAAAAATTCTGAAAATGCAAGTTTTCACAGTCGATGGGTCTGTTCTGATAGACTCCACTGCGAACAACACTGCGGAGAGAGATAGCCCTGTTAACAATCCGAGCCTTCACGGATATGACGTGATTGACACAGCCAAATCGAGATTAGAGACCATCTGCCCAAACACTGTTTCTTGTGCAGATATCTTAGCATTTGCTGCTAGAGATAGCGCAAAGCTGGTAAGCATGTGACAAGATATCTTAGCATTTGCTGCTAGAGATAGCGCAAAGCTGGTAAGCATGTGACAAAGTTGCAATATATTACGGAAGCCTCCACAACCGTCTAAAGTTTTATTAATTTATTATAGAAGCCTGTTTTTAATTGTTTAAATGCAGGATGAAGCATCTAACTATTTCAATTTGAAGCATGCGACAATGTGTATGCTAATTTAACTCTGAAACAGATTTAATTGCTGTCATTGGCAAAACAATGTTGAACAGCCAATAATTATTTTATAATTGATCGCAGGCATCGCCATATAAACTTACTCTCGGCTGGGATATTCCGGCTGGACGAAGGGATGGAATTGTTTCATTGGCTTCAAAAGTGGCGACAAATATACCTGCCCCTACGTTCAACGTAACCCAGTTGACACAGAGGTTTGCATCGAAAGGTCTATCCCAGAAGGACATGGTTATACTCTCAGGTGCATACAAATTTTTGTGAATGCATTGATGTTGGTATATTTATGGTTGTGAAGTAAGATCCTTCATTGCAATAAGATCAGATACACCAGAGTAACCATATATCATATCAGGGATTAAGATTTCAATGTTTAGTAAAAATATTGTAATTTGTAATGTTCATCCATGAGTGGGTTCTGCATGCAGGAGCACACTCAATTGGGGTCTCTCACTGCTCTTCATTCGTGAGCAGGCTATACAACTTCAGCAGCACTATTCAGACTGACCCATCTCTTGATCCTAACTATTCTGCCCTCCTCAAGGAGAAGTGTCCTCAGGGAAGCCCCAGCAACAACATCACAACCGTGTTCATGGATATTATTACGCCTGAAACTCTCGACAGCCTCTACTTCGACGGCCTTCAAATGAAACGCGGCTTGTTTACGTCCGATGCAACGCTCCTTACAGATCCCAACACGGCAACTGTAGTCAACGCAAGTGCTGGGAGCTATAACTTGCGCATGTGGCAGCAAAACTTTGCAGCGGCCATGGTTAATATGGGAATGATTATCGAACTGACGGGCAACGAGGGATAAATTCGTCGTAAATGCAGTGTGATCAATAGCTCATAAGCTAAGCGAGACGTGGCCTACAAATAGGATGGATGCTACCTGATTGGAATGGGATTTATTCCTGTTCTCATACGAATTCGATTAATCTGTGTTATTTTATTTGCCTTCCTCTCTTCTAATAATATAATAAAATGATGGTCTTCATATATTGGTCTCGATATCTTGGGTTCAAGTTTTCTTCAAATGAAATATATGTAATCTAAGATAAAAAAAATAAAAACAATTATTTAATTTAATTGTATATGTGATATATTGATAATGTTAACCCACACTAATAAGATATGTAGTTTTCATATTTGAGCAACTATTATTTAATCATGTAATTTTTTTATATAATAATAACATATGACTTTAATTATGAATGCAATATATTATTTTTATTATTTTTTATAAACAATTATACGAATAAGTAATATAAATTTATTTTAATTTGAAATTTATTTTGTATTTAGGAGTTAGTTGAGAGGGGACAACTCAACTCCGTATTGAGAATAAGAAAAGTTGCATATTTCTGTCATACTAAGAAATATATTAACAAAATGTTTTAATCATAATAATTTTTATAAATCCATTTTAAATTGAAATTTATTATACATAAAGAGGGATCAACTCTTTGAATATTAAACAATGTTTAACATCAAAGAACATATTTTTGAAATATATACATTTTTTAACTATTAATACTTTTATTTATAATCCACATTGAAATATTTTTTTGTTATTGATATTTTGCATAAATATTACATGTCAATTCCATATTAAATATAAAAGAAATTAGATATCTTCATTATATGAAATCCACCTTTAATGTAATGATATATATTCTAATAAAAATACAACTAAAAAAACAGCAACAATACTTTAGTATCATATCTATATAAGGCATCTCATAGCATAGAGGCATATGTATTTGATGGCACATTCATATGATTAAATTCCTAAGATGTAAGTGAATTTGGCATTGCAACACCAATTTATTTCAATACATTAGGGCATAAATTCCTAAGATGTAAGTGAATTTGGCATTGCAACACCAATTTATTTCAATACATTAGGGCATAGCATAGATATGATGACATAGGTTTTTTTTCAAGTAAAGCAAAGTGTTCTATTATTTTAAGAAAATGTTACATGTATGAGTGTATCATTTAGATTTTTCACCAACCTTAGTTTTATTTGATTTATTAGTTTTATTTGATTTATTAAGTAGGTGATATATGAAAAAGTCTTATTTAACTTGTTGACTAGATAATATATAAAAAAAATATAAACACAATCACCACTAAAACTAACCTGAATTTTATATACAAAAATATAGACACAACTAACACAAAACTAATTATCCATATACCAATAACCCAAAAAATCGAAAAATAACCCAAAATCTAAATACAATCCAAAATCACGCTTTTCTTTTAACATTAAGTAGTTATTGTTTACAATGGATTCCCAAACTCATTGTCTAAGATGTATTCCTAAACTCCTAACCTTTATAGTAAGAGATGATCTTTAGCCCTAAGAAATTAAATATCCATTCTCGTAGGATATCATTTCCATTTATAAAATAAAAAGTCACATTTAGCTTTTATTACCCAAACATAGAGAAAGCGCAATGTACATAAATGCCTTTTATTTTCTCCATGATTAAATCGACAACATCGTATGCCGTGCACCCATCATTGCAATGTATGAATGTGCCTATCATGGCAATGTGTGAGTATTAATTAAGGACACATATCAGCCCTGCATAAAGAAGTGGTATAAATTGTTTTCACATACTTATTTGGTCTCACTTATGTTTTATAGATTTTTATGAAGGGTGATTTCGTAAAATTTGTTGTTGAAATTAACATTCAGATTTATTATAAATTTGGTTATGTGATCATTATAAATCAATATTATTAAGTAAGGGATGCAATGAAAAAATATTGTAATTTTATATTTCAGAGAAAATTTGATATTTTAATATTTAATAGTTTTTTTTTAATATTTTTGGAAAATTGTGATATTTTAATATTTAATATTCTTTTTTAATATTTTTGGCAAAGTTTTATTTAAATGTAAGAGAAATTGTATTTTCTCAAAAGTGGGTATTTTTTTTCCTCGATATTTGAAGTTTGAAACAATATACTCTAGTTTTTTTGTTTTGTTGGACAAAATGACATAGATCTTAATTTTATCATAGAGGAATTAATTAGTTTTTTAGTTTGAATATAAAATTTCTTATTTATTATGGGTATTAATTATTTATGGACATTTTTTTTAACATTTATGTTATTTGTTGATGTTAACCATGAATCATTTATATTATGGATCATGGTTAGCAATGAATCATGCGTATTAAGGACAAGTTTATGGAGATTTGTTAACAACACACTAGTGTAGGGTAAACTACATTATTTAAGTATATTTGATTGGTTATTTTAGTTTTTAATAATTTAATTTGAGATTTTTTAACAATTAGTACATCTTATAACTACATTGATGTATATATATTACTAAGTAGGCTTTAATTAATTAATTTTATTTGTCAAGAATATATGTTGTTTGTGTATTAAATAGTTATGTTTTAGTGTTTTAGATTTAGTAGGAGCAGAGGTGCATTCTACTTAGTATGAGGATGATGTGTGATTTTATCTATACTTAATTTGGAGTTTTTATGTGTCTCTCTTAAAGTAAAAATAAAATATTCTCTAAATAGCAAAGCAATTTAGACTAAAATAAGTATCTATGTTGAGTTAGCTCTAATTAAAAAAATTATAAAACATCAATAATCCCAACTTCACTATGGTCACCTAATTTGTTGTTGCTATTACAACCCAATGTGGTAAAAGTATTTCACTAACTGATGGTCATAAATAAAATATTTAGATGTACACTTGACCCAATATAATTTCGTATTAATTTTAAAATGACATAATGTAAAAACAAAAATGTGAGTAAGATGTTTAAATATTACACATTTAAAAAAATATTTCAATATATAATTGAAATAAATTATTTGAAGATCTACGTTAACCAATTTATGTCAATATAAACTTCATATATGTGTATGTATACAAAGAAAATGTTAAAATAAAATATTTTAATGCTATATATAATAAAATATCGATGCCCAAAGGAAAACAAGTATTTAAAAGTTAAAAGATAAAATAAAAATAAAAATTATTAATTCCCAATAAGAAATAAACTATTTGAAGATCTATGTTAACTAATTTATGTCAATATAAACTTCATACATGTGTATGTATCCATAGAAAATGTTAAAAGAAAAATATTTTAATATTGTATATAATAAAATATTCATGCCCAAATGAAAAAAGTAATTGAAAGTTAAAAAAAAAAAATAGTAATCCCTAATAAGAATAATAAAAGCCAAGTGTTTAATTCATTAAATATAAATTAATATGTAACATTTAAAAATATTCATAATAATAAAAAAGCTCAACTTGAATTATCAATAAAATATTTTAATATGAAGGATTAAGTAATATACATCTCAATTCACATGTTATATAAAAAAAAAATTAATGTCATATATGTATATATTATATGTACTGTTTTAAAAAATAAATTTGCAATTGAAAAAAGTAATTCCTTATGGTTCAAATGTTTGAAGTAGTCTCACTATTTAAAAAAAAAATATGCAATTGAAAAAAGTAAGTCCTTATTGTTAAAATGTTTGAAGTAGCCTACTATTTTGCGTTTGGTTGCTTATTTAGTTTTTCTTTTTTTTTTTTTTGTTTTTTCCTCTCTAGAATCCAACAAAGATATTTTGGACTTAAAAGTTCAAGTTGTGTATTCGATATAACACTCCAACATACAATGTAAACAATGAAATTGCACACATTTTATTTAAAATAAACAAAGTCCATACAAAGTCCATGATTTTATTATGAGCCACAACTATCAATACATTCTGTCTATGAAACAATGGCATCTAAATGGTTTAAGCACACCAAGACAGTTACTCTATTTTTTTTTGGAAGCACTCCAATCCATATTTAATGACTTAAGCACATTGTGCAACTATTTAAATAAAATTGAGAAAAAGGAAAAATTTGAGACCAATTGAAAATTTAATCTAATGCAAAAAAACGAGGAAGTAATCAATGATTGCACTGAGAGACACATTCTACAACCTATTATGAGGAGATGTATAAGGATGTCACATCTCCAAAGAAAAAAAAATTAATGTCTACCCAAAAAAAATAACGATATAGATAAAAAACTACAATATAATTCAATCAAATCCTACGTCCAAAATATTTTAATATTTCTTTTAATTAATTATTTGTAAAATGATTCTTTAAAAGGAAAAACCATATCCTATGGATACATTAAATTGTTTAAAGACAAATATTTCCACATCAAAGTTGTAACATTTGAAAAATATTAATTTGGTGTAGCTTTATTATTATTATTATTATTATTATTACTATTCATACTTTTGTTGTTTTCTTCTATTGAAGGAGAGTTTAGATTATCCACAATAGTATATATAATTTGTGAGCGTTCCGAATCCCAAAAAGGATAAACTATGTTGTTATCATGACATTATTTAAGAAATTGAAGGTCCACTGCTCTTCATTCGATCTTTATCCTTGATTTTTTGAGTAGAGATATCTTAATATTAAATCAAATATTGATATTAATATATTATAATATTAATATTGTTAGATTTAGTAACTTTGGATTAATAATTTGAGGAATAGTTTGCATCTCGAAGGATTTGATCCCTCTCAGCGCACGATAGATCCAAAGTTAGATGGAACTAGGCTAGTTAATGTGATTTCTTGTTGTCTGAGTGTAATGCACTACTTAATCTTATCATGCAAATTTTACTAGTGTTTAAATTACCTTAGAATATTTACTTATAATTATCAAGAAATATTGGTACATGCCTACATTGGTTAAGCTATAAATTTATTACTGATATAATTTTTGTTATTATTCAATTCCCAACTTACCTCCTCAAATTTGAATTTTGATAGGATATTGTCTCCTTCCATTTATTCCAATTTAAATATTCATATCTCATCTCCAAAATGTCCTCTCAAATTTACTTGGGAGAAGAGATGGTCCTCTCTAATTAATTACCAAATTATATATTCATATCTCTTTCTTCGTTGGAGAAACCATTTTTCATTCTATTTTTAGAATTATTGTGGAGAAAGACCATTTCAACAAATCATTATGAAGTAGTTCAATTTGTGATTTTTTATCTTAAAATGGGTACGAGGAATTGTTACCACATTTAGTGAGTCATTTTTCTTTTGGCACCATCATTTCTTTGCCAAAATGGAGTAGATGTACTCCACACTCGCCGAACTTCATTCTCACTTGGTTGTTCTCTTCTTCATTTTCATCATGTTGGGTTTCATATGATTTTGTTTCATCTTTAACTTCATTTAAAACTTAACTATTCACTTTTGAATAATGTTCAAAACTAAGTTAACTCTTTAAGACCCAAAATTTTCAAAACTTGCAAAGAGTTAGAGGATGATCAAAATTCAGATCACCAGTATTAGAGTAGGTTTTGATGAGATTGCAAGCATGAGTGAAAGTCTACAGCATGCAAGGCTCCCAGAACTGGAAAAGATGAATTCGTATGTTCAAGTCGACAACATGGAAGTAAGAAAATTGCTAGAAGCAACAAAGGATGAGAAGAAGAAGTTGTGCATGATGTTGCAGAATGTCATTGAAGAGAAAACTGGGGAATGTTCAGCTACCAAAGATTCTCCCAAGACTCAACAAGTTTGTGGTCATAGTACGACCGATGTTTGTACCATTTGTTAGTTGAAGAACACTACTTATATGTTAAATCACAAGAATGGTTTTTGTTAATTTTCATCTACTAGTTCATCTACAAAAGTGAAGAGGAAGGAGATGGATAAGCTTCAGGAAGAGGATCAAGAGTCACAAGAAGATAAGGAGATCAAATATACTTCATTTTCAATTAATAATGATAATGCTTCTTTTGCATCATTTGAAAAACACACGAAGCGTATTTGTAAGAATTTTTTGACCAAAATGGGATACAATGGTAAGGGTTTTGGAAGTCATAGTCATGGTATCATTAATCCTAATGTGGTGAGAACACAACCTTGGCATGAAGGATTGGGATATGTTCAAGAAGACGTTGGAGAACAATAGTATAAAATAATGAAATTAGTGACTAGGTTACTGAAAACGTTAGTCATCGTAGATTTTCCATGTGAAATACTACCAAAAATGAGTAATGTTAAGTGATTAGCTAAAAATGACTAGAATAAATGACTAATTTAGTCTTGGGTTAAAATATAAGACTACATAATAATAAATACAACTAAAACTGACTAACATGAATGACTAATTTAGTCTAGTAACACAAATATGACTATTTAACAAGCAATACAATAGTACAAATCAGTAGCTTATGTTCGTCATTTTAATTATGTCACTTTAGCAATCTAAACTTACAAGTGATAGGGTATTCAAAAGTTGTTATAGATTGGTTGAAAGGTTATACTTCCTTAAACACTTCCTTACCGCATCAATGGACTATTAGAGTTATGGAGTTGATTAAAACCTTTAGGGTTATAACCTTTGATCACATTCACAGGTAATTACCTTAAAATATTGATAAATTATCCAGAATGGTAGTTGGCTTGTAACTGGGTCAAACACATTATGAAAAATACCTAAAAGGAGAAGTGTTGACTAATTATTAAAGGGTACATTTCCTTTAGTTGAAGATGTTGAAAATTGGCAACAAGAAATTGCTAAAAATAGCACTGCTAAAAATAGTAGTTTGGGCATCAGTGCTGGATTGGGCAAGAGGGAATGAAAAATGGAAGTGCTAAAAATGGATTCCTATTTTAGTCAGTCCCTGGACTAGAAATAGGAAGTAAAATTCGGATTTGGTCTTACCAGCAATTTGAATATTAATTAATTAATTCAGTTTGAATTAATTAGTTAAGGAAAATCAAACTTGAAGTCTTTGTGAGAACATGCAATAATTTCTCCACTTATTGGGGAATGTGTCCTTGATCTGCTCCATTGGTCGAGGAATTAAGGATGAGTTCTATATTGAGAGGATCAGCTGACTTAGTTTAACTTAGTCAAGTTCACCTAGATTAATTTAACAAGTTGTTATATTAATGAGATTCAGTTTGTTGATGCTTGCATGCATGTGACAACTGGTATTTTTAGATAACTGAGTATTCACTTATGGATAATTGATGCATGGCAGTTCAGACAAATACCCAGTTGAGATCAAATGAGGGACAATGTACTACCAGATTCTAGGATATTCCTAGTGAATATTCCTTGCATGAGGAAGGAATCTTCTTCCTTCTATGACTGCGTAGTTGGACTTGAGGTGACAACAGGTATGATTTGGGCCAATTCACGCATGTTATGTAATTGGACCCCAATCAAAACTGTGCAAGGAAATAGGGGCTCGGAGGACTTGTGGAGCCTATATATACAGGCCTAGATAATCCATGAGCTACATCATCAGAGTACAGAGAGAGTAGGATAGCTTTTGAGATGATTCCTTTTGTATGTTGTTGAGGATTTCCACTTGATTGATAATACAAAGATGGGGTTTTAGGCTGGTGCTTTTCCTAGATAAATTCTTCTGTGTTATGTGTGATGGGTTCCTTCTTATCAGTTATATGTGTCCATGCTTGATGTTGCTCATGTTCAATTAATCTTCCGCAAAGTTTATGGTAGATGTAGATCTAGTATTATGCATTAGTACATTGCGTATATCAGTTTGATATGCAGGTGAATTTATACATGATATTAGTGAGCTAGCTAATTTTTAGAGAAAATTATACATGGTATGAGAGCACAGTTGATCAAGGAAGAACAATATACAAGAAGGGAGAAGTTGAATTTTGTGGTTTCTAAATATTGAATTGAGCTTTTATCACATCTATTTCACCGATGGAATTCTATGGTTTGAGGCTTGAGTATGCGCTAGATGGAAGCTCAAACTATATAGCCTGGAAGGATCGCATGGAGGCAGTATTAGAAGATAATGGTTTAAAGGACTTCATTGATCAAGAAGTCCTAAATCCGACTGATCCTACTCAATTGGCAAAATGGACAAAGTGTGTGGCTAGAGCTAGGAGAATCATCTTGGAGGGAGTTTGAGATCACATAGTCTCGAGTCTCCATGGGAAGGAGATTGTGTTTTCAATGTGGAAAACATCCAAATATCTTTATTAGAACAGCAGTGATAAGAGGAAGTTGGCACTGAAGGACAAACTTCGAAAAATCAAGTGTGAAATGGGTGACACGATCTCTATGTATCTGACCAAGCTCACCACATGCAGGGATGAGCTTGCAAGTGTAGGGGTCGTGATAGCTGATGATGACATGGTGAGTCTTGCACTCCTCAGAATTCCTAAGAGCTGGCATAGCTACCAGGAATCAGTTAATGGAAGAGAGAAACTGCCAGATTGGGAATGACTTTAGTTGGATTTGATGCAGGAGGAGATAAGAAGAAGCACCAGAGACAATTCTTCATCCATGAAGGATGATGAGAACTATGCCTTAGCGAGTAAGGCGAAGAAGGGGAAGGAGAAGGTTTCTCTTTCTAAATCCATTTCTTCCCATGGTGGGAAGAAGGTTGACAAATCGAAAGTACGATGCTTTCGTTGTCATGAGGTGGGAAATTTTGTTACAAATTATCCACTGAGGAAATCCAAGAAGGGATCCGGGGAAGGATCTGAAGGTGAGGCACTTGCTTCACAGTTTGAGTTGGAGTTCACACTCTTCGTATGCATTGTTTCATCCATGGTGGGAAGTGGTTGATTGCTTAACAGTGGAGCTTCTCTCCATATGATTGGTCACAAGAGTTTGTTCAGTACTTTGCAGGAGAAAGATCTCTAGATACTCATAGCGATGGGTAATGATGAAAAGTATAATGTCTCAGGTGTAGGCACAGTTATTTTTCAGAGGGAGCATGGAGCTTGCCTTACCTTGATCGATGTCAAGTATGTACCAGGACTGAAGAGAAACTTGGTGTCAATCGTGATGCTGGAAGACAGAGGCTATGATGTAGTCTTCAGTAAGGGAAAGGTTTTCCTTAAACACATCATCACTAGACAGGTGAAGCAGATTGGTTCACGGGTCAGGAACTTGTATGCTCTTAAGGTTCAAGATGCATGCAAAGCCTTGAGTAGCAAGGCAACTGATGGAGACTTGGTGGATGAGAGGGATAGTGTATTACCTCTCAACATGTAGCACCAAAAGAAATCTCAGATGATTGTGGAGAAGCCACGATTGGTGTAGTAGCTTCCAGAGGTTGTGGAGCAGCCACAAGAAGGGAAGCCAAGTGGAGATTGAGTAAAGACATCTACTCATGCAGAGACCTCCAGTAGGGGGAAACTTCGAGCTAGGTGGGCTGAGGGATCACATGCAGCCATACGTCCAGGTAGGAGGTGGGGTGATGTGCAATGATCATCCCAACGAAGAGGGGCAGGATCCTTGAGGTACCCAACCTCTTTGATTCGACTTTTCTATGAGAGCCCCGATGTGGAGTAGCAGGAACTGACTGATTGGGTGGAGACAGATGCAGATGGAGTGGCAAAGAGAGCTACAGTGCAGGGAATCCCAGGATAGCATAGAGCATGCAAGCTGCAGCAATGTGAGATGCACAAGTGTGTTGCACAGTGCAGGCTAACACAGAGAAGGGTGTAAGGTGCGACATGCATGGAGATGTTTCAATAGCACAGAGGTCAGAGAGGGACCACTTATCAGCAGCAGGTAGAGCTTCAGCATTAGAGTATGTTTCTAGCCCAACAGAGAGGTCAGTTGGGATTTTTTTGTTCCGAGAGTTGCAGGAGCAACCACACTTGGTAGATGTGTTGCACGCAGAACATTCCAGAGGTACAAGATTGTGTTTGAGAGGAAGCCTTCCTTGTTGAGAGGGAGTGTTGAAAATTGGCAACAAGAAATTGCTAAAAATAGAAGTGCTAAATATAGCACTGCTGAAAATAGCAGTTTAGGCATCAGTGCTGGATTGGGCAATAGGGAATGAAAAATGGAAGTGGTAAAAATAGAAGTTCTATTTTAGTAGTATAGTGTGGATTCCTATTTTAGTTAGCTCCTGGACTAGAAATAGGAAGTAAAATTTGAATTTGGTCTTACCAACAGTTTGAATATTAATTAATTATTTCAGCTTGAGTTAATTAGTTAAGGAAAATCAAACTTGAAGTCATTGTGAGAACATGCAATAATTTCTCCACTGATTGGGAATGTGTCCCTGATTTGCTCCACGAATTGAGGAATTAAGGATGAGTTCTATATTGAGAGGTTCAGTTGACTTAGTTTAACTTAGTCAAGTTCAGTTAGATTAATTTAACAAGTCGTTAAATTAACGAGATTTAGTTTGTTGATGCTTGCATGCATGTGACAATTGGTATTTTCAGATTACTAAGTATTCACTCATGGATAACTAATGCATGGCAGTTCAGACAGAGATCCATTTGAGATCAGCTGAGGGACAATGTACTATCAGATGCTAGGATATTCCTAGATAATATTCCTTGCATGACGAATGAACCTTCTTCCTTCTATGATTGTGTAGTTGGACCTGAGGTGACAGCAGGTATGATTTCGGCCAATTCACACATTCTATGTAATTGGACCCCAATCAAAATTGCACAAGGAAATAGGGGCTTGGCGGACTTGTAGAGCCTATATATACAAGCCTAAATAGTCCATGAGCTACATCATCAGAGTACAGAGAGAGCAGGATAGCTTTTGAGCTGATTCTTTTTGTATGTTGTTGAGAATTTCCACTTGACTGATAATACAGAGATGGGGTTTTAGGCTGTTGCTTTTCCCAGATAAATTCTTCTGTGTTATTTTTGATTGATTCCTTGTTATTAGTTATATGTGTTCATGCTTGATGTTGCTCATGTTCAATTAAGCTTCCGCAAAGTTGATAGTAGATGTAGATCTAGTATTATGCTTTAGTACATTGCATATATCAATTTGATCTGCAGATGAAATTTCTACATGATATTAGTGAGCTAGCTCATTTGTAGAGGAAATTCTACAGGAGACTTAAATTTTCATGCATATCTAAATTTTTTATTATCAGGGTCATATCCATTGAATTAGGATACTAGTTTTTAACTTAGATACCATGTTGTTTATTTAGTTTTAACATACATTATGAACATTGGATACTAGACTCATATGAAGTTATTTTGAATCTTATGGGGGTTTTGATATTATCCAAACATTATAGGTTGAACATATTACAATATTAGGTCATTCAGGCAAAGAAAAGTTAGTATATGTTAGATGATGTAAATTACGTCTTTGCATTAATATTAATACAAAAATGATGTCTTTTTCTTATTGGATTTTTTTTTTCATTTCCCACCACCTAATTTGTTAGACATAATTTACATAGGAATACATGCAACTACAAGAATCTTTACGTAGTTTCTAAAGATGGTTTGATTTCATAACAATGATGATCATTATTTGTCTTCTTGGTACCATATGTCAATGTTGGGCTTCCGTGATGGATTTGTGATGGTTGGGATCCCTAATAATAGGCATACGAACCGCTAGGTGTGCACACAACTTGTTGAATATGAATATGGGATTTGAAACATGGTAAGCACAACGTTATATGTGTTGTACGAAAGGTTGTTGAGGTTTCAAGGCATTACCTTGAATCCTACAAGAACATTTTTCCACCCCTTAAACCCTATGTTAAAAAATCCATGCTTCGGTATTGATGTAAAAAATTAAATTTAATGAAAAATCTATATTTATAATTTATACAAAACCATACATCAAATACATGTAATTATGCTAAAATTATACAAAATATCCAAGTATGATTTTCCTCATAAAAACTTCGAATGCATATAATAAGGCTAGATTGATCTTAACCCCAAATTTATCAAGCACTGAGAAGGATCCAATCTCTCAAGGTGAAAACCTCTTTTTTTTACTGAAAATCTTGAGGAAAGGTGTGCACCTCAAGACATTTGATCCCTCTAAGCACTTGATAGATTCGGGGTTAAGATGGATCGAGGTTGGTGATATAATAATATATAATATCTATTTTTGTATTTATGTGTCTCTTTCTTATTCACTCTCTATTTCATCCCCAAGCATGCACACACTCTCTCCATATATATATATATATATATATATATATATATCCCCCTCCCTCTTCCTATATTCCTCTCTCTCTCTCTCTCTCTCTCTCTCTCTCTCTCTCTCTCCAACTCTATTACCATCTCCCTTTATCTTCACTTCTCTCTCTGCCCTCCATCTATGTGTCTCCATATTTCTCTCTTCCCCTTCTCTCCATATCTCTCTCTTCCCTCCTCTCCTCTCTCCATCTCGCCCTTCTCTCTATCTCTCTACCAGATTTGTCACTCTCTCCCTCCCTCTACCCTCATCCACCCTTTGTCCCCTTCAATTTTGTTTTTGTCATCCCTTGGATGCTTAGTTAAGATGTATCTATGATGGTTCTTACTAACACTATTTATATTATAGAAATCTCACATCTTTAAATATAAAAAGTATTCTCATTTTTAATTTAGTTTCTATGTGAATATTTTAAGTAGTTATGAGGATAAAGAGTTTAAATATATCTCAAAAGTAACTATAACCTTTTTCGTTTTAGCTTGAATTTAAAAAATGTTATAAAATTGAATTTAAATAAATTCTTTTATTGTGAAATGTGTTATAGTGTTAGGGCACGTGGTATTGATAAGCCATGGTATTAGCCCACGTATTGTAACAAAGCTTATTTACAAGTTAATAATATCCATGGTAAAGTGGTTGCTGTAGTGTTTTATTCTCAAAGATGTATGAAAAGAACCCACTTAATATTGTGGATGACAAACAATCTCAAGAATATAAATTACTACTAAACATTGTAGATCTCCATCAACAGATAATATCAAAACCTGCCAAAATTTTGATCTATTCCACAATCATAGTTAAATAACGAAAAAAATAGTAATAACTACAATCATCCAATGGAAACCAAATATACAAAGAATATTTTTCATTATAACACCTGTGAAAGGAACGAATAAATTTTACCATTTCCCCTCTACGGGATGTGTTCTTGGCTATCCTCAAACATCTTTAGCTTGTGTACAGTCTCTCTCCTCTATGATGTGTAAACCCAACAAAAATATGGTGTGCGACAATGAAAATAATCATAGTTACAATAACGAGTGCAACAATGCAAATAATAAAAAGTGAATAATGAATGGAAAAACTTTCTATTTATAACAAAATATTGAGTTATCCTCGAATAATGAGAAATAATAAGATATTATTAACCCCATTCTTGGAATAACCACTTGGAATATTTTACTATTTTTGGTTAGGAGGGAAAAGTATTTAAACTTTTATTTGGAAATAATAAATAAATAAATTATTTATTTATCATCTCAAGAAATTGGATAAGGAATAATAAACAAATAATGATTTATTTAATTATTCGTAAGGGATTTAGGAAAATTTGGCAAGGAATAATAATTAATTAGTGATTAATTAACTATTCCTAGAGAAAAATAAGATAAATAATAATTTATGTTGATTTTTCACAATTCGGTCAGATATGACAAGGAATAATAATTGAACAATGGTTTAATTAATTATTCCTAGAAGAAAATCAAATATATAGTGATTTATTTAATTATTCTTCATGGGTTTTGTTAGCTACCTATACCAATAGGTTTCATATTTCATGATTGGCAATGAAAAGGTCCAAATATGCTCTGCTTTGATGATGCAAAGATCACATATTTCCATAAGAATACAATCTGTGCTTATAGCTTGATGGGGACTCAAATTTTGATGGATGATCCAACAGTCTAAACTGGATCATGTCATGCTTTAAATTTTCAGTTGTAGAATAGAGAAAGGAGTCTGTCCAAACTGTTTAATCTTGGCAGACAAGTAGTTCAGGTAGAGAAGAAAAGGCTCCCAACAGCTTAATCTGGGACCTTGGAAGAAATAAGGGTAGAAGTAGATAGAAAAACAAAAGAAAAAGCCAAAGAAAAGAAAAGGCAAGTAAGGGTCTGCAAGCCTAAATGCACCCTTCAAGAAGAAACACAAAATTCTAGGCAAAATAGCTGGGTAAGTAGATGGGGTTGCAAAAGTGGTATTCATTTCAGATTTAACCTTGATGGTCAAGATGAGAAAATAAAAACAAAGAAGCATGTCTAACTTCCCAATTATCCCTTTTCCCACTCATTACTAACATCCCCTCATCAATTGAATTGCTTAGAAGACTTGAGGTTTGATGGTGGTTTTATTCATTGGAAAGCCACATTTCTTGTCTAAAAATTCTTTTCATTTTGATCTACTCCCTAAACTAAGTAAGTTTCAAGTAAACTTAGTGATTTTCCCCCTCATTCACATATTCCCCCATATTAACTCTAACTCTAGTATGTAATTCCCCTATGTTACCCTTTCCCTAGTATTATTAACACCATGGTGTATAAAATCCCCAAACATTCTATAAATATCCTCCTTTTAGCATTATAGCTAAATATGTCTGTCTAAAGGGAGACTTTAGTCCACCTAGGACTATGGTTAACCCTGTCCTGGGGCTGCTCTAACCTCTGGTTATGAGCAACAACCTTTCCCCTAAGCCCTCACCTTCCCTCTGCTCAGAAAAACCCAAAAAATCACCAAAAACCTTGCTAAAAAACCCCTTTTTTCCCTTTAACTGGCTTCATTGGCAAAAATACTCTAAAAACCCACTTTTCTCCTTTATCCAAAGTCTAAGCACAGGGCGCATTTTGACAAAACTATTCATAAAAAACCCATTTTTATGATTCCAATGGTTTAGGTGCTATATTGGTTTTATTGAAAATATATTAAAAAACCATCGAAATTCTTCATACCCCAATGATCTTCCGCTAAGCGCGCATCCCAAAAAATACATTTTTTAAATCCCGCCCCCTTCCGTATCGCTCGATCACTTCATCAACCCGTCAGCCGTCCGATCGAGCGCCTCTGATCGGACAGCCCTTATGCATATCGGGTTGGTCCCCACGCCCGACAGTTAGCGCCCGAGAAACTGACAAAGGGTTACGTTAGTCCTCGGCCACACGCCACCTTCTCAGTCTCTCGGAGCAGCCTCTGACAAAACCGGGGCCGTATGGTAAGCGGTGCGAGAAAACCGTTACCACTGTTTCACTTACCGTCCGGTTTTGCTGGTCCCATGTCATGCCCACGTCAGAGCCACGTCGCCGCTACCCCGCTGTCGCATCACCTCATTCGTCCGTCCCTTCGCTGACATGTCCGCCACTTCGGCATATCCATGGACCAACCAGGACCTGCCACATCACCGGTTACGTCATGCTGACGTCATCCGAATCTAACCCCACCCGATGACGTCATGCTGACGTCATCCCGAAAAGGCGCCAATATGACAAAAATCTATTTTTAGGCCAAAATTTCGTGTTTTTTCTACTTTTGCCAAAAGAGACTGTTGTTGTTCCTGCATGTATTTAATGACCAGACCAACGCCAACCTGCACTGTTCGACTCCAAACCACGGGCACCTCCGTCGTACCTGCATTTGCAACTGTCAGTGGAAATCCGCAAGGTATTTCTCGAAATTATTCTCTGCACCTGGTTTTTATCCAATTTTGTACAAACAAACTGTTAAGGGAGTGTTAAAACACTGAATTCACCGTCTAATATCCAGTAACATGTACCTATTTCCCTCTCCAAGGCAACAAACAGTTTACGAAACCTGCATTTGAATGAAACAACCTGAATTCACAGGTAGCTCGCGCAATCGTGAGCTAGAAACCTCTGCTGGCTAAATTCACCTTAGAAAAGTCCTGGCCAACCCTGCTATTTATTTTTATCAATCCCTTAAACAGTATTTCAATTGCTGTGTGCTCAATTCACCCTCTGGTCCTTAAAATTCACACTTTCATTGTAAGGAATCACCTCTGTGTTGTTCTGCTTACTTCAACCAGTTCACCTGCAAGTCAGAAGCTTAATAGACCATGGAAACTCCAATTGCACTGAACATCAAGCCTCTCAATACCCCTCACAGGGAGTTAGAATGGAAAGCTCTGGGAGATATCGATTATCAGATGTTAGACTATTTTCCATTAGGCTCTAAATATAATATTCAGTTGCTAAATGAGTTGAAAGCCCAGCACCTTAGTGGAGCTGATATCCTAGGGATTTGGGACTCAAACTTGCCCATCTACAACCTCCCCCAGGTAAATCCCATGCCAGAATTGATCCACAGATGCCAAGAGTGCTATGATCCATGCCAAAGAGCTGTTCTCAGCCCCATAGGCTCAATTCTGTTCCATATCACCCCAGAGAGCATAAATGAGATGCTGCATTTCCACACTGCAAAACCATTGACCCCCCTCTACATGCAGAACTTGATAAAGAAGGGGACTAAGTTGTCAAATGACCAGATCATCAAAATCAATCAACTGTTCATACAACCAAGCTCTGAAGCCATCAGAACTCCTCCTATTGGATATGCATACTTAAATGAATTGGGCAGAATGCTAGTGGATTTGATCAGCTATGTCTTAGGGTTCAGGGGAGTGGAGGATGTGGATGATAGTATAATGGCAATGCTGTCTATATTCTCTCCTGGAAAGCCTCCAGATGTACATTATGACTATGCCACATATATTGCAGATAGGATCCATGACCAGCTAATGAATCTGCAAAGGGAAAGACTGTTCAGATACACTTCATACATTTACCATCTATTCTTGTTTTATCAACCAGGCAGCTTCCTCATTCCCCTGAAACAAGTTAATGCCCAGGGGAATCCAAGGTCAGTTGTGTTTTGGACCTCTGTTTTTCATTGCACCTCTGTATCACCATACACATACTGTGAGTTCATAGACTTGTTCATTCATCCAGCTATGACATTATTGTATGGTGTTTCTCCTCCAAGGTTAACTGATGACATGAGGAGAGTTCTCCATCTCTCCAAAACCTACAGCATTGGTAATTGGTACTTTTACCAACACCACACAGTGATCAGAGTATATGGCTGTGAGTTGAAGCCTTATAGGCTGCCAAGGTATGTCCCTATGAGACTTTTTGCCCTAGAATACTTCAGGCAATTTGGGAATGCCAACTACCTCCACTTCCAAAGCAAGAACAAGAAGGCGCAGTTGAAGGTAAGGAGCTAGCTGGGTCCTTTCCTATATAACAAAAGAGAGGAGGGATGGAAAGAAGCAAATAGTATCCTAGAGGCCCTCAAACTGCAAACTAGTTTTGAATGGATACCCTATGACCACAATCATTTTGTTTCCCTCACG
Organism: Pinus tabuliformis; assembly: GCA_031772625.1. Classification (NCBI taxonomy): domain Eukaryota; kingdom Viridiplantae; phylum Streptophyta; class Pinopsida; order Pinales; family Pinaceae; genus Pinus; species Pinus tabuliformis. The sequence continues at coordinate 747,835,374 of CM062813.1, read as the reverse complement.
AGGATAAAATACAAATTGGGTACCTATTCACATATGAGGCCGCCTGAGATTGAGCAGTATGCCAATGCATTGAGCTGGAAAAAGGGCACCCTAGAAGAGGAAATTACTAGTGAAGAGCTGCTAGAAAGAGAGGCTAGAAATATTCAAAAAGAAGCTGACTTGGAAACTTGTGGACAGGTCCCCCTCTCATATCAAAGACAACTTGGAGCAGCTGCCTCATCCTCAACAACACATCAGCAAGCTGCCATGAATACTCCACAGACATCCAGCAAAGGCAAAGAAAAGCAGATGGAACAACCACCTCCTATGACTGAAGAGCAAATGGAAACACTAGTGCAACAACAAGAAGAAATGATGCAGCAGGAAGTGCAGCAACAAACACAACACCAACAGCAGGAAGAACAAAGACAGGAGCAGCCTGTCCAGCAAGAGCAAACAGTGGAAGCCCCTAAATCCACTGAACAAACTGTGCCTCCAAGGCAAGAAACTTCAGCTGAGGCATCAATCCTCCAAACTCCACAAAAGGAGGATACAAGCAGGAAAAGGGACAGAGAGACTCCCCTTACAACATCAGCAACTCATGGGGAGAAAAGACAGAGAATCAATCCCTTCTCAGAGGAAGAAATGCCAATGGGATAGTCTTTTGGTATGGTCCCACCCAGCAGGGAAGCATTAGCAAGTTCCTTTCAACAGGAACAGGATAGAGCAATGGGAGGAGAAGTGAGTTCCTCAAATCAGCAAAGGGAAGGTGGACTCAGCATTAAACAGTAGTTCATCGACATTAAGAGGAGAAATGAGCCCATCAAGATACAGCTGTATAACCATATGTTAAACATGGCTCCCACCAATCAACAAAGACTCATGTCTGCATATGATGTGCAGGAAGGCAAAATGATCGTGAGTCATTTTATGCCAACAGCAGTGCAGCCCCAATCTGCCTCTGACTACTTGAGGACTAACCTGGAGGTCCTTGCCAAGGATATCCACCCAATGGACAAAATAGAACTGTATAAGAAAACGGGTGAGATGGTCTATGCTTCCCTGGCAGACCAAACATTGGATAACTACAGGCTACAAAATAGCCTGAACAACACAGCTGCTCAGCTTGAGTTGGAGAAAGCATCCTCTCAAGCAAAGGACAACATAATTAGGTCCTTAGAAGACATCATCATAGAGATTGGGAATGATCCCAAAGATATCAAGGGCATACAAGAGATATTAAAGTTGAGGGATACAAACATGGCAGCCTTGAGGAGAAAGATCAAACTCCCAGCCACAATTCACCCTCAAACAGATGATGTTGCCCAGCAAAGACATGATCAAGAGGCCACAACCTTGTTGGTATCTCTGTACAAGCAGCTAATCCAAACCTAAGAAAAACTAGGAGAATCGGGGGCTGGAAAAGCAGCACTACAGGCAGCCTTGAAACAAAGAGAAGAAGGTCAAACCTCCCAGCCTCCTCCTGAGGTAATCAACCTTGAGGAAGCTGCTCCAACTACTGCTCCTCCTCCTCAGCAAACAGAACCTACAGCACCAACTACATCGACAGCTGCACCAACAACAGAGCAGACTCATAGTCTGGATATGCAGAAGCTTCAGAATGAGATTCAAGTCCTGGAAGCTCAAATATTAGAGCTTAATCAAGCCAAGGAATCTTTGGCTAAAGTAAATGAAAGGTATGATAAAAGCAAACAGAATGTGGCTGAGAAGGAAAGAGATATAAAAGCTCTCAAAAAGAGAATAACTAAGCTTGAGAAAGAGCTCACACTAGATAAGGTGACAGCAGAGCTCAAAACAGTCCTATGGGCCAATATTGTCTAGTCCATTACTGATCAGTGGCAGTTCGTTGAGACCATAGATGAACAGTCAACACTCATTACAAAGGCAAATAGGGAGATACACAGAGAAAGAGCAAGCCTTGGCAACATGCCTGATGCTGCCAATAGGATGATCAACATATTGAATAACAGGACAAGCTCTCAACTGACCACCATGGGAATTGCTCACAGGACTGAGACAATCTCAATGGTTAAAAGGGTCCTGACATTAAGAAACCTGGTTGGAACATTAGAAAGGAGAACCCAAGATATGCAGACTGAAATCAACAGGTTCATGGACAGGTTTCAGGTGTTACAAAACAGAGGCCTCCCCAGCATACTAAGCAGTGTGGGAAGACTGCTTACCCATGAAAATTATGCTAAAAGGGTCAATGCCTTTGCTGCAAGTGAAATTGCAGGACAGCCCAGCACTTCAGCAGAATCAGGGCCAGCATCAGGGAAAACTCTCTACAATAGGGTGGAAAACCTGTTTTTCATCATGAACGAGATCAATCATCTGTTCGATGTGCCTCCAAATTTCTATAAATATACAGAAGCAGATGAAACCATAGAGGCAATTGTGAAGCACCAATTGCCCACACAGGAAGTCTGGAACAGATTGACACAGCTAATATTATCAAGCCAGAACATGTAATGTCAAGTTTTGCAAATTTATAAGTGATCATACACAGAGAAAATTTTGGTAGATCAGCATACAAAGGAAAGATGAAAGGCTGAGCCAACTCAGCAGGGCTATGCGGTCACCGCAGCAGCAAGCACAGTCAAAGGTGGCAAGGCCGAGAAGATACAGTGCAGCAAACGTAAAGGCACATTTTCCAGCATTAAAGCAAAGCGTTCCAACCGACTCAGTGACCTCCAAAGGTCAAAATATCCTCTGACAGACTTAAAGAGCAGTTATGTTGCATTCAAAGCTGTAATAACTTCTTTTCTACTTTTCTGTACGAAGTAATGAAGATATTTCTCTCTCAGATGACTCAATGCCTGAGATATTTTTGTATAAACATTTCTATAAAGTCCCCTTTGCATGAGTTTGCAAGGGTTGTTGTTGATTTCATTTCTATATTTCCGTTGCTGTACAACTCTCAGAGAAATAATACAAAAGGTGGATGGAATTTCCAAAGCTCTGTGTTCCTTGATGCACTGTGGTGGCTGGCTGAATGTTACAGGATTCCTGCATGTTTCATAGCACAATAAGTCTTCTTTAAAACTCTGTGTTATATGTTTTCTAGTCTTTCATCTTCTTTCATGTTTATGAGTTTTACACTTAATGGCAAAGTAAAAGAATAGTTCCAGGATTTGATCATAGATTACCCTGAACTCAATCTAAGCTGTTATAAATGTTTTCTTCAGATAGAGTAAATGAGGTGTAATTCTTAATTGCTACACTTTCAAGCTATATCTTTCACTGTGATAAATATTTTCAGGAATTCAAGTTTGCTCCTGAGGCATCTATCTCTTTCCCACACCCCAACTCAGTGGAAAATTCTTGAATCCTTTTCACTAGTTGTTCACATGTCACCATCATAATCTAACTTTGTTATATGAAGTATTTAAATGGCCCTGTAATTTCAGTAAATCATCTCAAGGTTTCTAAACATTTGTAGCCACAGACTCCATTGCCCAATGAAATAAACTCATCTGCAGATTGCACACTTCAAGTACAGAAAGATATCCCTCAACCAAAGCATACAACTAAGCACCCTCCTTTCATATCTAGCCTAAAATCTCCACAAAACATAGACAAATTATAAAGAGAGAGCCCTCTCTGATTATAGTGTGGCTAGGCACTGTAATCCAAAGATTGGTTAGTGGTTACCCCGGCCATATTCCCTTGGGAGTCATAGGGAACAACCTGGGTGTTAACATAATTGGCGACTCCGCTGGGGACCTCTTAGGATTTTCCAATTTCTATACATCTCTCAAAGCCGGAAATCGAGCTTGAAACAAGTCAGGAGGCCTTCAAAACTGTTTCTGTGTCACATTGACAGTTTTAGGGAAGAGCTCTTTCAGTGAATCTTCATCTTAGCTTTGAAATATATATAGCCATTCCAAAATCTTTATCCAGTCCTTGCAGATATAAAAACTTCCTATAAAATCCAAAAACAGTTAGAAGCTGGCTCCCAAGAAAAATCCACGGCATACTAGGGCAAATCCTGACCCTAATCCACCCATCATTGTTGATAATCCAAATACCATCCCTAGAAACATTAGGAGGAAGCAAAGGCAGGAGCAACTTGCTGATCTAACCTCAGATTCAGATCATCCCAGCCTTATCTCTACCCCATGCAAGGTCCTTTTCCGGTCTACCCCTAATTCCCCTAGTTCACCATCCACATCTCAAAGTCCTCCTCTCACATCTTCATCCACTACACATATCCCCTTGACCAACACTCTAGGTTCACCCTTACTTGTCACCCCTGTGGTACCCACTGTTCCTATTATCCCAGCTGCCCCTATTAATCCTCTAAACCCTGTAAATATGGCTAACAGATATGCACCCTTGCAGATACCAGCTAATGCTACAGCTCTACCCCAAGATTACCAAACCAAAATATCATATTTTGACTCCAATGGCCCTCTGACAGCTGTCCAGCATACTAAGAGGATGCAAGATCATTTTTAGACTTATGAAATAGATGATGACAGTGTGAGGATGAGTATGTTTGTTCAAAGTCTAACTGGGGATGTAAGAACTTGGTTTAGATCCCTGAATGCAAACTCCATCACAACTCCTGATGAACTGTATCAAGCCTTTACTAGTAGATGGGAGAAGAAGAAAGATCCTCTGCACATACTTGGGGAATATGACACTATCAAAAGAGGTCCCCAAGAGACTGTTTTGGAGTATTGTGCAAGATTTAACAATGTATATAACGCGATTCCACAGAATTTAAGACCTCCTCCTGATTTAGCCTTGTACAAATTCCCTGATGGTTTTGACCCTGACATGGCCTATCAGTTGAAGGAAAGAGATCCTCAATCCCTTGCAGAGGCCCAAAGGGTTGCTGTTACAGTGGAAGCCAACCTAATTGCCAAAAGAAACTGGGCAAGGTTGGAAAAGAGGACTTCTTTCAAAGAGGAACCCTCTACCTTTGATCAAAAGCTAGATGCAATTCTCACTGGAATGAAAAGATTGGGTGATAGAGTGGAATCGGTTGAAAGAAAATCATCATGGGAAGCACCACAAAACAACCCTCCTAGGAATCCAAACTTTAGGAGAACTCAAAACCCAGGCATTGGCAAACCCAGTGCTGATCAAGACATAAGACCCCCTTTCCAAGAAAATTATGCAGAAATTTCCACATCAACAGAGCCCAATGAAGATCCTGAGATTAATTTAATGGGTCTAGATGGTGAAAGTCAAGTTTTCTCAACACAAGAAGATCATGAGGATGATGAAATCAAACTGTTCCAAACTAAATCAGGTGAATCCTTTGACTTTAAACAAGGCTATGACACTGCTGTTTATGAAGTCCATAAACAATACAAGCTGAGGAGCAGAACTGTGAATGTAAACCAGCCTGAAAATATAAAGGATAATCAGCAGCCTGAAAGAGTCATAGTCACAAAACCTAATGACAAAATAAATTCACCTGCAGAAGAAGTGATTATTGTAGAGATCACTGAACCACTGTCCTTAAAATAGCAGCCTCTGGCCACTTCGCCTTCTCAGCCTAACTTGAATGTTACTCCCCAAGAGATGAGTAAAAGAGGCAAGTCCCAAAGTCAAGATAAAAATCAAGAAGAAGATTTAATGAACAAGGAAAGGACTGTTATCCATAACCCCAAGGCCCAATCTGAAAAACCCTTTGAATTAGAAACTGAAATTGGCAAACTAAAGATAGCAATTCCTCTCTCAGAACTAGCCAAGCATGACATCTATAAACTACAGATCAAAAAGTCCCTTCTACTCACTAGCAACAAAGATGATGTCAATGCGCTGGATGACACCCTAGAATTACTGTTTGGCCCGGAAGTGGATGGAAAAACGGTAGCCACAGGGGTATTACCTTTTTATGTCAGCTTACACATTCATGATAAAATACTACATAATGCAATGTTTGACTCAGGCGCCTCTCAAAATCTTATGCCAAAAGCAGTCATGGAGAGATTGAATCTAGACATAACAAGACCATATAAGGACCTATTTTCCTTTGACTCCAGCCAAGTCAAGTGTCTGGGTCTCATAAAAGATTTATGTGTGTCTCTGGTTCAATACCCAAACAAGACAATCCTAATGGATGTGGTAGTTGCTGATATTCCACCTAAGTATGGGATGCTGTTATCAAGATCTTGGGGAGCTAAACTCCAAGGTTCCCTACAATTAGACATGTCATATGCCACCATCTCTGTTTTTGGGCAACCAAAAAGACTGTACAGAGAAACACTCATGAAATACATGGTTAGCAGTGAAGAAAAGCCTCAAAACTTTCCCATATATGCTGTCCATTCAGACACAGACTCATACATTCTCTTCAATAACATCACAACTCCCTCAAAAGGTGAGGTTGAAACCAAGGTACTCATACAAGAGGAAGACTCCAATGAAACGACAGTCAATCAAACACTAGATGCTGCTGCTGCCCTAGTTGTCAAGAATATCCAATCAAACGATGAGACTGTCCTAAAATACAAGCCAGATGAAAAACCACAACTTCAACTTACTTTGCCAGCCCATGAACAGATTGTTAAACCTCCCCCACAACAAGATATTCTATGGTTCCTCGAATTTGATGGCTCAGTCAACAAGTTAGGGGCAGGAGCTGGAGTTTGGGTACACAATAAAGAAAATAATCATGCAGAAGGCAAAGCCTATAGATTAAACTTCAGACGTACTAATAATATGGCAGAATATGAAGCTCTTTTACTAGGCCTCAAGTTAGTAAAGTTCTTACAAGCTGCCAGGGTTTCAATCATGGGTGATTCGGATTTAGTTATCCAACAAGTGAAGGGAAATTTTGTCACCAATGACAAAAGACTAAGGACTTATAGGTCTGTTGTTGCTGAGGTACTAAACTTTTTCTCTGAATTCCAAATCACTAAAATTCCTAGAACACACAATCTGCATGCTCATAGTTTAGCCACATTTGCAAGTACATGCAAGCTGCCTTTTGAGCCCCATCACTGTTTTACAGCTGAGGTAAAACACAGACCCTCCATTCCAAACAATGTTAATGATTGGCAAGTATTTGAGGATGACAAGCAAATAAACCATTTTTTAACTCTGCAACAAGAATTTGCAGGATTAAATATTGATACTGATACAGCAAGTCAATCACAAATACTTGATGGAGCAAGTCCATCACAAATACAGTTTCAGAAAACTACTCACCCAATATCACCTAGAACAGCAATACAAATGCTAAATCCAACTATTTTCAATAAGGACAACATTCAGCAAATTCAATCAATTAATTGTGAGGAAGTGGCCAATGCTGAAACTGAAATCATAGAGCTGAAAGACAATTTTCTACCAACAGGCCTAACTCCACTAGAAGACATCTTTGACTCAAATGATATCCCCAGAAAACCAAAAATGCAGCCCTTAAATACAGCCATTGAAGAATGCAATATAGGTACAATTGACAAACCCAAAATAATTAAATTCTCTGCTTCTTTACCTCCTGACCAAAAGCCCAAATACATTGACCTATTTAAAGAGTTCCAGGATGTCTTTGCATGGAGTTATGAGGACCTAAAGTCCTATGACACCTCTGTTATCCAGCATACAATCCCTCTCAAACCTGATCAAAAGCCCTTTAAACAAAAATTGAGGAGAATCAATCCTATGCTTCTCCCAGCAATGGAACAAGAAGTACATAAAATGTTCAATGCAGGCATCATAGCACCAATCAGATTCTCTGAATGGATCTCCAACTTAGTCCCTACAAGAAAGAAGACTGGTGAAATAAGGCTGTGTGTGGACTTAAGGAATCTGAACCAAGTATCCCTCAAAGACAACTATCCCTTACCCAAGATGGATCACATTCTCCAAAGAGTGGTAGGGGCCTCAAGGATCTCATTACTGGATGGATTTTTAGGCTTCAATCAAATCCTGGTGCACCCTGATGATCAAGACAAAACAACATTCACTACCCCATGGGGAACTTTCAAATATGTAAAGATGCCTTTTGGACTGAAAAATGCAGGGGAAACTTTTCAAAGAGCAATGGATATTGCTTTTTCCAAAGAGATTCATGACTTCCTTGTCATTTACCTAGATGACCTTACGCCTTTCTCAAAATCAGACCAAGAACATATAAAACATTTGAGACAGATCTTCCTAAAATGCAGAAAATATGGAATTTCCTTGAATCCCAAGAAATCCCTGTTTGGTTTAGAGGAAGGTAAGCTATTGGGCCACATCATTTCTAAAGATGGCATTAGAATTGACCCAGATAGGATACAAGCTATCCTACAAATGCCCCACCCAAGAAATGTCAAAGAGTTGCAAGGATTCTTGGGAAAAATCAATTTCTTGAGAAGGTTTATCCCAAACTTAGCAGAACTAATCAGATTGTTAAATAACATGCTAAAGAAAGATTCAAAAGTCAAATGGACTGTTGAAGCCAATCAAGCCTTTGAAGGTATAAAACTGGCCCTTACCCAAACCCCAGTGTTGACCAATCCTCAGTTTGACAGAGAATTTATCATTTTCTCTTTTGCCTCCCAGCATACTATTGCTGCTGTTTTATTGCAAAAAGATGACCAAGGAAATGAGAAGCCAATTGCGTTCTTTAGCAAAGCTCTTAGAGATGCACCTTTAAAGTATCAAATCATGGAAAAGCAAGCTTATGCTTTAGTCAAAGCCATTAAAGACTTTAGGATTTACATCCTTTATTCCCATGTTATAGCATACGTGCCAAGTCCTATTGTCAAGGACATTCTCACCCAAGAAAATTTAGAGGGCAGAAGAGGAAAGTGGATTGCCAACATCTTGGAATTTGACATTGAGATAAAACCTACAAAACTAATAAAAGGGCAAGGCTTGGCTAAATTAATGACAGAAGCAAATTTCCAAGCCTTAGACATTAACCAGCTGGACAGTGAACCGGAGCTGGCGACTCCAAAGATCAATGTAGCCTTTGAACAATCCCCTTGGTACTCTGATATATGTTCTGTATTGCAAAACCTGTGTGCTCCCCCAGGATTGTCCAGAACTAAATGTAGGTTTTTAAAAATGAAAGCTTCTAAATTTTGTGTTATGGATGGAAATTTATTGTGGAAAAACCATGAAGGAATATTGCTAAACTGCCTAATTGAGAATGAAACTGACAATATCATAAAGGAATTTCATGCAGGTGACTGTGGTGGACACTTGTACTGGAAGTCCACTGTGGATAAAATACTAAGGGCTGGGTACTACTGGCCCACCATGTTCTCTGATGTCAAGAAATTCACCACCTCATGTCATAAATGTCAAGTGTTTGAGGGAAAGAGATAGTTGTTGCCACTTCCCTTAAGTCCTATTGCAACAGAGAGACCTTTTCAACAATGGGACTTGGATTTCATTGGGGAAATTCATCCCTCATCTTCAGGCCAACATAGATGGATCTTAACAGCCACAGACTACTTCACCAAGTGGATTGAAGCTGTTCCATGCAGACAAGCAAATGATTCCACTATCATTCAGTTCTTGGAGAACAACATATTGGCTAGATTTGGCTGTCCTGACAAAATAATAACAGACAATGCTGCTGCTTTCAGATCCAAGAAAATGGTGAACTTCTGCCATAAATTTCACATCACCTTGGGCCATTCTACTGCATACTATCCCCAAGGAAATGGCCTTGCTGAGTCATCAAATAAAAGTCTGGTAAACATCATAAAGAGAGTACTAGAAGAGAACAAAAAGAATTGGCATAAGAAGCTTGTGAATGCCCTATGGGCAGATAGACTAACAACCAAAAGATCAATTGGGACCAGCCCATATGAGTTGGTTTATGGATTAGAGGCCAAATTTCCTTCATCACTAGGAGTGCCTGTTATGAAACTTCTTCAAGAAAGCCAAGTTGAACCAAATGATATGCAAAGAAGAATCAACCAGATCATATGTTTACAACAAACTAGAGACCAAGTTTTCAGCAGAGTTCAAGTTCTACAAGAAAAATTAAAGAAGGCCTTTGATAGAAGAACTAAGGCAGAAGATTTCAATATTGGTGACAAAGTCCTCAAGTGGGATTCAAGAAGAGAGGATAAGGGAAAACATGGAAAATTTGATTCCCTTTGGAGAGGACCATTTGCTGTCCAAGCAGTACAAGGAAACAACACTTATTTCCTTAAGAGTCTCAATGAAACTGATTTGGATGAAGGTCCTATGAATGGCAGGATGCTGAAGCACTATTTTGAATATCACCCATAAGTGCAGCCTGAGTTTTTCCTTGTACATATCCAGATGTATATATTATTTTCTGTCAACATGTAAAAATGCAATTTCTCAAAGTTTTCTTAAACTGCCAGCGAAAGGTGAATAGAATCAGAGGTCTACCAAGAAGAGAAGCACACAATTTTGGCATTTCAAAGCAGCAAACTTCAGGATTGGCAAGAGCTGTCAAGGAGCAAGGAAATCTGACCTGCTGTTCTTGGTCTTTCAAACGAAACACCACCCCCATCTGGAGCCACTGTTAGCTACCTATACCAATAGGTTTCATATTTCATGATTGGCAATGAAAAGGTCCAAATATGCTCTGCTTTGATGATGCGAAGATCACATATTTCCATAAGAATACAATCTGTGCTTATAGCTTGATGGGGACTCAAATTTTGATGGATGATCCAACAGTCTAAACTGGATCATGTCATGCTTTAAATTTTCAGTTGTAGAATAGAGAAAGGAGTCTGTCCAAACTGTTTAATCTTGGCAGACAAGTAGTTCAGGTAGAGAAGAAAAGGCTCCCAACAGCTTAATCTGGGACCTTGGAAGAAATAAGGGTAGAAGTAGATAGAAAAACAAAAGAAAAAGCCAAAGAAAAGAAAAGGCAAGTAAGGGTCTGCAAGCCTAAATGCACCCTTCAAGAAGAAACAAAAAATGCTAGGCAAAATAGCTGGGTAAGTAGATGGGGTTGCAAAAGTGGTATTCATTTCAGATTTAACCTTGATGGTCAAGATGAGAAAAGAAAAACAAAGAAGCATGTCTAACTTCCCAATTATCCCTTTTCCCACTCATTACTAACATCCCCTCATCATTTGAATTGCTTAGAAGACTTGAGGTTTGATGGTGGTTTTATTCATTGAAAAGCCACATTTCTTGTCTAAAAATTCTTTTCATTTTGATCTACTCCCTAAACTAAGTAAGTTTCAAGTAAACTTAGTGATTTTCCCCCTCATTCACATATTCCCCCATATTAACTCTAACTCTAGTATGTAATTCCCCTATGTTACCCTTTCCCTAGTTTTATTAACACCATGGTGTATAAAATCCCCAAACATTCTATAAATATCCTCCTTTTAGCATTATAGCTAAATATGTCTGTCTAAAGGGAGACTTTAGTCCACCTGGGACTATGGTCAACCCTGTCCTGGGGCTGCTCTAACCTCTGGTTATGAGCAACAACCTTTCCCCTAAGCCCTCACCTTCCCTCTGCTCAGAAAAACCCAAAAAATCCCCAAAAACCTTGCTAAAAAACCCCTTTTGTCCCTTTAACTGGCTTCATTGGAAAAAATACTCTAAAAACCCACTTTTCTCCTCTATCCAAAGTCTAAGCACCGGGCGCATTTTGACAAAACTATTCATAAAAAACCCATTTTTATGATTCCAATGGTTCGGGCGCTATATTGGTTTTATTGAAAATATATTAAAAAACCATCGAAATTCTTCATACCCCAATGATCTTCCGCTAAGCGCGCATCCCACAAAATACATTTTTTAAATCCTGCCCCCTTCCGTATCGCTCAATCACTTCATCAACCCGTCAGCCGTCCGATCGAGTGCCTCTGATCGGACGGCCCTTATGCATATCGGGTTGGTCCCCACGCTCGACAGTTAGCGCCCGAGAAACTGACGAAGGGTTACGTCAGTCCTCGGCCACGCGTCACCTTCTCAGTCTCTCGGAGCGGCCTCTGACAAAACCGGGGCCGTATGGTAAGCGGTCCGAGAAAACCGTTACCACTGTTTCACTTACCGTCCGGTTTTGCTGGTCCCATGTCATGCCCACGTCAGAGCCACGTCGCCGCCACCCCGCCGTCGCATCACCTCATTCGTCCATCCCTTCGCTGACATGTCCGCCACTTCGGCATATCCATGGACCAACCAGGACCTGCCACATCACCGGTGACATCATTCTGATGTCATCCGACTCCGACCCCACCCGATGACGTCATGCTGACATCATCCCAAAAAGGCACCAATATGAAAAAAATCTATTTTTAGGCCAAAATTTCGTGTTTTTTCTACTTTTTCCAAAAGAGACTGTTGTTGTTCCTGCATGTATTTAACGACCAGACCAACGCCAACCTACACTGTTCGACTCCAAACCACGGGCGCCTCCGTTGTACCTGCATTTGCAACTGTAAGTGGAAATCCGCAAGGTATTTCTCGAAATTATTCTCTGCACCTGGTTTTTATCCAATTTTCTACAAACAAACTGTTAAGGGAGTGTTAAAACACTGAATTCACCGTCTAATATCCAGTAACCTGTACCTATTTCCCTCTCCAAGGCAACAAACAGTTTACGAAACCTGCATTTGACTGAAACAACCTGAATTCATAGGTAGCTCGCGCAATCGTGAGCTAGAAACCTCTGCTGGCTAAATTCCCCTTAGAAAAGTTCTGGCCAGCCCTGCTATTTATTTTTATCAATCCGTTAAACAGTATTTCAATTGCTGTGTGCTCAATTCACCCTCTGGTCCTTAAAATTCACACTTTCATTGTAAGGAATCACCTCTGTGTTGTTCTGCTTACTTCAACCAGTTCACCTGCAAGTCAGAAGCTTAATAGACCATGGAAACTCCAATTGCACTGAACATCAAGCCTCTCAATACCCCTCACAGGGAGTTAGAATGGAAAACTCTGGGAGATATCGATTATCAGATGTTAGACTATTTTCCATTAGGCTCTAAATATAATATTCAGTTGCTAAATGAGTTGAAAGCCCAGCACCTTAGTGGAGTTGATATCCTAGGGATTTGGGACTCAAACTTGCCAATCTACAACCTCCCCCAGGTAAATCCCATGCCAGAATTGATCCACAGATGCCAGGAGTGCTATGATCCATGCCAAAGAGCTGTTCTCAGCCCCACGGGCTCAATTCTGTTCCATATCACCCCAGAGAGCATAAATGAGATGCTTCATTTCCACACTGCAAAACCATTGACCCCCCTCTACATGCAGAACTTGATAAAGAAGGGGACTAAGTTGTCAAATGACCAGATCATCAAAATCAATCAGCTGTTCATACAACCAAGCTCTGAAGCCATCAGAACTCCTCCTATTGGATATGCATACTTAAATGAATTGGACAGAATGCTAGTGGATTTGATCAGCTATGTCTTAGGGTTCAGGGGAGTGGAGGATGTGGATGATAGTATAATGGCAATGCTGTCTATATTCTCTCCTGGAAGGCCTCCAGCTGTACATTATGACTATGCCACATATATTGCAGATAGGATCCATAACCAGCTAATGAATCTGCAAAGGGAAAGACTGTTCAGATACACTTCATACATTTACCATCTATTCTTGTTTTATCAACCAGGCAGCTTCCTCATTCCCCTGAAACAAGTTAATGCCTAGGGGAATCCAAGGTCAGTTGTGTTTTGGACCTCTGTTTTTCATTGCACCTCTGTATCACCATACACATACTGTGAGTTCATAGACTTGTTCATTCATCCAGCTATGACATTATTGTATGGTGTTTCTCCTCCAAGGTTAACTGATGACATGAGGAGAGTTCTCCATCTCTCCAAAACCTACAGCATTGGTAATTGGTACTTTTACCAACACCACACAGTGATCAGAGTATATGGCTGTGAGTTGAAGCCTTATAGGCTGCCAAGGTATGTCCCTATGAGACTTTTTGCCGTAGAATACTTCAGGCAATTTGGGAATGTCGACTACCTCCACTTCCAAGCAAGAACAAGAAGGCGCAGTTGAAGGTAAGGAGCCAGCTGGGCCCTTTCCTATATAACAAAAGAGAGGAGGGATGGAAAGAAGCAAATAGTATCCTAGAGGCCCTCAAACTGCAAACTAGTTTTGAATGGATACCCTATGACCCCAATCATTTTGTTTCCCTCAGGAGGATAAAATACAAATTGGGTACCTATTCACATATGAGGCTGCCTGAGATTGAGCAGTATGCCAATGCATTGAGCTGGAAAAAGGGCACCCTAGAAGAGGAAATTACTAGTGAAGAGCTGCTAGAAAGAGAGGCTAGAAATATTCAAAAAGAAGCTGACTTGGAAACTTGTGGACAGGTCCCCCTCTCATACCAAAGACAACTTGGAGCAACTGCCTCATCCTCAACAACACATTAGCAAGCTGCCATGAATACTCCACAGACATCCAACAAAGGCAAAGAAAAGCAAATGGAACAACCACCTCCTATGACTGAAGAGCAAATGGAACCACTAGTGCAACAACAAGAAGAAATGATGCAGCAAGAAGTGCAGCAACAAACACAACACCAACAGCAAGAAGAACAAAGACAGGAGCAGCCTATCCAGCAAGAGCAAATAGTGGAAGCCCCTAAATCCACTGAAAAAACTGTGCCTCCAAGGCAAGAAACTTCAGCTGAGGCATCAATCCTCCAAACTCCACAAAAGGAAGATACAAGAAGGAAAAGGAACAGAGAGACTCCCCTTACAACATCATCAACTCATGGGGAGAAAAGACAGAGAATCAATCCCTTCTCAGAGGAAGAAATGCCAATGGGACAGTCTTTTGGTATGGTCCCACCCAGCAGGGAAGCATCAACAAGTTCCTTTCAACAGGAACAGGATAGAGCAATGGGAGGAGAAGTGAGTTCCTCAAATCAGCAAAGGGAAGGTGGACTCAGCATTAAACAGTAGTTCATCGACATTAAGAGGAGAAATGAGCCCATCAAGATACAGCTGTAACCATCTGTTAAACATGGCTCCCACCAATCAACAAAGACTCATGTCTGCATATGATGTGCAGGAAGGCAAAATGATCATGAGTCATTTTATGCCAACAGCAGTGCAGCCCCAATCTGCCTCTGACTACTTGAGGACTAACCTGGAGGTCCTTGCCAAGGATATCCACCCAATGGACAAAATAGAACTGCATAAGAAAACGGGTGAGATGGTCTATGCTTCCCTGGCAGACCAAACATTGGATAACTACAGGCTACAAAATAGCCTCAACAACACAGCTGCTCAGCTTGAGTTGGAGAAAGCATCCTCTCAAGCAAAGGACAACAGAATTAGGTCCTTAGAAGACATCATCATAGAGATTGGGCATGATCCCAAAGATATCAAGGGCATACAAGAGATATTAAAGTTGAGGGATGCAGACATGGCAGCCTTGAGGAGAAAGATCAAACTCCCAGCCACAATTCACCCTCAAACAGATGATGTTGCCCAGCAAAGACATGATCAAGAGGCCACAACCTTGTTGGTATCTCTGTACAAGCAGCTAATCCAAACCCAAGAAAAACTGGGAGAATCGGAGGCTGCAAAAGCAGCACTACAGGCAGCCTTGAAACAAAGAGAAGAAGGTCAAACCTCCCAGCCTCCTCCTGAGGTAATCAACCTTGAGGAAGATGCTCCAACTACTGCTCCTCCTCCTCAGCAAACAGAACCTACAGCACCAACTACATCGACAGCTGCACCAACAACAGAGCAGACTCATAGTCTGGATATGCAGAAGCTTCAGAATGAGATTCAAGTCCTGGAAGCTCAAACGTTAGAGCTTAATCAAGCCAAGGAATCTTTGGCTAAAGTAAATGAAAGGTATGATAAAAGCAAACAGAATGTGGCTGAGAAGGAAAGAGATATAAAAGCTCTCAAAAAGAGAATAACTGAGCTTGAGAAAGAGCTCACACTAGATAAGGTGACAGCAGACCTCAAAACAGTCCTATGGGCCAATATTGGCCAGTCCATTAGTGATCAGTGGCAGTTCGTTGAGACCATAGATGAATAGTCAGCACTCATTACAAAGACAAATAGGGAGATACACAGAGCAAGAGCAAGCCTTGGCAACATGCCTGATGCTGCCAATAGGATGATCAACATATTCAATAACAGGACAAGCTCTCAACTGACCACCATGGGAATTGCTCACAGGACTGAGACAATCTCAATGGTTAAAAGGGTCCTGACATTAAGAAACCTGGTTGGAACATTAGAAAGGAGAACCCAAGATATGCAGACCGAAATCAACAGGTTCATGGACAGGTTTCAGGTGTTACAAAACAGAGGCCTCCCCAGCATACTAAGCAGTGTGGGAAGACTGCTTACCCATGAAAATTATGCTAAAAGGGTCAATGCCTTTGCTGCAAGTCAAATTGCAGGACAACCCAACACTTCAGCAGAATTAGGGTTAGCATAAGGGAAAACTCTCTACAATAGGGTGGAAAACCTGTTTTTCATCATGAACGAGATCAATCATCTGTTTGATGTGCCTCCAAATTTCTATAAATATACAGAAGCAGATGAAACCATAGAGGCAATTGTGAAGTACCAATTGCCCACACAGGAAGTCTGGAACAGATTGACACAACTAATATTATCAAGCCAGAACCTGTAATGTCAAGTTTTACAAATTTATAAGTGATCATACACAGAGAAAATTTTGGTAGATCAGCATACAAAGGAAAGATGAAAGGTTGAGCCAACTCAGCAGGGCTATGCGGTCACCGCAGCAGCAAGCACAGTCACAGGTGGCAAGGCCGAGAAGATACAGCGCAGCAAACGTAAAGGCACATTTTCCAGCATTAAAGCAAAGCGTTCCAACGGACTCATTGACATCCAAAGGTCAAAATATCCTCTGACAGACTTAAAGAGTAGTTATGTTGCATTCAAAGCTGTAATAACTTCTTTTCTACTTTTCTGTACGAAGTAATGAAGATATTTCTCTCTCAGATGACTCAATGTCTGAGATATTTTTGTATAAACATTTCTATAAAGTCCCCTTTGCATGAGTTTGCAAGGGTTGTTGTTGATTTCATTTCTATATTTCCGTTGATGTACAACTCTCAGAGAAATAATACAAAAGGTGGATGGAATTTCCAAAGCTCTGTGTTCCTTGATGCACTGTGGTGGCTGGATGAATATTACAGGATTCCTACATGTTTCATAGCACAATAAGTCTTCTTTAAAACTCTGTGTTATATGTTTTCTAGTCTTTCATCTTCTTTCATGTTTATGAGTTTTACACTTAATGGCAAAGTAAAAGAATAGTTCCAGGATTTGATCATAGATTACCCTGAACTCAATCTAAGCTGTTATAAATGTTTTCTTCAGATAGAGTAAATGAGGTGTAATTCTTAATTGCTACACTTTCAAGCTATATCTTTCACAGTGATAAATATTTTCAGGAATTCAAGTTTGCTCCTGAGGCATCTATCTCTTTCCCACACCCCAGCTCAGTGGAAAATTCTTGAATGCTTTTCACTGGTTGTTCACATGTCACCATCATAATCTAACTTTGTTATATGAAGTATTTAAATGGCCCTGTAATTTCAGTAAATCATCTCAAGGTTTCTAAACATTTGTAGCCAAAGACTCCATTGCCCAATGAAATAAACTCATCTGCAGATTGCACACTTCAAGTACAGAAAGATATCCCTCAACCAAAGCATAAAACTAAGCACCCTCCTTTCATATCTAGCCTAAAATCTCCACAAAACAGAGACAAATTATAAAGAGAGAGCCCTCTCTGATTACAGTGTGGCTAGGCACTGTAATCCAAAGATTGGTTAGTGGTTACCCCGGCCGTATTCCCTTGGGAGTCATAGGGAACAACCTGGGTGTTAACAGGTTTAATTATAAATTACATAACAAAGGTAGTTTATTAAGTAATTTCTCACAGTGAAAGGAATTTTACTATGGTGAAGTTGGCTTTACATGGTGTACTTTGATCCATCTAGTAAATTACGTTAGATAATCAAATTTTTGGTGATAGCCCCAATGTACAAGATTTAGCATCAAAACGTATGACCAAGGTATGTTGTAAAGATACAATCACTAGACAACATAGTGGAGAGAGAGAGAGAGAGAGAGAGAGAGAGAGAGAGAGAGAGAGAGAGAGAGACCAATAAAGCTCAAGTGCAAGAGGATAGGGATAGAAGGGGAGAGACCAATGCAAGTCTCCTTTTATGTTTTGGTACTGGAGCTCAATGAGGTGGGGGAGGCATACCCATACTTGCTGACATAGCTTAGTGCAAAAATAATGGTGCACCCAAAAACATAAAATTAATTAATGAAGTACATGTTGAATGGTATATGACATGCTGGCACAACTGAGCGAGAAAATAATACAATGTGTCCCATATACATAATGCACCTAGAAAAACATGAGCTAGGACTGAATACAATAATATCTAAGTACATGAGATATAATGGTGCTTCCCTTAAAAAATGGGTGGGAGGGAGGGTAGAACAGCCAAAGAAGCCATGTTGAACAAGGAAGGGCTCTAAAAAATTGAATGGGTCATCTGAAGGAGACATGCATGCTATGAGCACTGCAATCAGTAGGAATCAAACCCATCAAATCTATAGAACTACATCTAAGGTTGTAGAATAATATGAATCCATCCAAGCATGTGGTGGGTTACCTAAAGGGCCACCCCCTCATGAGGTCTGAAACATCTCGCACACACCTAGGAATCACTGGTACAATCTGCTGCATCATTGGACCATGAAGTGTATGGATCACGAATATGAGAAAACCAACTCAAAGGGCAATAAAGAGTCCCTTTGCTCAATCCAAGGTATTGAACACGAATGGAATCTAGAACTAAGATACACTAGTCTCTAGGCCGTTATTATGGAATAAATGAGATGATGTCGACAAAATAGGTTCAGCAATAGGTGTGGCAATGAGAATCCTCAACTAAGGCACAAGGGAAAATAGTAATGTAACTGATGGACTGAGACCAAGGACAATGGAAAACTAGGACTAAGGGACAAACAAATGAATTCCCTCGTCAGAGAATAAAGTACATGGTTGACCTTGCAGTGATTGATTCGACTCCAAAGGGGATGGGGGACAATACGAATAGAGGCCAAAATGAGAAATATAGGATGAACGATAGGCAGAGATGGATGGAATATTTTGACATGATATAATGGGATACAAAACAGAATCCATGGATGTAAGGGTGACTCATCATGGATGCTTTGAACAAGGCTGACTCGATGACGCTACCTCCTAGAATAGGCCTCGTCAGGACGATGAAATCTTGAGTAAATGATGGTTACTCATGAAGAATATTGACATGTGAGACAAAAAGCACCAAGGGAAGGTGGTGCCAAAGGTACAAGCTTCGCATATGAGTAAATTTGATTTTGAGAGGCGACAAAGTGACCCTTCTTGGAAAAATGCCTTCTGGGTGAAGTGTTATGTCATCAAAAACTGAAAAACGCCCATTATAGTACTCAATGAGAACTTTCCAACGGTGTTGATGGCTTGTGAAACTAAGCTATGGTTTGTTGCAATGTGCAACTAAACAATTGTGGGTTTTCCTATAAAAAGGAGTTTTCCCTCCAATTTGAGAGGGGGAGAAGGCCGTAAATCTTGTCAAGATCGTAGCGGGAAAAGAGACCATCAGAATCAGGATTGGAAACATTCTGGAAAGTGGCCCTACTTGTCTAAATATGGTCTTAATGATTCTTGGAACGATTGTTCTAGGCGAAGAATTAAGGGAAGAGGAAAAAGAGAATGAACTGCTAGAGGAGGTTTAGGATCATTCTCACCCACCACGTCAAACATGGAGACTATGTGGAAATATAGTAGAAAATTTGAAGATATGGTGTGAAACGTCTATGATAGGGGATGTGCATATTGCTTGCTGGAGAGGCCAGTAGAAAAAACTATCCATGGAATGGGAGAAAAATCAACCATACCTAGATCCGATGGTGATCTAGGTTGAGACTTATGTTAATCAACTGACAAAATAGCCAGGGGAAATACATCATGCCCCCAAACATGGGATACTACCCACAAACATATGTGATGGAGGGGACTGATCTAGTATGTAAAGGTGGGATCGATGCCCCCTAGCAGGAGGCGTTTGTAGAGTGCCATTATGTTCCGAGTGCTCGAAAAATGGATTCAAGCATCTTGGCCCAACTTGACATGAGATCTTGCAAAGGATGATAATGAGATGTAGGGTCCTATGTGCCCCCCAGTATGTTATGGGTGTAATGGATGTATTTAGAGTGGTGGACTCCAAATATGGGAGGAAGAATGCACAATGGTGTATATCATTCCAAGGATAATTAGGGGTAGTCATGGATTCCATGATGTCCTCATCAAAATGGAAGATGGGGTGACAGGAGAAAGACTGACTACATGATACGGTTGTTGTACCTAGTGCATAAATCTAAGAGAGAAGGTTCACATACACATCATCTGGAATGGTAGATGATGAGATGGTAGATGGAAAATCTACTGATGTTGAGACCTAAGATTCTATCAAAAGAGGTTCGATAGAATCACCTGCAGAAACCTCAGGAAGGTTTGCTTGCGAGGAACTCAAGGATGATGAAAGGTAAATGATATGGGTCGTGGTTCCATCATCTCAAAATTGTGGGGTGTGATCACAATGATGGGACTAGAATCCCATTGTTCTGGTTTACTAGTGGTACCAAAATCCACGGGTAGAGGAGTAGTGTTCCACTACAAGTGGTCTCATATTCACAAAGCGCCTCAATCCAATCACGAAATTCGTTGAGATGGGGGCAACAATGGGAGTAGTGACCATGATGATTTCATAAGGCACAAGGGTGATTTGTGTGTAACATTCTGAGTTTATTACCTGGACTCCGTAAGTTGACATCGACTTCAGGGATATTTGACTCAAGGAACTTTTCATGAAGCAAAGGTTTGAGATGAGGAAGCTTAAGAGAATTATTGGTGGCGTGTTGAACAACTTTACAAAAAGGGGACAGAGGTGATGGCTTTAGGGCCTCAGGGACTGGAGGAGCTTGGGGAGCCTTGTCCTTCAGTTCTTTCCTCTTAGCCTTTCCCCCTGTCCCAATGCTTTAACAATATAAGTGGGTTATCGTTAAGGTTGTGATGGAACTGAAGTAGTGGCAGAGGATGTAGGGACCAGTTGAACTAGGGTCAAAGGATGATAAGGTCTTAGCTGACCAGGCAGAATTCTTGCAGGGGGATCGATGTACCATATTGGGATCTTGAAATTCATGTTGTGAAGGATCAATGAAGTCGTGATAGGGACATAAAATACTCCCGGAGGGGGCAATAAGAAAGGTATATGACCTGCAGGATAATGTCCAAGTGGAATAGCTCCTAGCTGGTTGAGACTTCGAGGAACAGTTCCTGGTGGAAACATAGGAGACGCACCCACAGACAGAGGAGGTCCTAGGGGGTTGATCCAGAGGGATTAGTTGGGATGGTAACCATAGGGTGGTGAGGTGTTGGTTACAAATCAGATGTACTCGACTGCTTAAGGGCAGTCCATGACACTTGTAACATGCAAACACTCATAGAGTTAGGCTTTGAGATGAGAGGGGGATGACCATGGAAAGCACCCAACACTGAGGCATGTTTATAGACTCCAGGTGAAACACCAATAAGAGGGGTTGGAGACTGCTTATATAACACCAACAATATAATGCACTCAAGGGAGGTCACGAATGTTGCGTTGTAGTAAGTCAACTGGTTGATGGTAACGATCTTACCTTCATGCGGGAAACACATCTTGGAAAAAACTAAAGATGTGATCGCTGACATGGCATATGGGTAACTACTACATCAGAGAATGTTATAATCCAAAGGGGCATCAATAACCTCAATGTCGATAGGAACAGTATTCCCGCAAGGGTCACTGGACAGTTGCGGTACATTCCAAGGGACTAGGAGGAGTGTTTGTCCCAAGCACACAAAGTGATGGTGCAGGGGGAAACTTAGGTAACTTAATTTGTTTCCAAATGATAGTGGACATCACATAGGTGGATGCACCTTCGTCAATAATGCATCGGGATATGATGGCATTACGGACTCGAACTGGTATCTAGAAAGAAACATATGAAGGGAATGGGGGATGTTCTGATGTATCGATAGGGAAGACAATGAAATGATCATCAGAAGGATATACTACACCCAAGATAGCTAGTAGAGATTTCTTTTGAGATGGGCATGACTCAAGTCCTTCCAACGTTGACATGGTGGTAGGTGATTACGCCAAGTGATCTATTATACTGTATGTATGGGAAGATCGGTTAGAAGTCGCGTTACTACGTAATGGTCCCTTCAGGATGTTGGGAATGGCCTTAAATTTAGGTTAAGGGATCTATAAAAGACCATTTGGTGTTATAAGAGGCTCAGCAGATGCTTTGGCTTGGGACTCAGTCGCAGACGAAGTCGATGGCTTGTCATATTGACACAACCGAGTTTGGAGGTTGATATCGGAGGGGTTAAACTCATCAGAGTTCATCATAGGGATCTGGTAGTCAATATAATCAGAAAGTTGGGGGGAATGGGTTGCTTGACCTAGTTGAGGTCAAGTAGCAACAAATCCTTACTGAGCGAAAGGATTTTCAAGTACTACTGGTTGAGATGGCATAGGATTCTGAGGCAATTACTGACCTCTAGAAGTTGCTTAAGCTTCCCACATTTGGTGCATCTAGGGTAAGAGAGGAAACTCATGTGTATAACATTCATGTACACCACAAGATGCACAAGGCTTGTTCGTAGGAATAACCTTGTTCTACCTAGGTTAAATTCCTTGTTGTTGGTTGTTGGTGTTAGGTTGGTTCCCTTGTGGTTCACTAGGTTGGTTACATTGATTACCCTCGTGACCCTTGTAACCCTTCCCCTTTTTCTTTTTCTTCGAATTTTAGGGATTGGTTGCACTCTTCTGGGCAAAAAATTGACCCTTACGGGGTGGTGGCTGCTAGGGCTGAGGATGCATGGGAGGCTGTGGTGCTGATGCTTAAGGGGATGGAGGGCTTAGTGGTGTATAAGGAGGAGCAATAGTTTGGTAGACAGGTTGGGGTCCTGAAAACATGTTGCTAGTAGGAGGGGCATGATTGTTAGAGGAACTAGTGCCCCTCCGCAGATAGACATGACTTTGCTGAGTATATGGTGAAGGATGTGAGAGGGTTCCAATGACACAGTCGATGGCGTGAGATGCCCCCAGTGCATTGGCACTTCTAAGACGGGGAAGGTCATGAATGACAGTATAGACATAACTAGATAGTGCATATATTAGGTCATACATTAGAGTGGTTTGGAGAGACAATTCCTTAGTCTGAGGAAAATGGGATGTGACACATTTTCCAATGGGTGCTAAAAGGCTTGTAAGAAACCAATCTAGATTGACATGGTTTTTGAAGGGTGGGACACGAAATGTGATCCTCCTTCAATGCCACTCTTGAACATGGTCGAAAAGGTGAGTGGCATAGAACTGACAGAATGAGGTCAATAGCTTCGTATGAGTGTAATACTGGAGAGGTAACTGGAAATATGAGAGGAGCACTTTAGCAAGCGTCACGAAAACAAAACGAGATGTGGCGGGCTGGTCTACATAGCATTTTGTAGCGTCTCCAATGAGCATGCATTGGAATAGCTAAAGACGAATGTAATCATATGTAGTTGGACAAACATAACATGTGGAAGGACCAAACATGATTGGTAGGGTCCTCTCCAGAATTTCCCTCAAACATCGGGATGCCTGAGGGAAGCTTAGTCGGCATAGAAGGCCAACCAACATTGTGGTGTATGGGATCATTTATCAACTAGCTAAAATCTAGTAGGCTTAAGCCAGGCTTCAAAGGGATCATGGCGGCTGCCGAAACAGTTCCTGAGTCTATTCTGCTTGATGTGACCACCGGGGTAGAATCATAGCCAACACCTGGTTCAGTTACTACACCAGTTCTGGGTCCAGACATGGTGATGATATGTGGTGAATGATTCTTGGAATCATATGAGGAATCATATGAACTAAGAGAAGAGTCAATATGGTAACTTAGAGGGCTATGAACCTGAACCTGATGGGGAGGGGTAATATGCCCAAGCACAAACTATGGTTGAAGGCCTAATAGTCTCTATGACAAATGCCTTGGTGGCAGAATGGTGGTAAGACACACGTGACACAGAAATGGTGAAGGGAGATCAATAATATGCCTTTGTCTCGATAAGGGGAGATAAATTTATTATGTTAAGTCTTGGTTTGGCCATGTAAACAAAGCACCCTTCACTTAAGGTGTGCTTGTGTGTGCAAGTGCATCTATTGATTGAGCCCAGATTGTTATTGTAAAAAAGGAAAATAGCTTGTTGAAAATAAACGGAAATTAACAACAAAAAATGAACAACAAAAAAATTAACTAAACGCCACCCAAATTGGGTTTGCAAACACTATGCTGGTTGGTCGCTAAATGGACAGAAAAACACTAGGCTATTGGAAAGTGGTGCAGCTACAACAAAAATCGGAGAGGAAGATCGCTGCAAAAAGTTAGGGAGATGGGTGAAAAATATAGGGAAACCGATGGGATGCTAAGGCTAATGAAAAAACAAGGTTTAATATGAAACTATTGATGTTGATATCCTATCTTTATAGACCTAAAACAAAAGTGCACAAATCTAGAAAATATGGCTCAAAGTTTTGCATAAACTCAGATTACTCACTCAGTGAAACTCCTCCTATAAAGGTTG
Organism: Pinus tabuliformis; assembly: GCA_031772625.1. NCBI lineage: Eukaryota > Viridiplantae > Streptophyta > Pinopsida > Pinales > Pinaceae > Pinus > Pinus tabuliformis. Next base: position 747,810,738 of record CM062813.1, on the reverse strand, counting down.
AATCAACATACTAGTATCTCAAGGGGGTGATGAGTAAATTAGGGTAGATCAAGGACTAAGCGGGAGGAGATAGAGGTCAAACAAACGAACAGTCAACTCTTGGCAAAACCCAGAAATAGATTTGATCAAAACCTGGAAACCCTAAAATCGCAAGTACTCACCTATTTTCAGGTGATATCACACTTTTTGGGCTAAAAGTTGCGCTCTGGACTCTAGATCACAGTTTTTGGGCTAAAAAGCATGATTTCTATTCTTGGATTCTCGATCAGAAAATCTAAAAACAAATTGTCATCTAAGTCGCGAGTGGTTCCTGTGACTTCCGGAAAAGACCAGAAAACTTGTGGAAGTTAGAAATTTAACATATCTAGGGTTAAAAAGCTAGGAAACATTAGGAGAATGGAAAATTAAGAAACCCTAAGCTAAAAACTGAACGTCACCCAAGTTTTTGGATCTGAAATATAAAATCAGTGGAGTCACCAATTTTGTTGTAGTGTTTTCTTCTCAAAGATGTACGAAGAGAACCCACTTAATATTGTGGATGACAAACAATCTCAACAATATAAATGACTTCTAAAAATTGTAGACCTGCAGCAACTAATAGAAACAAAACCTGCCAAAATTATGATCTATTCCACAATCATAGTTAACCAACAAAAAGGAATAGTAATATCTCCAATCATCGAATCAAAACCAGATATACAAAGAATAATTTTTATTATAACACTTGGGATGGGTTCTTGGCTATCCTCAAACATCTTCAGCGTGTGTAGAGTCTCTCTCCTCTATAATATGTAAACCCAACAAAAATATGGTGTGCAACAATGAAAATAATCAAAAGTGAATAATCAGTGGAAAACCCTTCTATTTATAGCAAAATATTGAGTTATCCTCGAATAATGAGCAATAATAAAATATTATTGCCCCCATTCTTAGAATAACCACATGGAATATTTTATTATATTTGGTTAGGAGGGAGAAAATATTTAAAATTTTATTTAGAAATAATAAATAAATAAACGATTTAGTTATCATCTCAAGAAATTGGTTAAGGAATAATAAACAAATAATGATTTATTTAATTTTTCTTAAGGGATTTACTCAAATTTGACAAGGAAAAATAATTAATTAGTGATTAATTAATTTTTCCTAGAGAAAAATGATATAAATAATAATTTATGTTTGATTTTTCAGAATTTGATCAAATATGACAAGGAATAATAATTAAACAATGGCTTAGTTAATTATTCGTAGAAGAAAATCAAATAAATAGTGATTTATTTAATTATTCTTCATGGTTTTTAATTACAAGTTACTTAACAAAGGTGCTATATTAAGTAATTTCTCACAGTGAAAGCAATTTTACTATGGTAAAATTGGCTTTACATGGTATACTTCCACCCGTCTAGTAAATTAGGCTAGATGATCAACTTGTTCGTGATAACAGTAGGGTGAATATCCATGGTTAAGAATGTTGTCATATTGTTAAAATATTTTTTGATTGTGGAATAAGTTATGATTTTTTGGCATGCAATATTGATAAGCCTTGGTATTAGCCTAATGCTATTATAACAAAGCCGATTCACAAGTTCATAATGTCAATGGAAACGTGAGAGTGAATATCCATGATTAAGAATATTGTCATATTGTTATAAAATATTTTGATTGTGAAATAAGTTACATTTTTTGGGCATGTGGTATTGATAAGCGATTTTGATTGTGAAATAAGTTATGTTTTTTTTGGTATGTGGTATTGATAATCCATGGTATTGGCCCATGGTATTGAAATAGAGCCTACTTTTTACAGGTTAATGATACCCATGGTAATGTGGGGGTGAGTATCCATGGTTAATAATCTTGTGATATTATTATAAATTATTCTGGCTGTGAAATAAGTTATGGTTTTCAGGAATGTGGTATTGATAAGCCATGGTATTGGCCCATGGTATTGTAGCAAATCCTATTCACAAGTTAATAACAAAATCAAAATATAACAAACTCATTTTTTTTATTATTGTAAATTTTTATTACTAATTAACCCGACATTTAAATGTTTATAGTCATCCCCAATACCAATTTTAATCTTTCTTTTTGCGGGGGAATTGACTATCCAACCATATCCACCAAATTTGAATATAAACCAAATAACATTTTATATTAGTTTTCCAGTAAAAAATGGCATGGTGTACTAGGATGGCAAAAAACTTGCGGGGATGGCACAAAATTGGGTTGGATCTGCCAAAAAAAGATTCTAGTAAAATTCTTTGAATTATACTTTTAGATGAAAATTCTAAAATCCTATGTTACCTAAATTCTTGAAAATCCTAAAATTGGCCTGGATCTTGGAAACTTTTTCCCGAGTAAAATTGTTTGAATTATATCTTTAAAGGAAAAATTCAATTCTTGAAAATCCATAACTATAACTTGGATTAACAAAGTATTCCACATGAACCATAATAATGGTATATTATTCATAAAGTTATATGTACAACTGTGAATAATTTGAAAAACTACTTTACATTTACAAATTGTTATAGGAGAGTCGAGCAATACGTGAGGAGTGCTTGCATGAAGAAGGCATTTCTTTGTTTGACGACATAGTACTCAAATATTTTAACTTTTTCGGGAATTTCTTTATCATTACCTTCATCATTCATGAATAGCTATCAAGGGTATGGAGAAGAATGTTGTATTTAGAAAGCTTTGGGTCAAACCCGAAAATAAGGTTCTATTCATATTTCCTGATGCTCTTTTTCTTCAAATTCTTTTTGGTTAATTTTTTTCTTTATGGGAACGAAATATTTTTGTGAGAGGAAAAAATGTTTTATTGTGGGTGTATTATCTTTTATTGTTCATAACAAAATTTAATGTCATTTGGGTAATTTAAGGCCATATCTATATAGTTATTTATGGTTTCCTGTAGATATCATCTGATCTGACTTGATGTGATTTTATTCATGGAAGATGTGCTTTGACTGTAATACTAGGAATCCCACATAGGCATTAGTCACTTATGGTATTTTCATTTGCCTAGATTATTATGCATCTTATCGTGGTCTTGGTGTTCACATTAGCTTTGTCATGTATGTATTTTAATCCACTACTAAAATTGCAATGTGTATTTCTTTATTTAGGCACTAAAATTGTTGAGGGTACTTGCCCATTTTGTGGTTCCTTGTATTTGTGATGTATGTAAGAAAATTAATGAAAATTAAAGTAGCATATTCCATTTTGAGTGTTTTGTTGACTTTGTGATGTCTTCTTCACAACAAGTTTTTAAAATTAAAATTAATATGACATATCCCTTTTTGACGATTTTGTTTAACATGAGTGCCACTATCTCATTTTAATTGATATTGAATGATATGATGCAAATTTCTCTGTTAAAAGTGAGCATTATTGGAGATGGTGTTCTGATATTTAGCATAACATAATAATATTTAGCATAGGAGGACCTTCATGCCATATCTACCCCTACAATCAACTACATGAGAGATATGCCTTGGTATTTTCATCAGCTTAAGATATAGAGCTTTTAATTTTTGCTATAATTATAACATATTATCACTCATTTAGGCACTAACATTGATTAGAGGTACTTGTGTGTTTTGCATTTCCCTATTGTCTTTGTGATATCATTTTAATTGCAAGCTAACTTAAAATAAGAATGTGAATGACATATATTTCCACGAGGATTTTGATATGTATTAATGAAATTATTTCCTTGTAATGTATATTGGATGATACATTGTAAACTACTCTGTTGAAGTGCATATTAGCGAAGGCTGCATTCTAATATTTAGCTTAACATAATAGTGATTAACATTGGACAATCATGATGGATATGCTGATACAATTAATAGCAATTAATAAACACAACACTACATCATTTAAGAGGGTATACATTGGGATAACACATTGAAAGTGGTGGTTCTGAACATCTCATGGTGTATATCCCTAGATGTACGCTCATCAAATGCTGTAGTGCTAGGCACATATTCGTAATCTACAATCAAATAAGTGAGTGCCATACTTCATGTAAACGTTTATATATGGTAGGAGATATGTCACATTTGAATTATGTTGTTTATATGTTGTAACTGGTTATTGCATTTTCTACTTGGAGAAAAAAAATATTGTCTACCACTAATAAACATGGAAAAAGAGCCCCTAATACTGAATTTCACTGCTAGTGATGTACTATTTTACAAAACTTGACTGAACTTTACTGGATCGATGGTGGAGCCATGAGCAGTTATTTTGGCTGATTCCACCAAAAGTTTTTACCTAGGACTTTTACCTAGTTCCATCCCTTCCAATTTTGTGCCATTCGGGTGGGGAAAAACACATTGAAAATAGAATCTTAGTGGACAAATTAATTTCCTCTTGACATGAACAATGAACTAATACTTCATTGCCAAGTAGAGAGGCTTTATCAATGACCATATCAGAGAAATTTGGTGCATGTAGTGGTAGGAAAGACATTGTAAACCAGAGGTGTGAAGGTGCCAACTCAAATGCATGACTATTTTTAGTAATGTGAATTCATGGATGGGAAATTACATTGGTTATAGTCTATGAATAATGAGGGATGCTGTTATGAAACCAGCTCAAGAAAAGATAGAAAAGATAGATCAACACCTTAGAATTTAGCCTCTTCGAGGGGGAAACCTCCTTTACATTACATAAATGAACAATTCTTTGATGATTCAAATGACAAAACCTCCTTTCTATATATAGGAGTCACAATATAATGCAGTCGACCTAACAATAATAATATAAAGCCACAAAAATAACAATAGAGGGATTCTATGGGGCACAGTAATAAAAATATGGCGGCAATAGGGGCACAACAATATTAATAAGGGGTATAACTACAATAGTAATGGGGTAATCACTAGTATTATAGGGACCCAACATGCCCCTCTCCTTCAAAAAAGTGTTGTCCTCAATGCTTGAGTAGTTCTGGATACTTCTGAATAAAATTCTCATCCTCCCATGTGGAATCTTCAGTGGATAAGTTCTTCCACTCGATAAGATACTCTGAAATTGATCGATTTCGTAGCTGTCGAGTTCATATTTCTGTGACTACTTCCGGTTCCAATATAATTTTTCCTTCCTCGTCAAGTTCTGGAAATATTGTTTGAACTGGGAGCTTGTCACCTATAACCTTCTTTAAACATGAAACATGGAAAACTGGGTGCAATCGAGAAGCTGCAGGAAGCTCCAATTTGTATGCCATAGTACCAATCTTTTGCAACACCTTGTACGGACCATAATACTTTGGTGATAATTTATTATCCTTCTTAGCTTGCTTGAGGGACATTTTCTTATATGGTTGTATCCGTAGGAATACCCAATCACTTACATCAAAACTTCTTTCACTGCGATGTTGATCTGCCTGTTGTTTCATTCTATTCTGTGCCAACACGAGGTTATCCTTTAAGAGTTGGAGGACTTGTTGTTGATGTTCGATGTGATGTTCCACTGCCTGAACCTTAGAATTTTCTCTTAAATATGATGTGATGGATGGTGGTTGATACCCATAAAGTGCCATAAATGGGGTCATTTTTGTTGCTGTATGGAAGGAAGTGTTATACCACCATTCAGCCAGAGGCAACCATTTGACCCATTGTGTATGTTTATCAGATACAAAGCAACGAAGATATCCTTCCAAACATTTGTTTACTATCTCAGTTTTCCCATCAGATTGAGGATGATAAGATGAGCTATGAGCTAACTGAGTACCAAGACAAGAAAATAATTCTGTCCAAAAATTTCCAGTGAAAATGGGATCTCTGTCACTTACAATAATCTTTGGGTTTCCATGTAGCTTTTGAATTGTTTCCATAAATGCAGTAGAAACTGTACTGGCTTTAAATGGATGTGATAATGCACAAAAGTGTGCATACTTGTAAGTCTGTCAACTACCACCATGATGACACTCTTTCCCTCAGACTTGGGTAAACCTGTGATAAAATCCATTGAAACCTCCTCCCAACGTTGGCTTGGAATGGATAAAGGTTGTAATAGACTCGGTGTCTTAATTGTTTCAACTTTATTTTGTTGGCAAACCAAACATTCTGCCACAAACTTTTGAATATCTGATTTAAGGCCATCCCAAAAAAATTCCTTCTTAACCCTGTGGTAAGTTTTTAAAAATCCTGAGTGCCCTCCTAAGGGAGAAGTGTGCAATTCCATAAGAATCTTTTGTTTTAGCTGGGAATTCTTACAGAGGTATAAGCGATCTTTGTACCATAATGAATCATTTTTCCAGCTAAATGTATCAGATGTACTGGAATCTTGTTGTAACTTTCGAATAAGTGCCCACACTTCTTCGTCATTCTTCCATTCCTCCCTTGCTTCGTTTATCCAATCTGGTTGGATAATAAAAATGGCGCACAACAATGCTTCCACATCCTCATCCTTTCTTGAGAGTGCATCTGCCACCACATTTTGCTTTCCTTTTTTGTAGATGATTTCAAAGTCATAACCCAACATCTTTGTGACCCACTTTTGTTGCTCTTCAGAGGATAATCTTTGTTCTAAAAAGTATTTAAGGCTATCATGATCCGTTTTTACCTTGAAGTGTCTTCCCATTAGGTAGGGTCGCCATTTCTTAAGTGCATGGAGTATTGCCAACATTTCCTTCTCATAAATAGCTTTTCTTAAAACTTTCCCTTGATTGGACGACTTTCAAAAGCAATGGGTCTTTCATCTTGCATTAGAACAACACCAATTCCATTTCCTGAAGCATCACATTCCACAATAAAGGTTTTTGTGAAGTCTGGTGTAGCTAAGACCGGTGCTTGGCACATTGCCTCTTTAAGATGTTCAAAGGCCTTTGTTGCTTCCGGAGTCCATGAAAATGCATCTTTCTTCAATAATGTTGTTAGAGGTGCTGCTATTCTCCCATAATTCTTAACAAACTTGCGATAATACCCTGTCAACCCGAGAAATCCTCGCAGATGCTTTATGGATGTGGGGATTTTCCATTCCTTAATGGCTTTAATTTTGCTAGGGTCTACCTTAACTCCTTCATGAGATACAATATGACCCAGATATTCCACCTCCTGGACTCCAAAGAAACATTTGGATCTTTTTGCATATAATTGTTTCTCCTCCAATAGTTGTAGCACCCTGTCAACATGTTCAACATGATCCTTCCAAGACTTGTTGTAGATTAGTATATCATCAAAAAATACTAACACAAATTTTCTAAGGAATGGTTTGAAAATTGAATTCATCAAACCTTGAAATGTTGAAGGTGCATTGGTAAGGCCAAAAGGCATGACCAAAAATTCATAATGACCCTCATGAGTTCTAAATGCTGTTTGAGGAATGTCTTCAGTCTTCATTCTGATTTGATGATATCCTGAACGAAGATCCAACTTGGTGAAGTAAATTGATCCATGCAATTCATCCAGTAATTCATCAATGACAGGAATGGGGAACTTATCTTTAATAGTGAGCTTGTTGAGCTCCCTATAATCCGGACACATGCGCCATGATCCATCCTTCTTGTGCACCAATACTACTGGAGCAGAGAAAGAACTTTGACTCGGTTGAATTATACCAGCCTCTAGCATTTCTGCAACCATACGTTCAATTTCACTCTTTTGGACATAGGGATATCTGTACGGCCTGATGTTTGGAGGAACACTTCCTGGAATCAGATGAATAGCATGATCATGATCACGCATAGGTGGGAGACCTTTGGGAGTCTCAAATACCTTGGAATGATTGTCCAGGACTTTTGGAGATCTGGAGAAATAGATGATTCCAATGTGGAAACATCTAGCGAACATAATTGTGCAATTACACCTCTTTGCTCCTTTTTTAGAAGCTTTGTCATACCATTAGAGCTGATTATCTTTCCTGGTTTCCCTGCAATACCCCTTAATTCAACTTCCTTTCCTTCCGTAGAAAATTTGATGAAAATTTCTTGAAAATTAAAAGCTATTGTACCCAAGGATTGTAGCCATTGGACTCCTAGTACAACATCAGCACCTCCCATTGGAATGGAAAGCATTGGGCTAGTCAATACATATTCTCCCATGGATAGCTTGATATTATGGCACTTTCCAGAGCAATTTATTGTTCCTCCATTTGCAATCATCACTTGACACTCTGGTGCTGGATATAGGAAGCAATTCAATTCTTTTGCTACCTTACAATGAATAAAATTGTGGGTGCTTCCTGAATCAATCAACACTATTACCTTTTTCTTCTGGATTTGTCCTTCTATCTTGATGGTTTGAGGAGTGGTAATTCCTAACGATGCATTACAAGATATGGTCAAATTTATTTGTTCTTCATATAGGCTTTTTTCCTGGAGTATATCCTCTTTTTTGGACCTTTCTTGCTCCTTTTCTTCTTCCTCTTCACAATCTATGTAGAATAATTTCTTCTCAGCACACTTATGACCTTTAGTGTATTTGCTATCACAACTGTAACAAAGCCCTTTTGCTCTTTTTTCTTCCAATTTTTGTGGTGTCAACCTTATAGGTTGTGGAAGACTAGGGGCAACAACACTTCCGTCTTTATAGTTGTGAGTGGTATGCTTCCTGGTTGCCATAATTTTGCTTTCCATTTTTCTTGCTAACCTGAATGCCTTCTCTAATGAATCAGGTTCCCAAAGGTGAACATCATGTTGGATATTATCCTTTAAAGATCCTATGAACACATCAATCCTATGCTCCTCTGAAATATATTTTACCCTTATGTTCAATTTTTGGAACTCCTCAATGTGCTCCATTATTGAACCCTTTTGTTTGAGACTTATCAATTGGCTAAAAAAAGTGTTGCTTTTTGTATCCTCATAATGTGCTATCAATTCTTTCATAAAAATTGCCCAAGTGATAAATTGTTTACGAGAGAAAAGCCATTGATACCATACAAACTGATTTGGTTCCAAATATAAAGTTTCCATACGTACCTTTTGTGTGTTTTGCACATTATTGAGATCGAAGAATTGCTCCATCTGTAATATCCATGTGGTGGGATCCTTGCCATCAAACTTCCTCATATCGATTTTTGGAACATGGTGAGTCTTCGATCCAACATTAGAGTCTATGAAATCATGATTAACATTTCTTTTGTTCTCATCATGAGTTTCCTTTAGTACCCTTTCACCCTTAGTGACCATTTCTTGTAGCAACGTATTCATATTTATCTTCAATTCTTCCATCTTATCATCCATGCCATCAATTTTAGCATCCATGCCATTCACCTTAGCTTCCATGCCATCCATCTTAGCTTCTACGCATTTCTTTAAACCATCCATCTTAGCTTCTACATCTTTCCGTAAACCATCCATCTTAGATTATGTTGCTTTTTGTGCAAGTGACACTTGTTGCACTTGTTCTTGTAATTTTGATATATCATATAGCATTTCTTCTTCTTCTTCACGAGTCATGCTAGAGCTTTCAGGTTCCTTACTAGGTGTTTGCATTTTCTTTCCTTGGGGCATCAGTTACCGATAATAATGCTCTATTATGCCCTTTTAATTCCTTCAAAATAAATTTTCAAACCAAGCTTAAGCAAAAATTTAAGAAAATCTACACACCTTTTTTCACTTTGTAGGAGCTCGATATTGCCTCTGATGTATCTCCGTACCTTTCGATCATCTAGTTCTGAATTTGTGATCTGAAGTATTCCTCTGTGTCCTCTTTCCAATGCCACAAGTCTGACCCAAATTGGATTCTCCAAGGAAGAGTTATGCGAAATCTCCCATAGTGACTTGATTATTGACTAGTTCAGTAGAGCGAACTTGTACGACGTGCCACGAGTCACTGTTTCGACCTCTGGATCTGAAAAATGCATACAAGAAACTAAAATCCGTCCTCTTTCTGTACCTTCTTACGAAATTTCAATCCAATCCCTAGAGAGAATGTTATGATGATTTTCTCCAGGGCACCTGTGTGGAATGTAATTCATGAGTCTGCAAAAAGACCAACTTCCTCAGATCATATCTCCGCAAATATAGCGTGAAAATCTCTGAAATTTGGACCTGAGGTTCAGCGCGATTTCTTCTCAAATGGGTTTTTTTGTAACTTCTAAAACATCGGGAAAAATAAGTTATAGTGAAAATGCCACGATGACCTGTTTGGAGTAGAGAAACCCTAGAATCCAAAGCTCTGATACCAAATGTTATGAAACCAACTCAATAAAAGATAGAAAAGATAGATCAACGCCTTAGAATTCAGCCTCTTCGAGGGGGCAACCTCCTTTACATTACATAAATGAACAATTCTTTGATGATTCAAATGACAAAACCTCATTTCTATATATAGGAGTCTAAGGAGTCACAAAATAATCCAGCCGACCTAACAATAATAATATAAAGACACAAAAATAACAATAGAGGGATTCTATGGGGCACAGTAATAACAATATGGGGGCAATAGGGGCACAACAATATTAATAAGGGGTATAACTACAATAGTAACGGGATAATCACTAGTATTATAAGGACCCAACAGATGTACATGTGACTCGCTGATTAAGGCCACTTTATATTATATATGTTGTGTTTTGTCATAAATTTAACTCTTTTGCTTTCTCACCTTTAACTTTCTTGAACCTTTCCTAAAATATTTTAGGACTATTGTCTCTAAAATCCTTTTGAGTCATTATTCGTCATATGGTTGGGCTAGAGTGAACATGGATTAAGATATCAAAAAATTATCCTACTAAAAACTTTCTTAATTGATTTGTACATCTTTAGTTTGTTTTTTGCTCTTTATTACTCCAATTTATATGATATTAGCCTTGTAATGAAACCATTAGAGAATATGCTCTCTTTGTAGTTTTTAAACTAAATATATTGACATTTGGCATTGCATCAAGAGGTCCATTCTATAGTCTACATCTCTAGTATGCCAAAAGCCATAAATATATAAAGTTGATGTATTATCAACAAAATATAAATTAATGTAGGTTCATATTAACTGTGTATCTATCATGTGTTGAGATTCAAGGTGAAAACATTTTTTAGGGTGAAAAAACTTAAGGAAAGGTTCGTACTCCAAAGGACTTTGTATGTCATGGTGCTTGAAACATCTAGGGTTAAGATAGATCTATGCAATGTGATTTGAATTGTGGTACAAATAAATATCACTTCTTGATATATTCATCTCCATCTCTCTCAACCATATTTCATGTTTTTCTTATTCCCTATTTTTATTGGCTTGCTAGATTATAACCACATTTGTGCTCCTTTATTTCAATATACTGTTCATATTTCTGGTAAACAATATCATATTAATCACCTCTGTCTTAGAGCATATGAATTTACAGGAGAATGAATTCATGGAAATATTTTCGTTATGTATTATAGCTCCGGATGGTAGCATACACAATGGAATGGAAGAAGAAAAATGGAACTATAATGAATAGATGGAATGTGTTATTTTGGAAAATATCACTAGTAAGTATCTCCACTAAGGAGAATTACTAATCCAAATTCACACCTTGTTACATAATAGAAATAAGGGTTAATAAAATTCATCATGACTACTTGTAAAGAAAAATAAATAAATTAGTGGGTCCAATTTTGGACCATTGACATGTCGTAGCTTCATTCTCTTAGGGCCTTCCCAAATATCTATAGCCAATAGCCAACTGCTCCTACAAGCTATAACATTGATCCATAAATATCTATAATCATTAATGTGCTTCATATTATTGGGTACATGTTATATTCTTTGTAGTAGTAGCCTCATGCATAGGTCATATATGTTAGGGGCAGTGAGATCATACACAATTGAGATGGAACCAGAAATATTACCTATCAATATGCTAAAAAACCAGTTGGAAATGGTAAAAATATGAAGCTACCTATAACCCATCACTCTTAGAAAAGTTAATAGACATAGCCACACACAAACATAAATTTATCCACACAAAGGAACAAGTTCAAGTAGCAGAACTTGAAATATACACTAGGTTGGTTTTGGTTAAATTTAATGATGTCAATTAAGCTTAGTTGACTCATTTTCCTCTAACAATAAAGAAATATGGGTTGTCATCATATGATTAGTCATTTTTTTCATGATGAATTTTTTCTTTTTATACCTATTTTTTTCTTATATAAAACTCCACTAAGGAAAACTCAAATAATGCACATGTTGGAAAACATAAATCAAGAAAATGAAAGTTAACAACTTAGCTAATGTAGCAATGACTTCCTCCAATACCTGCTATGATTTTTCATGGAAAAGAAAGTGTGGAATATGAGAATGCAACATATGCTCTTGCTAAAACTTCCTTGCGTGATGCATAAAAGTTAGATTCAACGTCTCATGAAGATATGGGAAAGAAAGCGGAAGATGAAAACTTGTATGTATCTAGTTGGCTTCACTTAGAATAATCAATCGACTGTATTGCAATTAAGATTTTGTTAGTTCTACCTGCAGTTTTATATCCACTCTATTGTTTTTTAATATTGACCATCTTTATTAAGATTCTTTTTCTATCTAAAATATGCATGTTTTCCTTTCAACATGAAGTCTTCTAAGAACTATTGTACACAATTTTTTACTTTCTTGAATTATCTAGTGCATGGTCAAACTATATTTTTTCAATACAAGAAGCATTTTATGAAAATCAATGAAATTCACAAGTTCATTTGGCAAGACCTTTGGGAAGCTTCAAAAACCTAAAATATTGAATGCGAATTCTGTTTTGAGGATTGCAAAAATCTACATGGATAGAGCAAGGAATTTGGAAGATGAGTTCTCCAGGTAGTATTTCTCTTTGAATAGGACAACTAGCTGCAATGGATTGTCAATATAATTTATAGTTGCTTATCAAGCTTAAACACAAAACTTATCCTTTTTGATTGATTATTAATTGATCGATTTGTTATTTCTACTTGTTGCTCTTTATTGAAGTTTTTGTGCTAACTAGTTTGAACTAATTGAGGATCAAACATTGGTGGTATTGTTGTAATATGTTAAATTTTTGTTTGTACTAAATCAAGTATTTTCTTTAAAAAATCAATTGATATGTTATATATTTGAAATTACAAGTATCGTAAATATGGGAAAACTATTGGTGTGTTGCATGTAAATTTGCAAAACAGATCAAAACTACCCTTATTTTATCTTTTCATTATAATGATCACTCATGTTTTGAGTTTGAGTGATTGAGGATGACCACAGGTGTTCCCTCAAATTGGAAGTTTGGTGTTGGAATTGAGTGTGGATTTTCCATTCAAGAATCATATACCAATTGGAATCTAGAATTTACATTCCAAAATAATCTTATTCGTGGGATTACTGGTGATGATTGCTACATATTTTCGTTGTTGGAAATTTTCTCTAAATCATAGCTAATATATTGTACCATAGGTCAGGAACACATTGGGAAGGGAATTGTATTTACAATTTATCCACTTATATTGTAGTGATCCAATAAATATAAGAAAAGCTTTAATAATTTGATATAGACTAGTTGGCTTATTCATATGTGATAACGGACCCAAATACTAGTCCTTATCTAAAGAAATTCTCATCAGACTTGAGCATTCTTGACATCATCGACCTTTAGCCTTGGAATTATTCACTTAGCCTTCTACATTATCCAGTTATATGCATTTATACAAGGCTATCCTATTATTGTACCATTTTTACTTCATTTCATTTTATTCTAGACTCAGCTTTGGACTTTTCGAGGAGTTTCTTTGGACTCCCACACTATATTCGAATGCTCCAAATCTACAAAGTCAAGGAATTCTTTAAGTGTGAAATTCATGAAGAAAGAAAACCTAAAAGTTCAAGGAGTATCATATCATGATGATGATGTTGATGGAAAAACATATCTAAAGATAGATGAGTGCTTCAAAGTAAGAACGAATTCAATTTCTCCTCAAAATAATCATAATTTAGAGTACAATCATAAAAGGTAAATATCCTGATTATTCAAAAGCTTTCTATTACTATAAGCATTGTGAAAATTTGAATAAAATTTTATGGAATGTGTTTCTTGTAGTTTTTATCGCAAACCTAATCATTGTGTATCCAAGTTCCAAGTAAGGAAAGCATTGATCAGGAGAGTGCATATGTTGACTAGAAGTGAGACTAGGAAGGAGATCCTCTTCCAAGTTCAAAGACATTTTTGCCAAGAAATACTCAGAAAAACTTTTGTACTCATTGAAATATAAGTGGCCATTGGATCAAGAAATGTTGGAAGATGCATCCACATCTTCATCTAAAGAAAGGCAAAACCAATTATGAAATCGAATGAGGAAGAAAATTTAGATGAAAGTGGTAGGCACAATGTACCCATCCCTAATGCAACTCTCCAGAAAAAAGCATAATGTAGAAAGAAGAGTTCCTATCCTGGTTTGGTAAGAAATGGTTGGACTATTTGTCCACTTAAATGGTACTTTTCTTTTGTATTCCACATGTTTCATATCCCCACAACTAGGTATTTTGTAAAAGTGATGTTATGAATAAATCACTTATATGCAATAATGTTTTCTCTCGCATTTTATGCTATTATGACTTGTTGTTGAGTTAACTTGTATAGGAATTTGTGAGTCAAATTTAGTATGCATTTTTAAAAAAATGCATCTCCTTAGTATATATTGTGGTAAGCATCCTAAAATTTTGTGATGGGCATTTGCATTACATATGACATGCCTACAATCGTGTCAAGCACTCATTAACACAAGTATCTCCATTTGAATCTTGTTTGAGTTATTTGCCAAATTCTCCTTTCGATTCCATCTTTGGTAAAGATATTGTAGTAGACGGAGATAGTGATGTGGACAAAGCCAAGAATTTGATTGAACAAATGTAGCTAGTGCATCAAAGTGTACAAGAGAAATATTGAGAAAAGCAAATAAAAGTACAAAGAATGTCATGAAAACCATCAAGTTAAACATTATTTCCAAGTTGGAGATCAAGTTTGGTTGTATATTAGAAAGGAAAGCCTTCAAGGTGAATGTAAAAAAATCAAGCCAATCAGATATGGTCCTTTCAAAATATTGGTGAAGATTGGTAACAATGATTTCCGACTGGATTTGCCACCTTATATGCAAATTTATTCCATTGTGAATGTGGCAAACTTTATATTGTATGAGACTAAATTTATGCACCTATTGAATATTTTACTCCTGAATATTTAGATGAGTTGCAAGAAGACACAATTTTTTACAGGAGAATAAGAACTTCACACAGAGGCAATGTGGACTATCTTTGAGTGCGGTTCAAAGGTACCAGCCAGTTAAATCAAGGTGGATTGAGATTTGGAAGGCGAGGGAGATGTACCCTCACATACTTCTTGAGTAAAAATAGACTTTTGGTGGCCTAAAAGCTTCCAGTGGGGAGGAATGATCCATGGGAATAAAAAATATGCTTAAAAATAAAATTCCTCAAAATCGCTTAAAACTGTTTCCAAATCATATATCACATCATTTTAATTCCAGTGATGCTTGAATCACCTCAAACTCAATGTGTATATCAAAGTTATCGTGTTTTGATGTTTTTGGCAAATAGTTAAAATGATCAACTTTTAAGTTTGACAGGGTTGTGACTGGGAAGGGCATAGAGCGATGTGGCACTGACATCAGAAAGATGAGCAGGTAGGTATAGTGGTCAGATGAGCCAATCCTATGCTAACATGTGGTAGGTCGTATAGGTTGATTTAGCAATTTTTTATTGGTTGTTTAGTTTTGGGTGGAAAAATTAGGAGGCGCCACATGTCGTAATGGGAGGGCTCTATATGGCCCTTGATACTAGTGCAAAATTTGTTAAAGGTCTGATCGACCTAAGAGGGGGTCTACCCCGCGAGCTACGAGTATCCAACATGATGTAGTACCGTCATTCCACACTAATGGCTCTTAACATGTAAGAGGCACTGACTATATTTAATGTTGAACTAATGAGGGTTGGGCTAGTGGGCTCGCCTGACCAGCCCAGCCCATGTTTGTATCACATTCCATATGTCCAAGGTTAATAGAGTTGAGTGGGGCGGGCAGGGGGCCACAACCCCGGTCACATGATACACCATGAGAACACAGTGTAGAGGCGAAGGCATAGAGGATGAGGGAGTTAGCCCTAGATCGAGATTAGAGGTAATACTAAAAAACTATGTAGAGATGAAAGTCAAGGGGCTATGCGGGTAGCCTTGTCCCCAAGTCCTATTCATGGCAAGGAGATTGTTAGTGGAGGGCTCGTAGTGAAAGGGTTGATGCATGGCCCAACCAACGACCACATGGCTTACAACACGACCAAGGGTAGAGTGTCGGAGAGTGCGTGGTCTCTGGTTGGTGCCCCTAGCCACGTAGTATTCCATATGACTGAAGGAAAGTGTGGAGTTTTCGTGTGGATGCTCGGTTAGTGGTCCTGCATTTTACACCAATTGTGGTGAAATAAACATTGAAAACACACTAATTTGTAGCTTGGTGGACATGCTAAAGGAGGAAAACATTGCCAAATTTTCTAGTTTGGTGAATTTGTAGGATAGATAGTAGAGAAAGCAACAAGGAGACCTATCGTAGCCCCTTTTAGCCTTTTATAACCCAAGAAGAGCCCACACAGGGGTTTTCTATCCTTTCGTGGGCATATGTAGCATTTGTTTCTTCACTATAACAACTAGTTTTTAAATTAATTTTCAGTATGATTGTGGAGGCACACCGTTTCGACACTTCATTATGAAGTAGTTGAATTTGTGCTATTAGATCTTAGAATGAGTATGAGGACCTGTTGCCACATTTAGTGAGAGAGTCATTTTTTCTTTTGGTGCCATCATTTCTTTGCTAAAGGGAGTTAACTTGTGAGTGATAGTCCTTTGAAGGAGAAATAATGCCACTCCAGAATGAGGTTTACTCTATGAGTCAAAGATTATAAATGTACTCTCTTTTTTGCTGAGATCAATAAAGCGGCCTAGCCATTGGAGCAGGGATCAAAGACGTAATCCACATTCGACCAAATTCATTATCATTTAGTTGTTATCTTCTTCATTTTCATCATGTTGGTTAAATATGATTTAGTTTCATCTTTAAGTTCATTTAAAACTTAACTATAATTCAATTTTGAATAAATTGCGAGCTAAATTAACTTTTGAAGACCCAATATTCTCGAAAGTTACAAAGTGTGAGAGGACAATCAAATTTAAGATCAACAAAGCATTTGAACTTAAACGAGATTTCCCACCTCCACATTTGGGCCAACCAAGTGTGCAATGGATACAACCGAGGCCAAAGGGAGATATAATTATATACCAAATTTTAACCTTGAGTGTTAATCTATCTCAATTATATGTGAACATTCTAAATATTAACATTAATTAAATTTATTTTATCTTAAGATTTTCTGAAATTAAATTAATTATTTTTATTTAAAATAAATTTATCCAATTAAACAACACATAATAAAAATATTTATAAATGGCCAAAGAGAGATATAATTATATACCAAATTTTAACCTTGAGTGTTAATCTAGTGTTAATCTATCTCAATTATATGTGAACATTCTAAATATTAACATTAATCAAATTTATTTTATCTTAAGATTTTATGAAATTAAATTAATTATTTTTATTTAAAATAGATTTATCCAATTAAACGACACATAATAAAAATATTTATAAATAACTTAATATAGAATGTATAAAAATCCATAGTTACTTTATTTTGTAATATATCTTAATTAAGTATAAGATCTTAAATTTTAGTATTTATTTATCTCAATCCATGGGAACTTTAGCATTCTAATACTATTGTATCTAAAATACTTGTTATAAAAAATATTTTTAACATAACATATACACATCTAAATCAGTAATATAAGAACATCACAATGAATTGAACATTTATAAATAAGTTAAGAAAGTAAAAACATTTTATGTAAAAATGCATAATTATACACGTTCATCATTGCCAATGTTTTTTTTTTTTTTTTTAAAGGAATGTCACATATTTGGCAAGTCTCCAACAACACAGTACTAGTCTGATTACTTCTAAGATTTTTATATTTTTCATTAATAATTTAAGAAGCTATGCTACCATTGAGATTACGTCAAAGTCATTTCCATCTTGAATGACTCACGTTAAAACCATACATTTCTCAATGAGTCGTGTTCGTCTTCTTTAGTTAGTATTTTGTTATGAATATTTCTAATATAATTATTTGAATATTTTAACAAAATTATTTAATAAAAATGAATTGATAAATTAATTAGATATGATTTATAATTATTTTAATGATTTAATAGGACATATATGGTATGCATTAAAATATGTTTAATATGCTAATTTTTGACATACTAAGTTGATGATATCTCTATATAATACGATAAAAGTAAAGATTGAAGAAAAATTTATTTAAAAATAAAATGATGACTCGGGAAAAACGAATTTTCATTTTTTTGATTGTATTAAAATATATACATATTAATTTCGATGGGATGGATTCAAATTAATGTGTAACTGTGGGCCACATTATTCTGCATTTTATCAATAATAATTGTATGAGACTATTCACCTTTTATCTTTGGTTTTAGTATTATTATTATTATTTGGTTTCAATTTTTGATTGGAGAGATTATGTTATTTGGCTATTATGAAATGTTTTGGTCCCTCGCTTGCCATAAGTGGGATTACTCTCTTGGTCTATAAAGAATGATGAGTGTAAAGAATGATGAGTGTGTAAAAATGTTTGTAAATGCATGGGCTATATCTCTACCTCTTTCTAAAGTAAGGTTACCTACCTTAGATAATGGAACCAAGGTGAATATACCTTCATGTGTCTCGACCCGGATCATGTATACAAAGCAACATGCTTCTTGCAGGGGAAGTTGTATGGTCGATTAGGTATAGAATCTAGTTGTTTGCTTTTTTTAACAGAAACGGTTGAGTTTTATTTATAAGGAGAGGTCAGGCATGGCCAGTAAACATCAATTACAGTCATTGCTGAGTGTTCTTTGATTTTCTTTTGGATTCTGAGTATCCTTTCTTACATTTACACTTTCCTTTGGTAATTTGAATATTGCTTACCTTACAATAATTCCCAAATAAATATTAATCCCAAGCCTATACTTGCCAGCCTAATTTAAACTGTATTGTTAAATAACCTAGCCCCACCTCCAATAAACCGGGCTATTCTTCCGTTCCCGACCACACATCCAGGTTAACTTTCCTCCTTGTTCAATGCGTGATAACCTTCGATATTCACCTGCCCAGATCCAACGCTTATCACGTCCTTCACTATCCGACACTTAACTCCTCAGGAGCACGCGATATGGGCGATTTTGTCCTGCCACGCATCAAGCCCTCAGGTACAACATGTCGATTCATAAAAGCCAAAAGCAGTGTGATGAAATCTGCTTATCAATCCCTGCATCATTAACACCCCACCATGATACTCACACAATGACCATTAGATATGCACCTTCCAAGATTCGATGATTTTCGCATCCTTTACTGTCCTAGCCTTAACACCTCATAAGCATGTGATATGGGTGGTTTTGTCCATCCACACGTCGAGCCCTCAGGTATATCACATCCGATTAAAAAAACCGCCCAACACCAATAAGTGGTGCGATGAAAACTGTAAACCGCTTCCCGGTTCATTAACAACCCTCTATGTTCCAAGCGTGATAATAGTCAGATTTTCGTCTACCCTAATCCAACACTTTTCTTGTTCCTCGCTGGCTGACCCTTAACACCTCTGAAGCACGTGGAAAGGGCGGTTTTTCCTAGCCATGCATTAGTCCCTCAGGGACATCGCGTCCAAATGAGGAACACTACCCAACCTCCATAAGCGGTGCGATAAGACCGCTTACCACTCCCCATGTCATAAAAGCAACCATTCCCTGTTTGACTTATCTATTGTGCCCTATTAATCACCATACCTTCAATCGTCCATGCAATAAACCATTTACCTCTCTACTTCACTCAGGGATAAACCATCCCATGATCTGAATACCTGCACTAGAGCCTTGAATCTGCATAATTCTTCTATGCTCAAAGCGAATTGGACAAAATCATTTGGACTAAGGCCCACTGCCTTGTCTAACCTATCCTCGTACCGCTCACCTCTTTTTTTAAGGAATTGGGTGCATTT
The DNA here is from genome assembly GCA_031772625.1 of Pinus tabuliformis. NCBI lineage: Eukaryota > Viridiplantae > Streptophyta > Pinopsida > Pinales > Pinaceae > Pinus > Pinus tabuliformis. The sequence continues at coordinate 747,790,665 of CM062813.1, read as the reverse complement.
CAACTTCTTCTTTGTTCTTTGCCAGCATCCCTTGAGCTAGAAGACACCCTTTATTAGCCATTATGTCAGCTTGCTTGTTAAGAGTTTTCAGGACATGGTTGAATGAGCAAGAAGTACAATTTTAAGTAATCTTTCTTATTCTTTCAAGGGTCTTGTTTAGAGTAGAGATATTGAGTTGGTCACGAGTACTAAGGACCTTTATAAGGATTTCAGAGTCACAGAAGATTTGGAGATTTTCACTCTGTTCCTCTGAGCCAACTGACACGCCTTGAATAGTCTGAGAATTTTGGCCTAGTTATTAGTGCTATGTCCTAGACCGCAACTGAACCTATCCTTTTTGTGCCCATTTGTGGAGTAAACTATTCCTCCTGCCCCTGATGTCCCCATGTTTCCTTTTGAGTCTACATCGAAGAATATCGTGACTTTACCCTAATTTTTCCACCACCTTTTAAAGTCCTCCTCAGAATTCCAAAGTCACCACTCTGGATTATGGCTAGGAAGGGAGATGTTCTTTTCTACACCGGCCTGTCCCAGGGATTCACCTAACCAGCTGAGTTCTTCAGGTGGTAGGGAGTTGTCATGCTTATAAGGTCTGTTTTCAAAAGTTTCCAGCAGTAGAGCTTCAGCCTTAACTAACAACGAGTTGGTGGATTGAAGTTTGTTGTTGAATATGGCTTCATTCCTAGCCAACCAGATTCTCGAGCATATATATTTTGGGATTGCATTCCATATTTTAGACCATGTAGATTTTCTTTTCAAAGTGTGTGGATAGTGTTGTTTGCATGTGTCAGAGAGACTAACAACTGATGTCTACTCAGGGATTTGGGCATTGAGCCCCATCATTTCTTGAAACCAGACTTCTTGAGAGAAGGGGAAGTCTATGAATAAGTGTTCAATCGTTTCCCAAGTGTTGCAACAGAGAGGGCATCTGTGGGGTCTAATGATTCCTCTTTTATCTAAATTATCTCAAGTGAGAGTCCTTTTATGCATGAGAGTCCAGCATAAGAAGTTAATTTTTGGGAGTCCAAATGGGTCCCAAACATGATGCCGAAGCTTTGTAGTGTAGATTTGATGATGTTGTTCTTGTAGAGATGCAAAACCCAGCCTTGCTGAGTAACCTCTTGTCTTCCCCTAGCCCCACTTGTCCTTTAACTTGAGATGCACAGGAGCCATACCATTGACTTTAGAAAGTAATTAATGGAGTTTAGGGAGCAACCAGTCAGTGGGACATTGGAGGACCTAATTACTCCAGTTTCCTTCTGTATCCCAAGTGCAGATGTCAGCGAGATTATGGATACCCTTTCGAATGAGCTAGTTGCGCAAGTATGTGATTTCCCGTGCAAGATTTAGGGGTTTGAGGCCCATGATCTTGTCGTCCCATAATGTAATTCTTTTCTCATTTCCTGGTATTCTATAGAGCTATTTTTTGAAAAACTTCCAGCTTTGGCTACATAGCTTCCACAACGTGGTTCCTTTGTGGGAGGCTCCTTCTTCCATATTCCTTATTGAGAGTCTGTGCAGATATTTTTTAATTAGAACTTGACTAACAAGGTGTCGTTGATTTGAGAATATTTTCGAGAGGATCTTGCCTCCCATTGCCAAATTGGCTAACCCACGATCTCTTACTTGTAGTCCACCTTCAAAGATTGGCCTTTTCACTATGTCCCAGTTTCCTATATGAAATTTGTTTTGGTTCCCATTTCCTCCTTGCCATAGTAAGCTTTGAATCAACTTTTCTAGCTGTTTGGTGATCATTTTTGGAGCTAAAGGGAACGAGGCCTAGTATATAGGAAAGGATGAGAGAACTGACTTGACCAAAGTGAGCTTCCTTGCTGTGGTGAGCCACTGTCTGCAGCAAGAAGTCATTTTAGCCTTAATTTTGCTAATAATTTCCATCCAATGAGGGGCCTTGCTGGTACCCAAGGTTAAAGGCAGGCCAAGGTATTTGAATTTATCTCAGGAGACATAGCTAATGAAGCCCAAGGCTTGGGAAATCCTAAGTATAGTTTGCTAGTCTATCACCCAACCATACACTACACTTTTCCTTTTGTTGATCAGTGCTCCAGAGACTCTGTAGAAACTTTGGATTTGTTGGGTCCCTATAATACTAGTGATTACCCCATTACTATTGTATTTATACCCCCTATTTATATTGTTGTGCCCCTATTACCCCCATATTGTTATTTCTGTGCCCCATAGAATCCCTCTATTGTTATTTTTGTGGCTTTATATTATTATTGTTAGGTCGGCTGGATTATATTGTGACTCCTTAGACTCCTATATATAGAAAGGAGGTTTTGTCATTTGTATCATCCAAGAATTGTTCATTTATGTAATGTAAAGGAGGTTTCCCCCTCGAAGAGGCTGAATTCTAAGGCGTGGATCTCTCTTTTCTATCTTTTTGTGAGCTGGTTTCATAACATTTGGTATCAGAGCTTTGGATTCTAGGGTTTCGCTGCTCCAAACAGGTCATCGTGGAATTTTTGCTATAACTTTTTTTTGTGACGTTTCAGAAGTCTAAAAAAAACCCATTTGAGAAGAAATCGCGCTGAAACTTGGGTCCGAATTTCAGAGCTTTTCGCGTGATATTTGCGGAGATATGATCTGAGGAAGTTGGTCTTTTGCAGACTCCTGAATTACATTCAAAACAGGTGACCTGGGGAAAATCGTCATAACTTTCTCTCTGGGGATCGGATTGAAATTTCGTAAGAAGGTACAGAAAGAGGAGGGACTGCAGTTTTTTTTATGTGTGTTCTAGATTCAAAGGTTGAAACAAGGACTCGTGGCACGTCGTACAAGTTCGCTCTACTGAACAAGTCTAAAAGCAAGTCACTGTGGGAGATTTCACATAACTCTTCCTTGGAGAATACAATTTGGCTCAGACTTGTGGCATTGGAAAGAGAACGCAGAAGGCTACTACAGGTAGCAATTTCAGAATTGGATGATCTGAAATTACAGAGATACATCAGATTCAATATCAGGATTCTATAAAGTGGAAAAGACGTGTAGTTTTTTTTTAATTTTTGTGTAAGCTTGGTTTAACGGAATTCAAAGGGCATAGTAAAGCATTATTATCGGTAACTGATGCCCCGGGGAAAGAAAATGCAAACACCTAGTAAGGAACCTGAAAGCTCTAGCATGACTCATGAAGAAGAGGAAGAAATGCTACATGATATATCAAAATTACAAGAACAAGTGCAACAAATGTCACGCTCATAAAAGCTAATAGAAGCTAAGGTAAATGGTGTGGAATCTAAGATAAAGGGCATGGAAGCTAAGATGGAGGATTCGATGGCAAATTTGAAGATAGATTTGAAGACAGACATGGAAGAATTGAAGAAGTTGCTACAAGAAAGGGTCACTAATGGTGAAAAGGTAGTAAAGGAAACTCATGATGAGAACAAAAGAAATGTTAATCATGATTCCATAGACTCTAATGTTGGATCGAAGACTCACCATGTTCCAAAAATCGATATGAGGAAGTTTGATGGCAAGGATCCCGCCACATGGATATTACAGATGGAGCAATTCTTCGATCTCAATAATGTGCAAAACACACAAAAGGTACGTATGGCAACTTTATATTTGGAACCAAATCAGTTTGTATGGTATCAATGGCTTTGTTCTCGTAAAAAATTTATCACTTGGGCAATTTTTACGGAAGAATTGATAGCACATTATGAGGATACAAAAAGCAACACTTTTTTTAGCCAATTGATAAGTCTCAAACAAAAGGGTTCAATAATGGAGCACATTGAGGAGTTCCAAAAATTGAACATAAGGGTAAAAGATATTCCAGAGGAGCATAGGATTGATGTGTTCATAGGGTCTTTAAAGGATAATATCCAACATGATGTGCGCCTTTGGGAACCTGATTCATTAGAGAAGGCATTCAGGTTAGCAAGAAAAATGGAAAGCAAAATTATGGCAACTAGGAAGCATACCATTCACAACTATAAAGACGGAAGTGTTGTTGCCCATAGTCTTCCACAACCTACAAGGTTGACACCACAACAATTGGAAGAAAAAAGAGCAAAAGGGCTTTGTTACAATTGTGATAGCAAATACACAAAGGTCATAAGTGTGCTGAGAAGAAATTATTCTACATAGATTGTGAAGAGGAAGAAGAAAAGGAGCAAGAAAGGTCAAAAGAAGAGGATATATTCCAGGAACAAAGCCTAGATGAAGAACAAATAAATCCGACCATATCTTGTAATGCATTGGCGGGAATTACCACTCCTCAAACCATCAAGATAGAAGGACAAATCAAGAAGAAAAAGGTAATAGTGTTGATTGATTCAGGAAGCACCCACAATTTTATTCATTGTAGGGTAGCAAAAGAATTGAATTGCTTCCTATATCCAGCACCAGAGTGTCAAGTGATGATTGCAAATGGAGGAACAATAAATTGTTCTGGAAAGTGCCATAATATCAAGCTATCCATGGGAGAATATGTATTGACTAGCCCAATGCTTTCCATTCCAATGGGAGGTGCTGATGTTGTACTAGGAGTCCAATGGCTACAATCCTTGGGTACAATAGCTTTTAATTTTCAAGAACTTTTCATGAAATTTTCTGTGGAAGGAAAGGAAGTTGAATTAAGGGGTATTGCAGGGAAACCAGGAAAGATAATCAGCTCTAATGGCATGACAAAGCTTCTAAAAAAGGAGCAAAGAGGTGTAATTGCACAATTATGTTCGCTAGATGTTTCCACATTGGAATCATCTATTTCTCCAGATCTCCAAAAAGTCCTGGACAATCATTCCAAGGTATTTGAGACTCCCAAAGGTCTCCCACCTATGCGTGATCATGATCATGCTATTCATCTGATTCCAGGAAGTGTTCCTCCAAACATCAGGCCGTACAGATATCCATATGTCCAAAAAAGTGAAATTGAACGTATGGTTGCAGAAATGCTAGAGGCTGGTATAATTCAACCGAGTCAAAGTTCTTTCTCAGCTCCAGTAGTATTGGTGCACAAGAAGGATGGATCATGGCGCATGTGTCCAGATTATAGGGAGCTCAACAAGCTCACTATTAAAGATAAGTTCCCCATTCCTGTTATTGATGAATTACTGGATGAATTGCATGGATCAATTTACTTCACCAAGTTGGATCTTCGTTCGGGATATCATCAAATCAGAATGAAGATTGAAGACATTCCGAAAACTACATTTAGAACTCATGAGGGTCATTATGAATTTTTGGTCATGCCTTTTGGCCTTACCAATGCACCTTCAACATTTCAAGGTTTGATGAATTCAATTTTCAAACCATTCCTTAGAAAATTTGTGTTAGTATTTTTTGATGATATACTAATCTACAGCAAGTCTTGGAAGGATCATGTTGAACATGTTGACAGGGTGCTACAACTATTGGAGGAGAAACAATTATATGCAAAAAGATCCAAATGTTTCTTTGGAGTCCAGGAGGTGGAATATTTGGGTCATATTGTATCTCATGAAGGAGTTAAGGTAGACCCTAGCAAAATTAAAGCCATTAAGGAATGGAAAATCCCCACATCCATAAAGCATCTGCGAGGATTTCTTGGGTTGACAGGGTATTATCGCAAGTTTGTTAAGAATTATGGGAGAATAGCAGCACCTCTAACAACATTATTGAAGAAAGATTCATTTTCATGGACTTCAGAAGCAACAAAGGCCTTTGAACATCTTAAAGAGGCAATGTGCCAAGCACCGGTCTTAGCTACACCGGACTTCACAAAAACCTTTATTGTGGAATGTGATGCTTCAGGAAATGGAATTGGTGTTGTTCTAATGCAAGATGAAAGACCCATTGCTTTTGAAAGTCGTCCAATCAAGGGAAAGTTTTTAAGAAAAGCTATTTATGAGAAGGAAATGTTGGCAATACTCCATGCACTTAAGAAATGGCGACCCTACCTAATGGGAAGACACTTCAAGGTAAAAACGGATCATGATAGCCTTAAATACTTTTTAGAACAAAGATTATCCTCTGAAGAGCAACAAAAGTGGGTCACAAAGATGTTGGGTTATGACTTTGAAATCATCTACAAAAAAGGGAAGCAAAATGTGGTGGCAGATGCACTCTCAAGAAAGGATGAGGATGTGGAAGCATTGTTGTGTGCCATTTCTATTATCCAACCAGATTAGATAAACGAAGCAAGGGAGGAATGGAAGAATGATGAAGAAGTGTGGGCACTTATTCATTTAGCTGGAAAAATGATTCGTTATGGTACAAAGATCGCTTATACCTCTGTAAGAATTCCTAGCTAAAACAAAAGATTCTTATGGAATTTCACACTTCTCCCTTAGGAGGGCACTCAGGATTTTTAAAAACTTACCACAGGGTTAAGAAGGAATTTTTTTGGGATGGCCTTAAATCAGATATTCAAAAGTTTGTGGCGGAATGTTTGGTTTGCCAGCAAAATAAAGTTGAAACAATTAAGACACCAGGTCTATTACAACCTTTATCCATTCCAAGCCAACGTTGGGAGGAGGTTTCAATGGATTTTATCACAGGTTTACCCAAGTCTGAGGGAAAGAGTGTCATCATGGTGGTAGTTGACAGACTTACCAAGTATGCACACTTTTGTGCATTATCACATCCATTTAAAGCCAGTACAGTTTCTACTGCATTTATGGAAACAGTTCAAAAGCTACATGGAAACCCAAAGATTATTGTAAGTGACAGAGATCCCATTTTCACTGGAAATTTTTGGACAGAATTATTTTCTTGTCTTGGTACTCAGTTAGCTCATAGCTCATCTTATCATCCTCAATCTGATGGGCAAACTGAGATAGTAAACAAATGTTTGGAAGGATATCTTCGTTGCTTTGTATCTGATAAACAGACACAATGGGTCAAATGGTTGCCTCTGGCTGAATGGTGGTATAACACTTCCTTCCATACAGCAACAAAAATGACCCCATTTATGGCACTTTATGGGTATCAACCACCATCCATCACATCATATTTAAGAGAAAATTCTAAGGTTCAGGCAGTGGAACATCACATCGAACATCAACAACAAGTCCTCCAACTCTTAAAGGATAACCTCGTGTTGGCACAAAATAGAATGAAACAACAGGCAGATCAACATCGCAGTGAAAGAAGTTTTGATGTAGGTGATTGGGTATTCCTACGGCTACAACCATATAAGCAAATGTCCCTAAAGCAAGCTAAGAAGGATAATAAATTATCACCAAAGTATTATGGTCCGTACAAGGTGTTGGAAAAGATTGGTACTATGGCATACAAATTGGAGCTTCCTGCAGCTTCTCGATTGCACCCAGTTTTCCATGTTTCATGTTTAAAGAAGGTTATAGGTGACAAGCTCCCAATTCAAACAATATTGCCAGAACTTGACGAGGAAGGAAAAATTATATTGGAACCGGAAGCAGTCACAGAAACAAGAACTCGACAGCTACGAAATCGATCAATTTCAGAGTATCTTATCAAGTGGAAGAACTTATCCGCTGAAGATTCCACATGGGAGGATGAGAATTTTATGCAGAAGTATCCAAAACTGCTCAAGCGTTGAGGACAACACTTTTTTGAAGGAGAGGGGCATGTTGGGTCCCTATAATACTAGTGATTACCCCATTACTATTGTAGTTATACCCCTATTTATATTGTTGTGCCCCTATTACCCCCATATTGTTATTTCTGTGCCCCATAGAATCCCTCTATTGTTATTTTTGTGGCTTTATATTATTATTGTTAGGTCGGCTGGATTATATTGTGACTCCTTAGACTCCTATATATAGAAAGGAGGTTTTGTCATTTGTATCATCCAAGAATTGTTCATTTATGTAATGTAAAGGAGGTTGCCCCCTCGAAGAGGCTGTATTCTAAGGCGTGGATCTCTCTTTTCTATCTCTTTGTGAGCTAGTTTCATAACAGGATTACTCCATTTAAGGCTCTTTCTATTTTAATGGAGGCTCACCCCATCAGGATGGAGTCATCAGCGAACAAGGAATGATTGATTGGGGTTGTTCCAGTTATGTCTCTGGTGCTAGGAAGAGTCCCCTTGAGCTTGTCAGCTGTGAGCTTTCTGTTGAGAGAGTCTCCCATCGGAATATACAGGAAGGAGGATAGAGGGTAGCCTCTCCTGATTCCCCTCAAATATTTGAAGTATTCTGCCAGTCTGCCATTTACTAGGGGGGCTATCCAAGGTTCTCCAATGCATGTTTTAATTAATTTAACAAATTTAGAACTAAATCCAAATGCAGAAAGAACTTGGAGCAGCAAAGAGTACCTTACAGGATTGAAGGAATTTTCCATGTACAGTTTGATGAGCATACCTTGCTCTTTGCATTCATTGCTAGAGTGGATGATTTCCTACACCAGAATCATATTATCTAGGATATGCCTGCCTTTGACAAACCCTCCTTGGTGGGCTGAGATGAGTTTTTCTAGCGAAGGCTTTATTATATTTGCGAGTAACATGGTGAGAATTTTGTAGGGTGCATTAAAAAGAGAGATTGGCCTAAATCTATCGAACGCCTCCAGGTTGGCTTCTTTGGGAATTAGAGCTAGAATGGTGTATTCTGTGCTTCCTCCCACTTTGGCTTTTTGGAGGAAGCCTTTGATCATTCGGTACAAATCAACCTTGATAATGTACTAGCAAATTATATAGAAGTGAATGGAGAATCCATTTGGTTCTAGGGATTTGTCTAGTTCCATCTTCCATATTACGTTACTAATTTTGTCTTCAGTGAATGGCTTAAGGAGTGTTGCACTGTCCTCCTCATTTAGAAACCTTGGGACGTGATTGAGGAAGTCTTGAGCCTCATCAACATTCATCATGCCTTCTTCTTTGAAAAACATGTAAAAATGAGAGGTTGCCGCCTCTTTTATCTGAGCTCTGCCTTTGAGTACAACCCCATCTTGCGAGGTGATTTCAGTAATGTGATTTCTAGATAGACAATTTTGGATTTGCTTGTGGAAGAAGGTCGTGATTTTGTCTCCAGACACAAGCTAGATATTACGAGACTTGAGTCTCAAGTATTCTTCCTCCTCTCTGAATGTTCAGAGGGTTTTGGTTTGATGTTCTTCCTCACTGTGGATTTCTGCATTGGTTATCACTTGCTTCTCCAGGCCCATTTACAGATCAAGTAGCTTCTTTGTGTTCTATTTCCGTTGGGTATTGAGGGAATCTATGGGCATTTTTATCCATTGTTTCAGGGCTTCTTTGGTGGCTTTTATCTTTTTCTCCCACACATAGTCAGGTGAACCATGAACATGGATAGACCATGCCTTCTTCAGTGTATCCAAATACCCTTCTCTATTTGCCGATAGTGGGAAGAATCAAAAGGGAAATGGCCCTAGGTTTCTTCTTCTTCCAGTAGAAGGAGGATGGTTTTATGATTTGAATTCGACTTTGGCAGAATTTTCGTGGAAATGACCATCTTCTCGGAGAGGAAGGAGCTCAGGAGTAGGAATCTATCCAACCTAGCTGATATGTGCTCCTCCCTTGTACTATTATTTATCTATGTGTAAAGCCCTTTTTTGACTTTAAATCTAGTAAATGCCATTGTTGAATTAGATTTTCCACCAAGGGAAGAAAGAGGTCCCTGTTTCTGGTTCCTCCTCATTTTTCCTTTGGGTCAAGGATTAGATTGAATTCTCCAACAATAATTATGTTCTTGAGGGAGTATACTTCTAGAAATTCAGTCAGTGTTTGCGAGCATTCTTCCTTTTCTATATAGAGGATAGGTACATAGACATTAAAGAGATCAAATTTTATCTAACTTGCGAGGTGGCGGAGTTTGGTGTAAATCTAGTGCTATGTCTAGAAAGAGCTCTCACGCTGAAACTTATCTGCCTCTGAGAGTGTGACTATCTCGCTGCATATTCCTCTAGCACTTACCGCTTTTCCAACTTTTGTTTTCCATTTTTCTTTTATGAGTTCCAGAAGGGCTTCACCTTCTTTTTTAGTCTCCTAGAGCATTAGGATCTCGACGAGTTTTGATTTCAATAGGCTCTTGACTGCTTTTGATCTTTATGGATTCCCAAGTCCTTTGTAGTTCCAAGAGACTAATCGCATTATTTACTGTTATGGGTTGGGGCAGCACCTCCCTTGGGAAGCTTGGTTCTGATATTTCTTCTAATAGACATCTCTATAGAGGCCTCACTACCTTGCATTTTTTTGTCTCTCTGCATCCTCTTCTCTGGCCTCTCTGTCAGATTTTCCCCCCACTCTTTTCAAGGGCCTCTCATTTGTTTCATATTCCAAGGATCCTGATGTCTCTGGGTCTTATTCCTTGTCATATCTGCATAGGATGGGGATCTAGAGGCACCTTTTGGGGTTTCGGTTTGGGGAGAGGTTGTTTCCTCTTGCCTTTTGTTTTCTTTCATATTCTTAGCCTATTGTTCAACCTCTTTGTCTACTGTATCTTGAAGTTTTTCTAGTGTGCTGAGTATTTCAAAGGGATTTGTGGGTATGTATGCTCTTGGACGGGTTGTGCTTCCTTCAGCTTGGGCTTTGTGGGGATCACCCCTCCTAGTGGACAAGGCATTCCCTTTGTTCCCATTGTTCTGCTTATTTGTTCTTGATTTCTATACCTAAGTCCATTGATCTCCTTTCTTCTCAGCTCCATCATCTATATTCTTTTTACAGTGATTGGGATAGTTCCCATATCCATTGTACTGTTAGCATTTAAATGGGATTTGTTCATATTCTAGCACTTATATGCATGTCCAGTCAGCCACCATGTGTTTAATAGCTTCAGGGAGACCTTCCTCTAGATATACTTCTATGCAAATTCTTGCACAGGAGTATTGATCTCTTGTTTCTGTGCGATCGATGTATTTACCAAGTTTGTTGCTTATGGCTTTTAAGGATTTAGGGTTCCAGCAGTGCAGAGGTAGATGGGGTGCAATCACACCCAGATCGGAATATCTAAGGGTACATCGTGAGTTGGATCGAATTCTGGTGTCCATTGATTCAAATACAGACCTTGGGGCCCCATGAAGCACAGGCCATTTCTGAATATGAAATTCTTGTCTTCTGTTGCTTCAAACACTAATACAAAGAATCCTTTGCCAATGAAATGTCTTTTTACTCCTTCCATGACTAGTGGTCGCTAGTTCCTTTGGGTCCAGGCATATACAACTTTAGGTGAGGGCCATAAGATTGTGAACTATCCATTAAGCCCTCCCTCTACTAGGTTTAATGCCACTTTGCAGGGTTCTTCAGTCGGCAGAGCAACTGTGGGGATGGATTCCATTCTTTTAACAAACTTTTGCTGGTTTTCACATGCTGGCCATTTATTGCATGCTGCAACCAGATCCTAGAATGTAGCTAGCTTAGGTGGAAAGAGAGGGTCCATTTCACAGCCCCCTCCTAGGGCCATGGCTCTGTAATTTCACAAAGTGTCTTGGTTCATTAATGCTCCTTACGCGCTCCCCTCAGCTCTCTTGTGGCAAGATTACAAAATCTAGTTGTTACTAAGGTATTTTGCACTAGATTTTTTGGATATCTTTGAAGATAGTGGCGATAACTCTAAAATTTTCTACCCTTTCTCCAACATAGGTGCAATTGACAACTTGGACATTGTGGGTTGATTCCATTAGGGTATTATCTTGTTCTCCCATTTCTGTTCATATTTCCTTTGATCTTGTATCTACCTTTTGCAATTTAGTTTGTTTCATTAAATATATTAGTGGCAAAAAATGCGGCCTACTTTTTTCTTTCCTCTTAACAAAGAGCGACCTTACTCGAGGATTTTTATCTTCCTCTGTATTTCTCTATCATGTTCCCTTATGTTAGCATAGATCATGTTGAATATTTGTGAGCTCTTGTCATTATCAACTCTTTAGTATTCTCAGGTGCTCTTCTCGTCATCCTCGTCTGTGAGGCCGTATCTCCTGTGTTTGGTTATGTTGTTATAGTGAATTACTCCTTCACAATGCATGTGAATCTGCTTAAATGTTGTGGCCATGGTCCCTATGGAAGGCCACAATCCCACACCTAGAAACAAGAGGTTGTGGCTGTCCTTCATTCAGCTATGTCTCCGAAAATTTGTGAAGATATTTATCAGCTTAAGAACCTCACCATCAATGAGAGTTAGAATTTCTCAGATTCTAAAATGTTGGAGGAGGTATGCCATTGGGTTCTCAGTCGTGGTCATACTAGGTGAAGACAAAATCAATACATCAACTCCATCACCCTTCATTAGAAAATGAAAGCCCTTTTGGACATGGTCTTAAACGAGAAAAAAAATGATATAATTAATGCTTTGAATGAAATTAATTAGGTTCAACATTAGTGTTTGTGCTTAGAAAACCTATATAGGCAACTAGCCCACCTAGAGAGCCACCTCCAATAAGAACTTAAGCCTTTAGCTCCACCGAGTACCTATGCCTAGAATTCAACTCTAGTGACCACTTCAGAATCTTGATCATATGTGATGGCTTGTATTAGTACTTCTTAGTTTATTTGCAATTCAGTAGATGGTAGGCTTGTTTGTAACCAACAACCATTGTTTTTATTAGACTTTCTCTTATGCAAGTGGTCATTATATTTGGTTTCCTTTGTGGAAGATTGAAACCACTTACTGTGATCCTTGGAATAATAGATGTATTTTGGAATTTTAAAGTAATATAAATTTAAATCCAAAAGAAATTAAAATTATATATATAATAAATCCACGAAAGAAAAAATAAAATTATATATATATATATATATATATATATATATATATATATATATATATAACACCTTCATGCATGAAAATACGTTAACATTGGTAATTTTGTGTTTAGATGATGCACTGATTTTTGTTGAATAATGAACTATCCTACTCAAACAATAGATCCTACATGTTTGCACTTGGGCATCTATGTAAATATGGAGCGTGAAATGGAGTTGTTAAAAACATGATCCTGTTTTTTATAATAATAATGGTTGGTCAGTACATTCTTGGTACAGTGACCATGGGCATCCTCTTTACATGCACTAGTATGCTTAGGATAATGATAAGCACCACGTCGCTTTTTTTCAACCAAAATTTGAAATTTTTATAATAAATAATGGCCTTCAATATGTGTTTATGTTTAGTACTCGTGTCAATACCAATGTGTTTGTGGGAATTTAGGCAGACCATTTTAAAACTTGCACAAAAACTCTTCAATAACACGACTCCACTAGAAACATTCATTATAAACATAAGAGGGATAAATTTTTGGAGGAGGTTATTTGAAAATAGTTACTATAGGGTGTTTTCCTTGTACCGTTATTAATATGGGTCTTGATTGAGCTTACATCAATCACAAAAATAGTTTGGTTTCCCTCTTAAAGAAAGAGAATCAGTTACTTGATACTTCTAGATGATTATGTGTCCTCTTTTCCTCCAGTGTACTCTCCAAGAGGCAATGCCTTTCTTTTGAATCTTTTAGGTCTACTTAGATTAGAAGAAAGCACTTTTGAACTACCATTTCTTGCTTTCAATAATTGGTTCTAAATAATTCTATTACTAGAACCAAATTCTTCTTTAAATTCATGGCTCCTACTTGGATTCAATACAAGAGAACCCTTTCTCTCTTCTATTTACTTTCTCTTTTTTCATTCTTTTAGTTTTCTCTTTACTTTTCCTTTCCTCAATAATTCCTAAGAAAATTATATTGTTATACACAACAATGCCTATTATTGACAATTCTAACTTGTTTCACACTAATCCTATCTTTTTGTTTTCTTTATCTTCCATTTACGCTCTTCTCTCTTAACCTTCCTACTGTCCTCTTCTTCAAACCTATACAATCTTTTTTCTTCTTCTTCTTTATCTTAAAAATATCTCTACTCCCTTCAAATATATTTCTTGTATATCCAAAAACTCATTTAACCTCTTCTAGTCTATACACCTTACAGTAACGATGAAGTTTAGTTATCATTTATTTAAGTTTAGCTATCATTTAGTCGCAGGTTGAAGCCATGTATATTTTATTTTGGCACATCAACATCCTTTTTCATATATAACCCAAAAAAGAAGAAGAAAACTAAATTATTTTTGGTTAAAATTAATTGTTTTCATAAAATGCATAATGCCTTTTAACAAAAACTAACAGAGTCACATTAAAATATATATATATAAACCAAATTAACAATTATTAAAAATATATGAAAACATTATAAACACTCACATTAAAACTCAGTTTAAATATTAAAACCTAAATATTTTAAGCTTAAATATTAAGTCTAAATATTACATTTTAAATACTAAACGTAAAGATTAAAACCTAAATATTAAATGTGATATTAAAACCTACTATTATAAAAACTATTATATTTAACCTAATTGCTAAAACCAATTTAAAAAGGATTTGTATTGTATATATGCAAGCATATATGCAAGAGTCAAACCATCGAAGAATCGAATTTAAAGAATCGAAGTCTATGAAGAATCGAACTTAAACCTAATTTAAAGAATCCAAGCATATGAACAATATATGCAATGTCAGCCATGTGAGGCTTTGTTGTACGTATTTGAACAACTTAATTTTTTTTAGAAAAGTAAAATTGTGGAGAGCTTACAATTCAAATTTGTGGTTTTAACAGATCCCTATTAGATTTGAAACAAATTAACAAGAAAATATATCAAAAAACCTTCCAAAACTTGTAATAAATCAATTAAAGTATAAGATATTTTATTGTTAATTTTAGCATAAACTTATAGTAAATAAATTAAAGTACTAGATATTTTATTGTTAGTTTTAACATCACTTTATTATGTGAGAATAGGCTTTGCACAATTATATTTTAATTATCTATAAGTTTTAGGTTGATGGTAGAGATTTAACCTCCATGGAATATGCTAGAATATTTATAGTAGTATTTTTTATCAATGGTTAAATATTTATCTCGAAGTTACTTATAGTCTTTTAAAATTAATTAGAAAAATTGTCATATCAATACATGTAATATTGTGCATGCGGTATTCATAAAGCAACATAACATAAGAAGAGTAATTAAGAAGTTCAGAATTTCCTATGTAAAGTGAAAGTGAAAGCGAACCTATATTATATATTTATATGTGTGTGTGTGTTTAACTAATATATTAGATTTGTTTATAATTAAGAATAATAATAATTTAAAATAAAGTTATAATTTAGTTAACTTTTATGAATTTTTTAAACTAGGCAATGTGAGATGTACACCGTAAGTGTCTTTATGTTTATCCTAGATTACGTTCTATCAATATTTATTAGTCATTTAATTTATATGGTTTTCAAGTAGATATTCAAACGTACATTTTGATTTTAATTTCTTTAATTAGGTTAATTCTAGGTAAGAGGATCTACCTACTACTAGGATATTATAATGGGATTGGTCAAGCTTCGTCAAATTTAGACACCACTTGAGATAATTTAATTCCCCCTCCAAAACTGTTTGTCATCCTCAACCTCTCCCTATAAAATTTGAGATAGTTTAATTCATTTTCGAAGATGACTTTAATCCTCAACCCCTCTCTATAAAATTTGAACCTAAAATTTAATGAAAGATAAACCATTTTCAAAACTATTTAATATTAAATAAAAAATCATATAGTCATAGAAAAATTTCTTACCTATCAAGTATGATTTTTTTTTTTTTAACATTAGTGATTTTCATGCTCATTTTGAAAAGTGTTGATGCAACATCAACCTTTTTTGTTTAGAGGATTTACTTTTTACACTTTAAATTTTCTAATGTATCAAGTGTGAATATTTTTTTTAAAATGTGTTTTTTCATAAAGAATTAAGACATAAAGAAATATGTGAAAAAAACTCAAATATAAAAATAATAATAAAAAAACCCATAAAAAACGTAAAAACGTAAAAAAAAAATTAAATTTATTTTATATATATATATATATATATATATATATATATATATATATTATAATAAAAAATAATTCAAAAAGGCATATAATTTTAAGGGAAAAAATTAGAATTGACAAAAAAAACCAATACAAAACATTTATAACTATTTTTTTAAGTAAAAAAAAAATAAAAAACCCAAAAAATATAAAATTAAAATAAAACAAATTAAAAAGAAAAAGAAAAAAAACAACTAAAAGTTGGAAATAAAAAAAATTAAATTAAAAAAAATGGAGTAAAACAAAAAAAACACCACCCATGAGTGGGTTGGGCTGCAAGGTGAGCCGGGAAGGTGGGCGGGGAAGCGATCACGTGTAGCTGCGTCCCCACCTACCACGAGACTCAACCTATGAGGACCGATTACTGGAATGAGCCATACCACTCCTGGTGGGTTTTTATTTTAAATTTTAATTGCCTTTCTTTTAATTGTTTTGTTTAAATTTTATTTTTAATTTTTAATTATTTTTTTTTATAGTTTTTATTATTTTGTTTAAATTTTGTAATATTTTTAAATTTTAACTTTTTTTTTTTTAATTACATATATTTTTTTTAATTTAATTTTTATAAATTAAAAAAAAAAAGTGTTTTTATTTTTTTTGAATTTTAAATGTTTTTTCTTAAATTATGTCTATTTTTCAAAAAAAATATTTTTTTTTTTTTCATTTTTTTTTTATATTTTTTTTTTTAAATTTATTTTTTTTAAGAGTTAATTTTGTTTTTTTTTTTTTTAATATATATATTCTTGTATTCTTAATATTTGATTTTTTTTTTCAGTTTTTTTTTTTAAATTCTTTTGTGTTGTTTCTATTTTTTTTAATATTTGAATTTTTGTTTTCTTTTCTATTATTTTTTGTGTTTTTTTTTATCATTATTTATCAATATTTGAATATTTGTTTTCTTTTGTATTATTTTTTGTATTTTTTGTTGTTGTATTTTTTCAATATCTAGATTTTTGTTTTCTTTTGTATTTTTCATTTCCATTTCTTTAATATTGATTTATTATTATTATTTTCTACATGGTCTGTATCGATGCTCGTATAGAAACCCAATTCCATTATGTGCAATTTGATAGTTAATTTTAAAATTTTCGTTATAATGAATAGAGTCTTCCCCCACAATGTGTCAATTTCATGGTTGGTCTTTAAGCTTTCCTTACAATGGGTCGAGTTAACCTACACTGCATGTCAATTTGATGGTTGATTTTTAAGTTTGTGTTGCAATATATCAAGTTTTCTTAAGCTAAGATTTAAAATTGCTATATGTTTAGAAATAAAAAATAAATTATTCTTGGCATAATAACTCTTTCATTAATGTGTTCATTCTTAAAGTTTTTTTAGTCATAAAATTTGTCCGTAATGACGTGCTTGAAATATTTTGAAACCTTAAGATTTTTTTTCTAGTTATAATCTTTGGTTTTAATCGCATGGTTGAAAAATTCTCAATATTTCAATATTTTTCTAATTGTTGGAATTATATGGATTTGAAACATGATATTTTATCGTTAATTTAATTTCTAAAAAGTGTCAAAATTGTAATCCGATTTGTTTTTTGTTCCATCATCAACACTTTTTTTTTTGGTTTTTTTTTTTCATCCATTTTGCAAAAAAAATTGGTTTTTAC
This sequence comes from Pinus tabuliformis, assembly GCA_031772625.1. Taxonomy (NCBI): domain Eukaryota; kingdom Viridiplantae; phylum Streptophyta; class Pinopsida; order Pinales; family Pinaceae; genus Pinus; species Pinus tabuliformis. The sequence continues at coordinate 747,773,205 of CM062813.1, read as the reverse complement.
TTCCATTTAAAAAAAATGTTGAAAATTTACCCTAAGAAAATACCATTCTCACATACACAATTTTGGGTTGTTTTTTGATGTTTTTTTGGGTTTTTGGGCTAGAGTACCCATTTTGAGGTAATGGTTCTCATTTGATCAGTAACTATATTTTTAGTTGAAGCGGACCTCACTTGTGGATTACTTGTTGATATTGATCTATACTCGACCGTATTTTCTATTAGACAAAAGGTTTATTACTGGGTGGTTCCATTTAGTTGTCTTGAATGCCATAATATAGGTCACCTGATGTTTAACTGCGCTAACAAACACAAATACAAAGGAAGGATAAATGTGGCACAGGACCCGAATTGCAGGAACTACACGAAGATTGTAAGAGCTAATTGAGAGGACGGGTCTCCTCAAAACTTCCCAGAGTGGCCCATGGAGAGAGGAGGAAGGTTATATGAGGCAAGTGACCTGATTAGTATGAAGTACATAGGGATAGTAGATAATATTTATAAAGATGGGTCTCCAGAAAGTTTATCGAAGAAGAACATGGACTATATGGTCCTTGATCCAAATTCATTTGGAACGTTCCCTTATGCAGACAAAGGTAAGGATATAAGATCATAATATGGCATAAATGAAAATGAAAATGATATTTGGGCCAAGTCTCCACATAGGAAAGGAAGGACCCCATCGAAGAGGAAGGGAAAAAATATCGATTTGGCGGGGGACTAAATCTAGCATACTATCATTATTATCTCTTATCTGCAACCAGAATGAATTCACGCTAATTTCTCCCCAATTTCAGTTATGAGGATCTTACGTCCCTTAAAAGGATCCCAGGAATTGGGCTTGATCCCGTCTCCATCAGGAAACAATCGATTGCTAATTCGAATCCACTTGGAGGGACGTTGAAGACCTTTGAGTCTATTAGGAAGAAGAAAAGAGACATTAAATACAAGAGCTTACCTCTCTATGGTGATATTGGCTCTGATTTAAAATAATTGCTTCTATGAAGACTTGGAGGAGGATCTATTCCCTGCTTTCGATTATGGACTTGCAAGAACCTAATATGAAGATAAATATGGAACACATTTTCACGATCTTAGAGCAACATTTCTTGTTAAAAATGGTCTCCAATGAAGATCATGTCTCTAAATGTCAAAGGCTTGGGATCTACCCAAACAAGAAGATCCTTAAAGAACTTCATAAAAACTAAAGGATGATCCATTATTTTGGTGCAAGAAACCATGATAGAAAAGCAAAAAGGCATTGGGATTTTTTTTAAGATATGTCTGTTGTGGAGGGTTTGCACCACAAATTCATAAGGTGATTCTGGGGTCTCACAGCTATATGAGATCCAAGAATATTCAAATTTGAGGCACACTCTTGTTGTGCTGGAATTATTCAGACAGGTCAATGTAGAGACTTCTCCTTTAGATTCCGGGTGATGAATATATATGCACCATACATCAATCATAGAGTCTTTTGGGACTTGTTTAACTTTTTGGGAATTCTAGACATCATACCTATAATCATAGTCGGGGATTTTAATTTTGACAATTGCTCAAAATGAATGTTGGGGACACAGGGCCAAGATGGATCTGATGGCTATATATTTTAAAGGAATGATAGAATACAATGCCTTCATATATTTTTCTATGACTCCCCTATGTCCAACATGGCAGAATGGTCACTCCAGAATAGAGGGTATTGCTAAAAGAATTGATAAATTCCTATTCGATTCAATCTTGTGCCAGAAATTAAACGAGATCCAATCCTATGGACATTTCTAACCACGATGCAATTATGTTGGAATGGAATGTTGAGTTGGATTCTTCTAAGATATGCTTTAAATTTAATTTAATGTGGTTAGATGATTTGGATTTTTGGAAGGTGGTCCATGAGTCATGGTCCTCTCCAATCAATTCTCCCTCTGATTGTCTCATATTAAGGATCAAATACAAACTTCCGTGACTATAAAAAGTGGTAAGAATCTAGATTTTGAATGAACGATTTTCCCTCTGCAATGAGTTGCAATCCTAAGATGATGAAATTGCTAGACTCTGTGAGCCGATTTCCTTAGGATTATTCTTTGTCCACCAACAGTGGGCAATTCTAAACCTTGTGATTAAGAAAGACAAAATTATCCAATCACAAGAAGTGGAATGGAGGCAGAAAAGTCGCCTTACTTGGATCAAGGGCAGCGATCATAACACAAAATGTTTTCATCAAGCTGCGTCCAAAAGAAACCAAATTAGCTCTATATGGGTAATTAAACATGTATAAAAAAACACATATACCTCTAATAGGGAGATAATAAGGGAGGGAGGCAGGTTTTTCAAAGATTTATTTAAAGAAAGAGATGAGGATTACATAACGAGGAAAATGAGTTTTGTAGACATACTTCCTCTCTTGGTAAATGATGAGGATCCACTATCGATGGATAACCCAATCTCATTGGAAGAGATACAATAGACTATCAAGGACATGGCCAAGGAAAAAATCCCTAGGCCTGATGGCTCGTTGATCAAATTGTTCATTTTCTTCTTCAACATGATGGGGTCAAAACTGGTGAGTATGGTGGAAGAAATCCACGTCCCTTCACACAACTCAAATTTTATCAATTCCACTTTTTGTACTCTTATTCAAAGAAAAAATACTCTTTCTCACTCTCTTATTTCAGGCCTATTTCATTATGAAACTCTCTATACAATATGATATCTAAAACCCTTGCTAATAAAATTAAGAAGATTTATCACCTCACATTTCTTTGGAGTAATTTGGTTTCTTATCAAATAGGTAGATCAAAGACAACATTGCAATTGCAAAAGAATGCATATACTCAATCAGGTTGAAGAAATTAAAAGCATGTCTCATGAAGTTTGACCTTCGAAGGGATTTTGACTGCATGGACTAGGAGTTTTGTTCATTGATTATATATAAGATTGGATTGAAGCATATATTATTTCAATGGATTTTGTTCTACATAACATCTGCCTCTGTGGTTTTCCTCATCAATGGAGAGCCTTCCCAATTCTTCAAAACACACCAAGGCCTCAAGCAAGGTTGTGCATTATCGCCTCTTCTTTCTATTTTGGTTATTGAAGGCTTAAGTAGAGGAATTAAGGATAAATCCAATGTTGGGGTTATTATGGGACGAATCTCACTAGAGGTTGTAGCGTTTCCCACTTAATGTTTGTGGATGACGTCTTGTGTGTCGATGAGGCCAAGCTCTCTGTGTGGGAAACATTCCACAATACTTTTCTGGATTTCAGTAAAGCTTTGGTTCTTATTATTAGCCAAGAAAAAATAGAGTTGATCATCGATTCAGTGGACTCTCCGATGATGTGTGAAATTGCTGACATACTGGGGTCAATATCCTATCCATCTTTGGGGAATTTAAATATCTTGGATGTAGATTGAAGCCTAACAAATAGTCCATATTGGACTAGGATTAGCTTATTTCTAAGTTTCACAAAATGTTGTCGAGTTGGGATAAGAGATGGCTTACAATAGGTGACAGAGTCATAATGATAAAGGTCATTTTTCTTAGCATTCTACTTTACTCGATGCATTTATCGCACATTCCACAAGATACTATTAACAAAATTGATTCCATCATCGCCAATTTTCTTTGGTTTAGATTTGGTGTTGTGTAGAAGTTTCACCTTATGGGACTGAAGAACAATGCGAGGTCTATTCAGAAAGGTGGATGGGGCATCATAGAAACCATAAGTTTTAATTTGTCCCTTCTGGTTGCGAGCATGTTATCTAACTAGCTCACAAAAAGATAGAAAAGATAGATGAATGACTTAGAAATAAGCCTCTTCGAGGGGGCAACCTCTACATTACACAAATTAACAATTCTTGGATGATACAAATGACAAGACCTCCTTTCTATATATAGCAGTCTAAGGGGTTATAATATAATCAAAACTGACATAATAATAATAATGTAAGGGCACAATAATAACAATAGTGGGCTTCTATGGGGCACAATAATAACAATGTGGGGACTACATGGCCACACAATATAATAAAGGGGTTGTACTAATAACAATAATGGGTTACACTAGTAGTATAGGGACCTAACATGCCCCTCTCCTTCAAAAAGTGTTTTCCTCAATGCATGAGTAGTTCTTGATGCTTCTGTATAAAATTCTTGTCCTCACATGTGGAATCTTCAGTAGGTAAGTTCTTCCACTTGATGAGATGCTCTGAAATTGATCGATTTCATAGCTGTTAGGTTCTTGCTTCTCTGACTGCTTAAGGTTCCAATATGATTTTTCCTTCCTCGTCAAGTTCTGGCAATATTGTTTAAATTGGGATCTTCTGCAAATTTTGAATGAGTTGCCACACTTCTTTGTCATTCTTCCATTCATCCCTTGCTTCGTTTATCTAATATGGTTTGATAATAGAAATAGCACAAAACAATGCTTCTATATCCTCATCCTTTCTCGAGAGTAAATATGCAACAAACTTTTTGTTCCCTTTTTTGTAGATGATTTCAAGGTCATAACCCAACATATTTGTGACCCAATTTTTATATTCTTCTAAAGATAATCTTTGTTCTAAAAAGTATTTAAGACTATCATGATCCCTTCTTACCTTGATGTGTCTTCCCATTATGTAAGGTCTCATTTCTTAAGTGCATGTAGTATTGCCAACATTTCCTTCGCATAAATAGCTTGCTTGTGATGTAGCCATAAAAATACCCAATCGCCTACATCAAAAATTCTTTCACTACAATGTTGATTTTCCTATTGTTTCATTTGATTCCGTAAGTGGCGTTATCCTTTAAAAGTTGGATAACTTGTTGTTGATGCTCGATGTGATCTTTCACTTCTTGAATCTTTTTCTTCTTGATATGTCCTTCTATCTTGAGAGTTTGAGGAGTGGCAATTTCTTCCAATGCATTACAAGATATGGTTGGATACATTTCTTGATGCTCGATGTGATCTTTCACATCTTGAACATTTTTCTTCTTGATATGTCTTTCTATCTTGATAGTTTGAGGAGTCGTAATTCTCGGCAATGTATTACAAGATATGATCAGATTCATTTCTTCTTTCTCGATGCGATTTTTCACTTCTTGAACCTTTATCTTCTTTATATATCCTTCTATCTTGAGAGTTTGAGGAGTGGTAATTCTGGCCAATTCTTTACAAGATAAGGTCAGATTCATTTTTTCTTTCTCTGGGGTTGGTTCCTTGTGTATATCCTCTTCTTTTGATGTTTCTTGATCCTTTTCTTCCTCCTCTTCACAATCAATGTAAAATAATTTCTTCTCATCACACTTATGACCTTTAATGTATTTGTTATCACAATTGTAACAAAGTCCTTATACTCTTTTTTCTTCCAATTGTTGTGGTGTCACCCTTGTAGGTTGTGGAAGGCTAAGAGAAACAAAACTTCCATTTTTATAGTTGTGGGAGGTATAATTCCTTGTTTCCATAATTTTGCTTTCCAATTTTCTTGCCAACCTGAATGCCTTCTCCAATGAATCAGGTTCCCAAAGACAAACCTCATGTTGAATGTTATCCTTTAGTGTCCCTATGGAGACATCAATCCTCTGCTTCTCTCGAATATCATTTTCCCTAACATTCAATTTTTGAAAGTCCTCAATGTGCTCTGCCATTGAACACTTTTGTTTGAGATTTATCAATTTGCTAAAGAAGTTGTTTCTGTTTGTATCCTCATAATGTGCTATCATTTACTCTGTGAAAATTGGCCACGTGACAAGTGGTTTACGAGAACAAAGCCCTTTATACCATAAAAATTGATCTGGTTCTAAATATGAAGATGCAATATGCACCTTTTGTAACATTTGCACCTCATCTAGATCAAAATATTGATCCATCTGTAGTATCCAATTTACCGGATCCTTGCCACCAAACTTCCTCATATCACCTTTTCTTGGTTTTAGAAGATCGATCCTGAAATGGTTGTAACTCTGTAATTTCATATCTCCAAGTTTTGACATTTTCCCCTAAAATAGCCCTCTGGTTCCTCTTTCTAACCCCACAAGTCTTATCAAATTGGATTCTCCAACGAAGAATTACGTGAAATCTCCCACAATGGCATAAATATAGACTAGTTTAGTAGAGAGAACTTGTACGACGTGTCGCTTGTCGCTGTTTCAACCTTAGGCTTTGAAAATGATACCACAACAAACTACTGTCCATACTCTTTTTGTAACTTATGAAAATTCAATCTGGTGCTCAGAGAAAAAGTTATGATGATTTTCCCAAGGTGACCTGTTTGGAATGTAATTCGGGGGTCTGAAAAAACTCTAACTTTCTCAGATTATATCTCTGAAAGTATAGTGACAAATGATCTAAAATTTGTAGCAGAGCTTCAGAACATATTCTTCCCAAATGGGTTTTTTTTTTTTGCTTCTTAAAATTTGTAGCAAAAGTGTTATACCGAAAGTTCCACAATGACCTATTTTAGATGAAATTCCGGAGCTCGCAAAAACCCTAACTTCCTCAGATCATATCTCAACAAATATAGTGAGACAAGTTATAAAATTTAGACCTGCGGTTAAATGAGATTTCTTCTCAAATGGGTTTTTGTTATGGCTTCTAAAACATCACAGAAAAAACATTATAGTGAAAATTACACGATGACCTATTTGGAGCAGCGAAACCCTAGAATCCGAAGCTCTGATACCAAATATTATGAAACCAGCGCACAAAAAGATAGAAAAAATAGATGAACACCTTAGAAATAAGCCTCTTCGAGGGGGAAACCTCCTTTACATTACGCAATTGAATAATTCTTGGATGATACAAATGACAAGACCTTCTTTCTATATATAGGATTCTAAGGGGTCATAAGATAATGAGAGCCGACATAATAATAATAATGTAAGGACAGAGTAATAACAATGGTGGGCTTCTATGGAGCGCAGTAATAACAATATGGTGACTACAGGGGCACAACAATATAATAAGGGGGTTGTACTAATAACAATAAGGGTTACACTAGTAGTATAGGGACCTAACAGAGCATTTGGAGGTTATTCTCTGAGAAGGGGATATTGAAAAATATTATGTTTCCGAAATATATCAAACATGCAAGCATGGAGGAGTGGATTGCAATAATGGTTCCATCTGTTGGTAGTCCATAAAAAATCTGGAGTAGTCTAAGGCTCGCCATTCCTTGGCTTTGCAACAACCTATGTTGGAGGGTGGGTGATGGGATGAGAATTAAAGTGGGCATGGATGCCATAAAAGGCCTGAATGGTAGCCACCTCCTCCCTATTTCCATCGTTAATAAAATTAATTCACAGGGGATGGATAGTCTTGCCAGCTTGTGGGAGTGGCCAAGTCGTCAGTTGGTTGCTCATTCTTGGACACATGCTTGGCATATCATTTTATTGGAGGACTTTTTGGTTGAATGGGAAAGTTATCACAACATGATTTTCATGGTGGGTATTAATATTTCACAGAGGTATGATGTGTGTGCCTTGGGAAGAAAAATTGGGAATGATTGGATTTCAGTTAAGGAAGCATATGACCACATCACCTCCACTACAAAATCGTTGACCTTCTCTGATATTTCCTCCCTGCTATCCAAGTGGGAAGCCCCTTTGAAGAATAAGTGTTTCTCATCGGTGGCCATTCACAACCATATTCTAACTTGAGACAATTTACATAAAATAGACCTATTTGGTCCTCGCTCGTGCTGCCTGAGTAGAGAGGAATGTGAGGACTTCTTCCATGTTTTTATACATGTCCCCTTTCCTATCAAGATTTGGGTGGGGGTGGCCAAAATTTTGTGTGTCCCTCATATTAACGAGGCATCCTCCATTCACGAATGTTTCAATATATGGAATTCCATAGCTAAAGCCCATAGAACCCTGGCCCTCTATGTATTTTGGGGGATTTGGCATGTGAGGAATGCTCTGATATTTGAAAAAAAAAACTTAATGTGTCTGAGACTCTTGCTCCCGACATTGCAGGTTTTTCCTAGGAAGTTGGTCCCTAGATTCCAAAGAACTCCCTTCAGCCTGTCTTATATGTTGATTTGACCAGCATTTTCCCTATCTGTTCCTTTGATAGTGCCTCCTCTCAATAGAATTGTGGATGTCATGTTACGCTGCACTTGGACCCTATTGTCCATTATCATAGAGGGGACAATTGTAGAGCCAATATGCTTGCGTTGTGGGGTGCTCTCAAGTGCTATCCTTGGTTGGGCATTGATAATTTCCTCATTTTTTGTGACTCCCTTGTTTTGATCAACTCGGTTCAAGGTCGTTGCTCTCTTGATCTTCAAATTATATGTAATTGGATTCAGTTGATGAGGAACATTCTACCTTCTTTCTGAGTTGTCTCCTTTCAACATGTCTTTCACGAGAAGAACATGGAGGTTGATGTGCTCTCAAAACTTGGTCTATCCCTTGGCCCGAACTTTATGTTCTTTGAAAAGTTCTGTGATGGGAAGGGATGTGGTATGGGATCATTTGAGATTTAACTAGTCTTTGTTGCTGCAAATTGGTACTTTTTTTGTCGGTGTCTTTTTGGGTAGGATCCATGCAAACTCCCCTACATTTCTTGCTTCGTACACTTCTTCTATTGAGGATTTGTGGAGTGGACAATCGGTTTTCTCTATAAATTGCAAATGAGTATACTATGTTACAAAACCATAAATATATAACTTTCTCTGTATGGAATGAAACATTGTTTTTTGTTTGAGAAAAAAAAAGGAAGGAAGGAAAGAGAAAGAAAGAAAAATTGATTAAATTTGAGGTTTTTAATGGTTAATGCAAAATATGATATGAAAACAACAATAGATTGTGATAATGATTATTATGATTGTGTAATCCAAAAACGAAAAGGAACTGACTTTGATTTTTTAAGAGCAACAATTTCTATGATTTTCTAATGCAAATATGAAAAAGACGCTTACATCTATTTTTGAAATATAATCTAAAATACTAAGGAATTTCATAAGAAGATAAAATAAGATTTACATGACAGTGTAAGAGTTTCGAATTTTACGGAAAAATGTTAAACAAATATAGTCATTGATTGAAACCAGAAAAACCTGATTTTTAAAATTTATAGTCATTTTTTATATTTCTGATCCATATGCCGAGCATAGTGGATAATGATATCCAAAAGTACTACAATAATTTTCTTGGCTTTTTAGAGAAACTTAAACGATGCATAATCGATAATGATATCAAAAAATAGTGCAACAATTTGCCTGGCCTTTTAGAGAAACTTAAAGCATTTGATTGGTAGATTGGACAAGGCTTTCTGTAAAACTAGCTTACGCATATCTCTCGTAAGAAGATTTCGGCAATGGATGTTACCAGTGTTACAGCAATTTTAAGGTTGGGTTAAATTAATCGATACTTTGATGTTGAGGAACGACATAAAGGTGGTCTGCCCCTAGGGCTACGATCAATGGATGGTTTTCAGGCTGTCCGGGCAGTGAGAAGGTGGTTAGGCAGTTGGTGCCAATTGCCAGCCAGAAAATTTATTATCGTTAGTGATTAGTAGGGACTAGTGTTTAAAGAAAATATTATTTTAAATATTTGAGAGATTAATCTTATGTTATCAATATAGATTTATTACTAATGATCTAGCAAGTTTAGAGGGCATCAAATTTGTAGAGGTTTAATTATTTTAGTTTATAAAATTTTAAAAAAATATTTTTATTTTTATTTTTTTTATACTGGTTAGATTTATGATTAAAATGAATTTTATATTAATTATTTTGATAAATGTTTAATTAAAATGTATATGTGTACATGCTATATATAATTTTTTATTATTTAAATTACAATTTTTATTATATAAATAGATTCAATCTTTAAAGCATCCTTTAAACGCTTAAATTATATTTATAAACTTACCATTTCACTACATTTTTTTACTTGATTTCAAACAAAATTAGAAAAAACATACATTTACCCCACAAAAAACATAAAATCAAAATATAAAATAATAAAATTATTTGAAATATTTTACCTATATAAATTTATATACTTAAATTTCCCTCAAACGATATACCACATACTCCATATACCACCTACTATGACGAAATGTGATAATCTAGTTTCGCAAATTTTATACCAATATTTTAATATTTTTATCTACCCCTTCTAATATTATTTGTACTTCAAGCGGTTACCACACTAAATTATATATCAGGTTTAAAATATTTTAATTTTCATTTTTTTCTTATTTATATATAAAATTGATATCTAATTTTTGAAATATTTTATTTATACTATATTTTTTTTTAAAGTGATATACTTTTAAATATATTATTAGTTAACCCTCATAAATATAAGAATGGTATATTTCTTTGTATCTTAAAGTGAAAAATAAAAAAATAAAAAAATATTTTTACTTTTAATTCTTCATTTATGAAATTGATATATATTTTTAATTTTAATTAATATTTTTTAATTACTTTATTTTTCTTTAAAGTTATATAAAATTATGTTTCTTAATAGTCACACCAAAATAAGTTATCTATGGTTCATACTAAACTAACTACGCATATCGGTATGAGGGTGATGCAGGACTTTTTTTTGTGTTGAATGAGAAGTTGACATGTTTCCCTTTTATAATAAAAATCGAACACTACAAATAAAAAAATTAGTTAAAATAAAAATAGAAATAAATATACATATTTATTTAGATTTAATTGAAAATAGTATAAAATATCAATAATCTCACTCTCACTATGCTCTCAATATTATCTGTAATGAAGGAAATGTTATAATTAATATTTGATATGCTTATGAAATTTAAAGGTGATATACAAATTGTAAGTGAAATTTTATGTATTTTGGGTAATACATCAAGTTACTAAACACATAAAATAAATGACTTATTAAACTTAGTTAATAGCCAAAACAAAGATAAAACATCATATCAGAAATACATAACAACAAACATGATAAATGAGCTCACCCCTTTCCTCGGCTACATCTCCTCATCCAACTTCCAATGCAGGGCCTCTTTCATTAATTGCCCAACTTTTTGTTTTCGTGCATTTAGAATACTCAGCATGCAAAACAAATGTCTCCAATAGATCTAGAACTATCAAGAACACCCATCTATGTTTTCTCTTCACCTCGTTTGCAAAAAAATGACAAATTTATGTCTCTTAAATTTTTTTCCCAATTTCAATAGCTAACCATCCTCTATTTCGATCCAAACCTGGCTTGAGTGTTGCAAACCCAGAACTGGCACGCAAACGTGGCCTAAAATCCTGCTCGAGACGTGAAATCGTCAGACAAATAACTTGTCGACTAACGCACAGTTTCCTAAATTTGAGGACATATGGGGGCCACAACCTAGGGGTCAGGGCTAACTGCCCACCCTCACCAGTCAGGCCCCCAACACCTGGCATTGCGGTCGTATTAGTGAGCACATGATCGCATTGGGTGTTGGGATTCCAGGCACACCATTTTTCGAAGACTATGGTGATATATGGCACATGTGCCCTGGGGCTGGCCCCTCGACTGACTTCGCCTCTGGTTCTATTGAGGTTCATCTAACTCGGGTTGGCCCCCTAGGGGCTAGCTGACCCTGGTGGATGTTGGTGGCCACCCATCTATCCCACTTGGACCCCCACAATTGTCTCTTTCAGTTTTTCAATTTCTTAAATTGTAGCATAGTTTACTATTTTTAGCATTTTTTTAGGTCCTGAACTTCCGAAGCTGTTTTGAGGCCCTAAACGACGTTTTTCGAGAAATTTAGAGGTAACATGGGTCCATGGAATGATGTTTGCCTTTCCAAAGTGGTAGGGCTCGGATAGATCTTTCTAACAAGCTATTATACACATCAAACAGAGATCGTATACCAAAGTTACGACACCGGGAAATTGATGTACCAATTTACCCAAACAGGGCCCACAATTTGGCATTTCATCTTCTAGGGTTAGGCTTTGGGATGTTAAATGTTTTCCATTGTTTCTCAACAATAAATATGCCTTCGAGCCTCATTGTAACATGTTTTAAAGGCATGTAGCCGCCACATCTGTTCTTAGAGATAAGCTACCATCGCCCTAGCTGGTTTATTTTCATCTCTGTTTGTAAGCATATTTCAGTATTTTACATTAATGAAATGAAGTATTATTTCTGTTGCATCTTTGTGTATATGGTTATCTCTATATTTTGTTGTGTTCCTGTTTAAATCTAGATCAATGATATTAGAGTAGTGTTCTTTTTCTCTATTTTTCTTTGCATGTCCCCAAAGAGGTCAGGACATAAGGAGTTAGGGCTTGAACTGGTTGAACCTTTGCAAGACCAGCCTCGCAAATCCTAACGACCTCCCATGGCAGATGAAAAGAAAGAAGAGGGGGTAGGAGATCCTATCAAAATCTTGCTTGAAGAAGCCCTCGAGCGACAAAGGAATGCGATGATGGATAGCTTTGCACAGATCCTTCAGCGGCTACCCAGAGGTGATGCATTGGCTTCCAATAGCTAGTCTGGAAACGACACACCATTTAAAGTGCAAGTTAATTTTGAAATCCCCATCTTCGAGTGTCAAATAGATGCAAATGTCGTAGATAAATGGTTAAATCTGCTAGAGGGTATTTTTTTGTTCATGAATTTTCGAGTCAAGAAAAGATTTTTTTTCGCTCTTCTCAAAGTAGCCCCCCATGTCAAGGACCAATGCGAAATTCACTGCGAGCAAAAGAATGAAAGCACAAGCTCACTATTTTTAGCTACAACCACTTGGGATTCATTCCAGGATGCCGTCAAGGAGAAATACTACCCTGTCAAAAGCTACGAGGAAAAATACATAAAGTGGACCACGCTGCGGTAGGGAAGGGGCCAAGATGTGCCAGAGTTCACAAACATTTTTCATACCCTTCGCACATAGTTGTGTATCAAAGATTCCTTTCTGCATCTCGTACTCAAATACTGCGGCTACCTACAAAGATACATCCAGGAAGAGATGGAGTTCCTGAACATCTCCTTGCTCGACACGGTGTACTGATACACTATCCAAATCGAGCAAAAGTTAAAATAGAAGAAGCAAGGCTTTGGATCTACAAATTCGAAGCCAAAACGACAAAGCCAAGGCGGGGTGACCCATGACAACCCGTTGAAGCCACAAGAAAAGAATAACACCACGAAGCCGAAGAAGGATAGAGGAAAGTGGTGTGAGTTCCACAAGAGTCCCACTCATAACGCAAGTGAGTGTCAGACCAAGAAGTCGCTGGTGGCCGAGTTGAAGGCTTCAGAATCAGATGCATGTTCCGACCCTAAGCCAGAACTCGACAAGGGGAATGGCAAAGGGAAGCAGATCATTGATTCAGATCCCAGCGCCGCTATTGTCACTACTAAGATCCAAAAAAATGAGCCAAAAAATCCATAGGAAGGGGAGCGTCTTTTCCACTCACAGATGTGGGTGAAGTGTTCACTGCAACAATTCATTGTTGACAGTGGTAGCCAAAAGAAGCTCATTTCCATAGAGGTCATGAAGTATTTGTGCCTACCGACTACACCACACACTCAGCTGTACAGTATCGAGTGGCTTCATGAAGGACGAGATCTCAAAGTCTACTAGTAGTGTCGCCTTCCCTACAACATCAAGGCCTTCACAGATGAGGTATCGTGTGACATTACACCTCTCGATGTTTGTGATGTACTATTATGCCAGCCATACTTGTGGAGGCGACATGCTATGTATGATTCAAGGCCTCGTGTTGTTGTTATTTCATTGGATGATTCATTATACAGGATATCAGAGGTAACCCCACCTACTTCCACCTCTTTTAAAGAAAGGTAGCAAGGTCATCTCCCAAATGAGGAAATACATTTTTTGTCTGGTTTGCTCCTAAAGTAGGGAGAAGATCGTTGCTACATCCATGACCCCCACAAAGGGTTCCTCCACACAGCAGCAGTAGCAAAGGGATATGGTCATGACAGAACACAAGAACAACTTCTCCTCACCCACAGGGGTACCACACAAGTTTCAGGTGGGCGACAAAGCTTAGTTACATCTGCACAGAGAACACCTTACCAGAACCCATCAGAAACTCAGTCCACTCCGACATGGTCCTTACACCAGTACCAAGGCTATGGGAAACAATGATTTGAAGCACAACATTCCCCCGTTCCTTGGCTTGCATTGAGTGTCCAATGTGGACCATCATCGACCATGCTTCACACCATTTCTGTACACATCAGAGATTGTAGAACAGCTCACCAGAGACCCAACTCAGTAGAAGCATCCTCATCTTAGGGAGGAACTCAACGCAATGGGGACCATTGCTTCCTAAGGGGGGTGGGATGATCCATGGTGGATGTTGGTGGCCACCCACCTATCCCATTTGGACCCCCACAACTATCTCTTTCGGTTTTTCAGTTTCCTAAATTGTAGCACAATTTACTATTTTTTGCAGTTTTTTGGGTCCTGAACATCCGAAGCCATTTTGAGGCCCTAAACAACGTTTTTTTGGAAATCTAGGGGCAACATGGGTCCATGGACTATTGTTTCCCTACCCAAAATAGTAGTTCTCAGATAGATCTTTCTAATGAGCTATTGTACGCATCAAACGGAGATCGTATGCCAAAGTTATGACCCCGGGAAATTGATGTACCAATTTACCCAAACGGGGTTGACAATTTCGTGTTTCATCTTCTAGGGTTAGGTTTTGGGATGTTAAGGGTTTTCCATTATTTCTAAACAATAAATAGGCCTTTGAGCCTCATTGTAACACAGTTTAGAGGCATGTAGCCACCACATCTCTTCTCAAAGATAGGCTATCATCGCCCTAGCTGGTTTATTTCCATCTCTATTTGTAAGCATATTTCAGTATTTTACATTAATTAAATGAAGTATTGTTTCTCGTGCATCTTTGTGTATATGGTTATCTCTGTATTTTGTTGTGTTCTTGTTTAAATCCGGATCACTAGCACCCATACAAATCCAGTTGTGTTTTCGCGATAGGTCTTGTGAGCTGGGGCTGGCCCCCATTAAAACTCTACCATGGTTCTCTACTTGCAAGATTTATGTTGTGGGTTATGACCACGTGGATGGGGCTACGCCCTGGCCCTTGGCCCCTCCCCATGGTTATGTGAGCGTGGGGACCAAGGTTCGGGCTTAGCCTCAACCTAATTCCAAACAATAAACACAATCCTCTTTAAATAAAACCTGCGACCTTAGGTTGTTAAGGACCAATTGAATAATGCATTGGTTGAGTCTTGTTGTGCTTGCTACCTGGTCTTGAGTTCTATTCCCATGGTCATATTGGCCTCTTAACAAATTTTTACAATGCCAACAGGATGCCACGTGGTAGCCATCAATTGGCCCACGTGGCTCTCCCTCATAAGATCAAGTCAACGAACTCTAAACTAATGGAAATCCACCATTCACAAGCCAATAAAAATGAGACACTTCTCATCAAACCATTGGCCCATAAAATACACTATCAACTGCCTAGTCACATGCCTAGTCAACATACGGATTACTGACTGGGCATATGTTCAACCTATATTACAAAAATTTTAGTTGATTGGAAATTTGATCAAAACTCTTTATCGGTTTTGAATGAAGAAAGTTGTGTTAGATTCAAGTCATTGAGATATACACACTTGTACAAGTTTCAAGCACTTTTTAACACTTTAAATTTTGAGCACTAAACTGATCCCTTTGATCACTCTTCCCCATTGGAATCTTTTGGACCTCCAAAAGCTCATTTTTAGTCAACAAACAGATGAGGGTATAGTTCCCTTACCCTTCCAATTTCAATGCATTTGGCTTTGTTTGTTTTTGTCACTCCAAGCTCCTCATGAGGGTACTTCACCTTTCAAGTCTTTATCCCTCTATGAAGGATAATATATTGCTTCAATTTTTCAAGATATTAAGAAAATAAAATTTCCCTTGAAGGAATTTGAACATTCCTTCCTCGTTCTTCAATCAAAAAAGACTTATTCAATTTGAAGTTCACTTCACCTTGAACACGTTAGTCATAATGATTCTTAGAATGTCTAGCCTTGCACTTGGCTTGACTCTTTAGAAAATGTTATCGCCATCTCCATGTACCATCCTCTTCAAGGCCAAAGAGTTATGAAACCCACAAGATGATATATTAGAACCAATTTCCTATTTGCCAAATAGATTTTGCATCTGCTTTTTGACCCCTACATTCTATAACACTAGCATCTTGTTCATACCAATGTTGAACAATGATGCATTTTGCTGCAATTTCACTTCATAATTTTTTCCTCTTTTAGGAGGCAACATGCTAGAATCTTGAAATAGCTTATCACATGGATTAGGAACCTCAATGAAATCAAATTTCAAACTTAATTCATATCCTTGAAGGACTTCAGATTCATCAACATGTTTATGTTTAATCATGAACAATGTGGAATTCTGACTAGCATTTACAACCTCTTCATTTGTCAAACATCCACAAGAGATAATTTTAACTTATTTCTATGTGCTCTAACAATGTATGCAATCCCATGTTTAAACAAGTGATACCTATTCTCATGGTTATGAAAGATGACTTTCCTATCATATACGTATGGTCTTCCCAAAACAATCCTACAAATGTCAAGTGGTACCACATCAAGCTCTACATCATCAATAAAATTTGCAGTAATGGAAAATGGAAGTATGAATTTTGTTGTCCTTTGCAACTTGTTGTTTTCACATGCCCAACCCAAAGGATAAGGTTTAGGATGAGGAATGGTTTCCAAATTTAGTTTCTTGACAGTGTCTTCTGAAATGAGGTTTGATGAGCCACTATCAAACAAAGTATTTACCTTGTTATGTTTTGTGATGATTCTAATATGGAACAACTCTATTATTTCTCTTTCATTTTGAGTTTTAATGGGTTTGCTAGAAGAACTAGTACTTGCAATTTAATCCTTACCTTTCAATCCCATGTCTATGATTTTTGTTTAATCTCTGAAATCAAATCCTAGATCTTGTTGGGTAGTTGCAACAATCTTTTCTTTCTCCTTGTTATTAAAATTGTTGGGTCTCATCTCAGGATGAAGTTTCCGAAAGTGGTGTTCATCATGGCATTCTTTAGAAAAATGTTTACATGTGAGCTTTTCTCATTCCTTCTTAATTGAAACATTATTTTTATCCTTGCCTTTAAACTTCCCCTTTCCTTTTTCTCCAGACATGAATGATTTCTCACTAGTTTCTTGATAAATGTTCTTCCCTCTTGCCTCTAAATGAGTTTCTTGTACACAAATTACATCTAGTTTTGTATGGTTAAACATGATAATTACGTGTCTCAAATAGCTATGTATTCCTATAATGTATTTGAGAAAAATATCTTGAGAGGACAAGTGTATACCCAAAATTAGAGCCCCTTTTCTAAATTCTTGAGTATAACTTTGGACATTTTCCCCCTTAGACTTTCTAATGTTTTTCCAATCCATAATAACTTTTTGGATGTATGCTAATGGATACAACTGCATTTTTATTACAAAAGCAAAATAATTCCTTGAGGATAAAACCTTACCATGTTTCTTCATGTCCTCTTGACTTTTGGATTCCCACCAAATAAGTTCTGCACCTTCCTAACTAGGAGAAGGAAGATGAATTGAGAATCGTACACTTGATTGTCCAGTGATCTAGAATATTGTACCAGTGCTTCCTGAGTGTGCGTGAGATCTTCCATACCTCATGAGGTGTTGGCACTTGATGTAGTTCCCCACATGCATGGGTGTCCATAGATGTTGATCCAACCTTAGATGCATTTCCAAAAATTTTATGGGTTTCTCTTCAGCCACTTGCACCACCCACAACATGCATGTCTCCTTCAAATGATCCATTCAAATATTTAGAGCCCTGTCCTATTTAACATGGCTTATTTGTTTGTGATCACCCCTCACCATGCTAGCTCGAGGGGGAATTATGTCTGATGTACTGATATGCTATTGTATATAGTCTTAGCCATTATTTTTCTAGGCACATTATGTATATGGAATTTATTATCTTATTTTCTGGCACATTGATGCTAACACACCATGTATCATGTACTTTGTAACTCAATCCAAAATTATTGGGCTCACCATTATTCTTTCTAATAAGTTATCATGGTGGGTATGGGTATGCCTCCCCCACCTCATTTAGGAACATGTACTCCAAAATAAAAGAAGACTTATATGAGTTTAGTAAGTCTCACCCCCTCCATTCCTTTGTCCTTCGTTGCATTACTTCACCTCTCTCTCTCTCTCTCTCTCTCTCTCTCTCTCTCTCTCTCTCTCTCTCTCTCTCTCTCTCTCTCCTTTTCTCTCTCTTGGAAGTGTAATCTACAACGTATTTCATTCATACAATTTTCTCCTAACACTCATACATTGGGGGGAAATCTGTTATCACTAAAAAATGATCACCTAGCCATTTCTAACTAGATGGATCGAAATAGACCATGTACGATTAGTTTTAGCATAGTAAAATCACTTTCACCATGGGCACTCATTTAGTAAACCACCTTTATTAAATTATTTCTAATTAAAATTAAAAATCCCCATCAGAATAACTGAATATATCTTTATATATTTAGTTTTCCCTAGGAATAATTATTAAATCATTATTTGATAATTATTTTGTGTCACATTTGACTTAATCATCTAGGAATAATTAAATAAATCACTATTTATTTATTATTCCTTAATCCTATTTTTGGTATAATTGTTAAATCGCTATTTAATAATTATTTCCATTCACACCTTTATTGATCGTTGCAAAATCATTAATAAATAATTTTATTTGTTAGTTATTTCTAAATACAGATATTTGACCATTTTGAATATATTGTCCCTCTCCAACAAATATAATAAAGTATTCCTAATGGTTAGATCTTGATTTGATCAATATTATTATATTATTTTCCATTTTCGAGATTAACCCAATACTTTGGTATAAATAAGTGGGTTTACGTTATTATTCACCATGATCATTATCATCATCACCATTATCGTCTTCTCACATCTCAGCCTCCACTTGATTTCCATTCTTTATTTCTGGGGTTTTCATATATTAAGAGAGAGAATAGATTGTTGAAGCAAAAGGAAATCAAAGGACCTATCCAATAGATTGGGATTTTGCATAAACCTTTTGTAGACCTTCTTCACGAGGTGTTCTTGATGAAGATCATTCATTTTAAAAGCCGTTCCATATTTGGTTATTACATTGGATATCTATTGTTTACTATTTCGGATCACATATCTTTTTATTGTATGGTTTTCTCGTTTTATCATTGCAGATCTAAAGCGTAAGGAGCCACATATTATTGTTAGGGTCACTTGTCACCAACGACTTTAGTGAATTATTTTTGGTACACTTGATAATAATTTTCATACTAATAGCAGGATACACAATAAATCCGAAAGTGTAGAGACAGAAAAATTGGCCAGGGTTTAGGTGGAGATATTGAGAGGCATCCATGCTTATTTAGGGCTTAGTGGTCCCTTTAACACTATATAATGGTATTGCGCTAAATACCATGGTGTAGTTTTATTTTTTGGGCATTGGAATCCCTTGGTGGGATACACGATAAATCCTTAGAAAAAATTTATTAGTTCTGTTATGATTCACACATTCATGCTTGGAATATGGCATGGGGGTGATTGGTTGAAAGAAGGATTTGGTTCAGCCAATATATGGTTGGGTGGTATGTGGAAGTACCTACCTTGGTTTCATTTTTCACATGTTAATAAGAGGTCTTATCCTCTTTTGTTTTATGTGTGGATGTGCTTGTTATTTTGTGGCTTTAAATGTTGTTCTGTCATTTTTATTCTGTTGGTTATATGTTGATTTTAAGCATGATTTTATGACAAATATTAATCATGGATATCTTCATGTTATAATTAGTAAATGGATGAATAATTAATGTATGAAATAATAGACGGGAGTGAAACTATTTTGACATGACATCAATCCTTCTTGATGATTTTGAGATAATTATAAAGTTCATATATTCAGATATGCTGTTATGACCTATAGATGACATCTTCATGATGTGTGTAATGGAATATATGTCATGGATTGGACTTTCCAGGTCATTTCCTAATTCAATTTTTACATTAGAGTCCTTCTCATATTAATATTTATCATTTCTAGAAGTTTCACTAAGTTCTGTGCAGAGGCGTGAGTCCTAGCCCTAAAAAAGTGGTCTAGAATTTAGGAGCGCTAGCACATAACTACATGAAAAAGGCCATGGTCTCATGGAGGCCTTTTTGTGAGAGTGACTGGAGGGTCTCAGCCACATGGAAGGCTTGTCATGAGAGCGTATGGGTGTCTATCTTAGTGAAACAACAAGTTTTCTTAGGGTTGGACACTTGGAGGGGTTGGTTGCCTCCTAAAGGTTTTGTATCTCCTAAGGAATGTTAGTTTGGTTGGGTTTGTCAATTCCACTTCATTAACTTTACTTGCAAGTTGAATCATATCATAGGAATTGTTTGTCACATGTTTACCCTTATGGACTTCATAACTTGGGTAAATGTGAGACGATCGTGTTACATATGCAACCTTGTATTAGAGGAGTCATAAAACATGGGGACTTTGGGTTTGTACTTTGGTTAGTATCACTTTTAAATAATTCAGATAGATGTTAATTTTTAGGTGGATGAGCATATTAACCATGTGAAAGTTGATTTTGTGTTCTAAAATAGTTACATTTTGCATATACTCGATTGATTTTTGTTGCAACTTATCCAATGAAACCTATAAGAATTTACAATTTTTTATAATTTAATTAACATTTTAAAATTTATCATTTATAAAATCTGAAGGTGTAATTATTTGAACGGTGTTATCTCAGTATAAGAGCACTTGGTTTACGAGAAGGTGGTTGGTGGTTCAATTCCGTCATGACCTAATATTAAGAGGGAACTGTCATGATCACTATTTATCCCTGTATGTGTATAAATAATGAGGCTTTTTAAAGGGCCACCATAAGAAGTCTTTATTTATATATGAAATTGTGATGATTGATGAGAATCACCATATATATGCATCAATAGTAAGGGTCATTAAAGTCAATCACAATAAATCACTATTGTTCATATGAAATGGTGATAGTCACTATTCGTCCTTATAATTATTATTGATGAAAAACCTTGAATGTCACCATGCAACACCTATACTTTTGGTGATGTGGCCTTTGGTGACATTCACCATTTTTTATTGAAGTTATTCTCATTGTTACCAATGAGCTTATAGTGACCTTTTTTTACCTTCTCCAAAGTGTGAAAAGGTCATGGTTAACGAAAATCACCATATATATATTCATCAATAATGAGGGCCATGAAAGATCCATTACCATAAATCATTGTTGTTCATATGAAATGGTGATGGTCATTGTCCATCATTATAATAATTATTCATAATAGACCTTCAATATCACCACAACACCTATACTTTTGGTCATGCCACCTTTGACAACATTCAAGTTTTAGTAGTGGAAGCCATTTTGACTATAACCAATGAGCTTATGGTGATGTTTTTCAACCCTAACCAATGTCCTTTGTTGTTGTAGTGAATGCATTTAAACCTATACTTCCATGCTCATGGAGAAGGGAAGACCCATGAGCAGAGGAGGAACATGGAAGTCAAGTTCAACACAAAGGCCATGAGGGTCTCCTATGTCAGAATAAATACCAAGGAAATTTTTGGAGAATAATCAAAATCATATTCGAGGGAATATTTTAGGGGAATATTCCTAGCATATTCTAATCTGTTGTGACATTTATTTTGAGGAGATGATAGTTACAAAACCGGGTCAAGTTTATTCTCATTTTTAAAAAAAAAATTAGGGAATCCATTGGTGTAGTTAGAAGTGTGATCTAAGTAGAAGATTTGAGGGCTCACGGTTGAATCCCATGTGTATCATTAATTAATAGCATTACCAGAAAAAGTTTCACTTGTCAAAAGGAATTCAATTTTATACGAATTATTTTTAGAATTCCACAAGGAATCTACTACTGGAGTTAGAAATATGATCGACCATTAGATTTTTTGGTCATTTCAATAAGTGTTGTATTTCGAAGTATTTTTCCATGTAATTACCATTATTTTTTTGAGATAATATAGAGGCCTCTGAACTTTAAATCTAGGCTTAGAGACAAAGTTCACGCATTGTGAGTTAACTCTATTAACGAATCTTTGTGCGTTTTCTATGTTGCCTTCTTTTAATGTTTTTTCTTCATGGATGTTGCATTTATAGAATTTTCATGCTCTTTAAGAAATTATATTTAACTTCACTAAAGAAAATATCATGGATCATGTTGGTATCATAACGACATTCTTTAATGAGAATTTTGAGTGTGGATATTTACCAAGGCCAAACTCAAAGAGAGTGAAGGAAAAATCAAGCATTTGACATTGATATTGGATGTGAAACAAAAAATAATAAAATGGATGGTAATGACATAGACACAAAGAATGAGAAATATTTCCCAAAGGCCTTCTACCATATGCTAGATCATGCAAAAATGTTGTTTTAATATTATGGAAGGAAAATTGAAAAATAGTGAAAGAAAGAGGGATCTTCGCTAGATTATACTCTCCTGGTACACTAAGGATGTGGAAGAGAATGTATTGAATGGACATAATCATTTTCAATATCTTCGTCTTCTCGTCATTCTCATCATTCAAATAGTCATTAAGGAAATTCCTGTAAAAAAACATATTTAATTTTAGATGTGAAATTTGAAGTTTACTAGAGAATATAGTGTAGAGAAGCTAATCATTTCAATTACGCATATCAAAGTGTTGTTCCATATAAGATATATTAAATAGGATGAAGTAAAGATTTAGCTGGCGTCCCCTCGGCTTCAAGGCACAACTCTTGTATCATGGGAGAGAAGAGTTCAGAAAGGTAGCAAGCATAATGATAAACTCCTTCCATTATGGACTGAGCTTATTTTTTCATTAAGAGGAAAATTTTACCCATTGAATTATAGGAAGAAAGACATGATGGAGTGTCAACATTTGGGACATGGTAAAATTTAGAATTATCAATGTTTTATAGAAGAGTTTAGAAAGTAGGCATTGACATTAAATATTCCTTTCGAATCACTAGAAAATTTGATGAAATATATTCGTGGTTTACATAGTTATCTTCATCACTCATTATTATTGTTTGATCCCATTAATATAAATCGAACTAGTGTGAAATAAATTCATCTCAAAAAAGGGGGAAGCATGAAAAAATATGGCCATATGAGGAAGAAAATAACAACAAAGAAAAAGAAAGAAAATCTCTCTTGCACTCATTAAATGAAAGGTGTACATGATTAGGAGTAGTGTTGGAAACTACATCCTGAGTTGAATCATAAGAAGTATGCTGGGAAAGGGAAGAAAACAATTATTGCTACATAGTAGGATGACTTGAGTTCTAATTTAGGTGATGAGATAAAGGTCAAAGTTATTTGCCTTGTATTAGTTGGACAAAAGATCGGAAAATAATCAAAGAATTCATGCCTCCAAGAACTCGATGAGAACAACTAGAGAATTCAAGTAAAGAATGTTGAGTTAAGGAGATTACTACAAGAAGGAGAAGAGGAAAAGTAGGGATTGCATATTTAGTTACAAGCTAGAGAAGAGGCCTTGGAAATGTTCTAGTAAAATGAAGGATTAGATAATCCAACCTCACCTAATGACATTGATTCTTCATTTCCATGTTGTCATTATGATGATTATTTTTTTCTTTTAAAAATCTCAATGCAAGAATTGGTTTGAATTTGATGAATAATATGGAATATGAAGGAAAGGGGCTAGGATTTGATGGTGAGGGCATTGTAAATCCCATCCAAGTGGTGGAATTACCAAGATAGGCATGAACATACTATGTGAAAGAGGAAGTTGAAACATTTTATAAGGCTACCATTGAAGGACACTCTGAATCCATAGAAGTAAGATATTTTGAATAAGTGTAGATTGAGATCACATTACACCACTCTAGCAATTATTATTTTAGTTCATTTCCAAAGGGATGTGAACATTTTAGAGGATGACATAAGTAAATTCTTCATTGCAATAGCTGAGCCAAATACAACCATTCAAAGAAGAAGCGGCGAATTAAGATCCTTCTCCAGATAAAGAGAAAAACGAGGTTAAGAAATTCTAGAAGAAGAAAAAACAATACACCAATTTCAATAAGAGAGGAAAACAAAGAGATACATGTTAGCATATCCATGAAATCTACATCTATAGGAGGATCAAAAGCTTATGGAATTATGTGGGAAAAAATTATCCCTTGTGCATGAACCAACATATAAGAAAGAGGAGTGCATTTTAACCCTTCAAGAAGTCATATAGGAATAAATTCCACTAGGCTGGTTAAGTAAGAGATGGTTAGCCTCTATAATAGTTGAGTGTGGCCACTGTATATGGGAAAGAGATTGTAAAAGTGATGAAGTGTATAACATCATTTGAATATGCAACATAGTGATATTTTGGCCCTATTTTGGATAGAAAAAGGTATGGGTTTTATTGTAAACCAAAGAAAACATGTATCATATTTATATGTAACTTTTAGGTACAAAATGTCCTTCAGTGATGTGGATTGGTCCAGGAATATCTTGAAAGGCCCACAATTTGAAGTCCTCAAAGTATCATCAAAACTTACATGTATTCGTAGATTTTTCCCAAATGATTCGAAAAACATGAAAAACACCTCAATTCGATTTTGTATGAGGAATTTATGCTCATATCAAGTTTTGCACAAACAATAAAAAATATGTGTAGGTGGGACTGACAAGGTGGAATGTGGCGCTAACAAAGGTTGCAGTCGTAAGGTACATTTAGTAGGTGGGACCATACCAATTGATGTGGAAATACATGGTATTAACACGTAACATAAGAGGATGGTTGGCTTGTGACGTGGAAATGATGTGGTTATTGATTTTCTAATAATGTAGATCAATGATGACCTACCAGATGGTATAATCACATGAAACCATGTTGCACCTCGAATTATGCATAAGTGGCCTTGGAATGCATGTACCCTCCATTTTTATTTATACACTATTTCTATGGTTTTTTTCCAAACAAAAAAATGATATATCAAACTATATATTAACAATCAAGGATATATTAACAAATAATGTGTAATAAAGCCAAAAGGTGAGGCATGCGAGTTTGATTCCAAGACATACCCCCCATAGAAATGCCTTAACATATAAATGCCAACTAAGGCACTAGGTATAGACCGTATAAATTCTTCCCCATCATAAAATATTTAAACCTAAATTTCCATAGCCATGGAGGTTGGAAGACCCACAAGTAGAGGAAGAACATAGAGGTTGAGCTGAGCACAAAGGTTAAGATGGGCTTCCACATGGGCATAGATCCCAAGTAATATCATATAGAATGTTCTATACCACATTCTAGGGAATAATATATGGATATTAATATCTATTATTGCACGAATTTTGATGCTAAGGTGATAGCTCCATAACGTGGTCAAGTTTACACTCATTTTTCTTGAAATTTCACAAAGAATTGACTCGTCTAGTCAAAGTTGTAGAATCAGAAATAGATTTCAGGGATCATGATTGAATCTCGCGCGTGCCATTGATGATTGAAATGTTTTATAGGACAAATTTCCATTATTCATAAACTATTCAAATTTATACTCATTCTTCTCAAATTTTCAAGACAAATCTCCTCGTGCAATTAGAATTGGGATTTGAGCACTGGAGTTTTGGGTCATCCGAAGAAGTGAGATATTTTCATACACTTTCCATTATTTTTTTGAGATAATATAGAGGCCTCTCAACATTGAATTTGTGTGTGGAGGCATAAGTCACACATTGTAAGTGAACTCAATTAACAAATTTTGGTGCATTAACTATGATGGATTCCTTTTGTGTTGCTTCTACGTGGATGTTGCATTTATGGTATTTGCATGGCCTTTACAAAATTTTATTTAACACCAATAATTAAATATCTTAGATCACCAATACACAACAATAATTGTATTAAAATTAGGCTATGTTTCAGGTCCTAGGCTTCAAACTTTGAACCTTAGCTCTGATACCACATGGAATTTAGCTTATTCACATACTAAACATTCATTTTTATTTTTTTTTCTACTGACATAAATACGTTTCCACAATTTATTTTCTTCATCATTAAATATATCTTCATGATATAATTAGAAAGCTAACCATATTCCCACTTTGAATTTGTGTTATGTTCATACTTAACCACTTTATAATGATCTCTTTGAATTTCTTATAAACACATGGAGTCTTGTAAGCTTATTCATTGTGTATCCATGTAGGTATCTATAATTTGAGACATAATAAGATATAATTCCTATAATCCAACTATAGGGCCTTTATTTCACTCATGACATATCTCTACATGTCACCTTACAATAAAGTTTTGCCACAGATAATTCCTTATGCCATTTACATTTTATAGGCATTATTATTTATAATATATGTATTATATATTTCATATATAATACGCCACACTGATTTTGGCCCCCTTTCTACCTATCAAAAAGATTATGTTGTATGTGCATCCCCGCCCCCCAACATACCATTTTAATCTAAAGGATTTGCATGCTCGAGTTGTACACTAGCAAGGGATATAATTTACACATATTTCTTTGAACACTAAAATATATGTACTCCTTCATGGGCTTAGTAACTTCTATTATTCCTTATACGTTATGTACATTTATGCTATTTTTGTTTGGGATGATGATTACCTTCCTATGTGATAAAGGTTTCTCTTTTCTATCACATGATTTCAGATTCTAAACCCTTCTTGGATTTTAGTTAGAAGTCTATTTTTCTATTTAAATTAATAGCTTCACATAGTGTCTAACCTGAACTATGGGTAGTATCTTAAACATTGTATTGGGTTTTAATTCCTTAACACGGTTTGAAGAACTTACCCTAGGTTTTTTGTGTTTAGGGATTTTTTAACCATTATAGAAAATTATTTATAATCAACATTTCTCATATTGGTTTTCGTGCCTCTGTGGCTGCAATATTCCATGATTCATTAGAGTTTTATATTGTGTTAGTTGTACTTGGCTCCACTGTTTTGTTTCAGGATTGGTGTCGAGGTGTCCTCTTCTCTTCATGATCATTGTCTCTCTCATTCCTTTGAGACTATCCTAACCCGATATTTTCAACGGGAAATGGGAATAGATAGCAATCTATTATTTTTTTGTCTTCAATCTCTACAGGTACAAGTTTTCGTTTTTTCCTACAGAACGTATAATCTATTTGTAGATAGAATCTTCAAGGCACTCTATGTTTCTGTGAGACTCAGAACTTGTATGTACTATTCTTCGAGATATTCATGTAATTTTACTTATGTTTTAGTCCCCATGTTAATTTGAAAACCTACAGTCCTCATAAATGGAATATTCGGAACTTATTCTATGATGTGCTGGGAAATGGATTTTTCTGTTTCACTTCCAGCATTATGGTGAAATTAAATAAGATATTGTTTGCAATGAATTACTATCAATTATTTTAGTATTTGTGTTTCATGCATTCCTCTGGATTATTTTACATAACAATAGATATTCAATATATGTTACATAACAATATGTTACATCACATGTTGTGTGTATTATTGCTTGATAATTGGTTATACGAAATGTTCCTCAGATCAATTTCAGTTGGTTTTTTCTTTGCCTTCGGTATTATTACTGCCACCTATATGAGTTACGTGTATTCATTATTCTATATTCAAACTCCCAATATATTTACATTAAATCATGATAGGACATAAGGCTCCGCTAATTGGTTTACAATGTTTCATTGACTACTTTATTAACATCTGTTGGACATGACCTTTAACATAAATCATGTCTTATATATTGAGTATTCTGCATTACCAGGACATATTGTTTGGTTGCTTTGTACATCATAACTATGATAGTTAATACACATTAACGCTTCTAATTCCTTATCATTTACAACTAATATTTAATTGATCCCAAAATAACCGATTCTTAAGAGTTCCATCTCATATTTTCTTGCTTTCAAAATACCTGATTCATAAGAGTTGTTTATACTTAAAATTATCTTTTTCCTTTATAAAATAGGTGAAAATGTCACTATGCTTACCCCACATGTTTCATTCATCACCTTAACTATACTCTTTAAAAAATGTCCTCCTCCTACAGTAAGACTAAGATTCGCTATTCATAAGTTATAGGTAACATGCAGAAAACCCCATTAAAGTCATACACTTAACCCACCAAAGAATTTATACTTCCAGCTATTAGATTTCCACATATCTACTATGGATTTCTGTTATTGCATTTCGATGCTTTTCCAAAAGATTCTTTCCTCAATCATTACATCTGGTAAGTCAGAAATTTAAACCTACAAGTAGCACAAATACTAATAATAAAATTTAATGTCATAACTTTATATAGAATATGTACCTAGCTATTTTTCAGTTTTTTATCAAAAGGCGTTTACCCATACACGCGTTTACCCATACAGTTCTTAGTGCCTAAAAATATCATTCATACAATAAGAATATATAAATTTGTGAACATTTCTTATAGAGACGGAATGTATAACAACATCAATAAGTAATTATGCTTATTTACTCGAACATTTACTACACGACCTTAATCTTAACTATAAACATTTTTTTTTCAAAGTAGCTAGAAGAATATCTACAACTTTTTGATTGATTGTACCATCTACTCACAATTTCATTATTACCAAAACTAAATCAAAACAACAAACCGTCTAAGCAGATTCAGTGTGGAGGAGTACAGTGGGAAGTATGAGACTTTTTTGACCCAACCTAAAACTGATCTCCTCCATATCACCGGTGAGTTAAGAGTTACTTGTGAAGGTTATTAGCCCTCCCCGGATTGATTCCTTCAAAAGATATTTAATGCCATGTTTTCATGATAGAGTTTATGTTAGCAACGTCCCATTTTTGTGTAACTTTTATCCTTTGCCTAGGCTTCTCCATAAAAACCTCCCTTTCTCTCCTACAATGATTTTAGGATTTTCTAAAATTAGAATATTTCTCTATCTAAGGAACTTAATTAATCTTTCTTTCCCATCCATTAAGCTTATCTAGAACTTTATTTTAGATTATTTATTATGAAACAAATATTAAATCTCATTTATTAATGAGATTTTATCTCTATTTTATTTTTGAAAGAATTTTATTTCTAGGTGTCTCATTTCCAAGTAAATATATCTCATATACTTATTTATTAATAATTGATCATTTACATAATTAATAAAATATTCTTCTTTGGATTTTCCAACATCCTTTCTAACCCAGCTCAGTCTAACCAGAGTGGTTTGACTACCACAGAGGGATATTACATTATCCTCTCCTTTTATTAACACCATCCTCATTGTTAAGTGTCTTATTTCCTTTCTTGGAAATCCTACTCGATACTTTTCTTCTTCTCCGCTGTATTATTTGCAAAGGTAAAGTATTTCTTCACACTTAATCCTGAGTAGAAATTCAATTTAGAAGCAAAATTGTTTTCTGGTTAAGACATAAGGGATTATGTTGGAAGGTCTCCTTTAGTTACACTAGAGAGATTTCATCTTTTCTGAAGATCGAAAAAGAAAATACTTCCACATTGTTCCAAATTTCAATTAGCAATTTACTTTTTTTTTCATGTGCTGAGCCAATTTTGTAGCAGATATACTTTTGCATTTATACTGTGCTACTAGTTTAGCACCTTTACCTACACTCAACATTTTTTCTACATGTATCCAATAAAAATCAGCACCATAAATATGTTAGCACAATATACCAAATGTCTATACTCATTATCCTAAATATTGTCCAATATTGACTTCCATATACATAGTATTTTTTTTTGTTCCCCTTGCTCACATAAAGATAACCATTGTCACTTTTTTTTGTAACATATTACTTAGATAACATTGTATCAATTGTTCCTATACCCTTGTAGCTAATTTCATAGCTTCTATGTGATGATTAACATAGCCTTCAAGTGACTTCTCTATGTCTATTCATGTATGTTTTTAGTCTGTGGTAGCAACTACAACCACCCCCCAAAATTTTGGCTCACGTGAAAATTTTGGAGCCTACCTTGGATTCTACGATTGTTCATTCCTTGGTCACTTTTTGGTAAGATGATGATCTCAAGCTTCCCCTCCTTGATCTTAAGAGTTGTTCATGTTCTCCTTTTTATGCAACATGTGTCATCTTTGGTCATAGGGATTTTTGTTTTTCATGCAAGGGGGATTTTTTTTCTTCAAGGTAAAGCATGCATGCATGAGTTGTCACCATCACATAGACATATTTGAGAATCACTTCACACACCCTTGTAACGAAGGTTGTTGCATCAAGAATAATATTTTTTATACATTCTATATGGTCTAAGTTGTATCACTAAGTGTTTGTGTGTGATCATAGTCGAGTCCTATCACTGTTTAGATTTGGTTCATTGATATCACACTTAGCCATTTTTCTGAGCAACCTCGCCTCATCCAACTTCTTGAAACTATGCACTTTATAGCTATAACCCTTAATATTCCTCCCTTGGCATCCAAAACTGTGTAGTGGTTTCCTCCAGTGTGCTTCCTCCAGCATGAAGCCACTATCTTTAGAAACTGCGCAGTGTTGTCCCTCAACTACCTAGCGAGCACTGCTCTCCAAAAATATGTAGAGTGGTCAGGCAGCCAACACTACTCTCCAGAAATGCATAGAGTTGTCCTCCTAGGACCCCCATCCTATAGCAATGTCTGGTGCCTCCAAACTATTCAGTCTTGTAAAAGCTACCCTCTAATTCTTGCATGCAAAAACTATGTAGGTGGGCCTCCCAGGGCCTCATTCTAGTAGCAGTTACTACCCGCTGAAACATTGTTGACCTATCTCTCAATGACAAGAGGAAAATGTGACATGCTAAGATGACTCCCAAGGAGTTTATGGGAAGGACCAAGAGATTGAGAGATAGAAAAAGATGAGGACCGCATGCAAACTTCGTCAGTTGCATGATCATCTCGAGGGTAAGTATGGTAAGTGATGAACACCTTTCAAATTACACCTCTTAGCTGAGTTTGTAGGACTGCTTGCCTTTTCATATCATCATGTCGTTAGTAACATGTATGTGTGCCAACAAAAAAGTCATTTCATGCGTTTCCTCTACATGTCTTTCTTCCTTTTCGCTTGTTTGACCAACTGTCATCTTCGGTATGTTGATTTGTATGTCACGATTGCAACCTTGTTCTGGTGATGTTGAAGGTTTGTGTTTGTATGTATGAGTTTTGTTCACTATGTAAACATCTATCACATTCATAGATGACGTGGTAAGCAATGCTATGCAAGTGTCGTCACAGTCGTTCAATGACTTATCTCAAGTGCCACAGTTATCGCTCTTTAGACAATTGCACTAAGACATGTAGTAGTTTTGGCTTCAGGTGTCTTGTCGTCGAGTCATGCTAACAGTGTGTTCACAAGGTCATGCATAAACGACTTCACTTGCTCACACACTAAGCCATTTTTTTGAAAATCTATCGACCAGACTACCCTCCATCAACTAGACCAACATTGAGCTACACTGCATAGTCTCAACCCTCATTGACCAAGAACTATTTCCCAGAACTATGAAGAGCTTGATGTTTCCCTCTAGACAGTCTACACTACAAAACTTTAGAATTAATCAAGCTGATTATCACCTAGAACAATGGAGAAGTTCCCCAAGAACCCATCTCAGTCTCTGCCTCCCAAAAGCCTATCCATCAAGCATGTCATTGGTCAACTCGAGAATTTGACTTGGGAAGTGAACTCAGGCTGCACTCCCCCCAAAAGTTGCACAGAGGTTATCGGCCTACCTACCTACACTCACTAATGAAATTGTGCAGAGATGAGGGACACACACCTACTACCTGTCACTGTACTGTGTCTAGAAATTATGTAGTTTTGTCAATCAATCAACCTTACTAGCATGTCTGCCACTCCTCCTGAAAATTTCAAAGCTTTCTTAGACAGTATTCCTTCTTCCTGACACCCTGCTCAGCCTGGAAACTATGTAGACATGTCCTACATGACTTCCTCCAAGATCTCCACAGGTTTGGCCAATAAGCTCCCACAACTTGCTCCTACACTCCTTTAGAAATCTATGTAGTTTTCACTACCAGTGCCTCTTACTGCACACAATGCCTTCCTAGAAACAATTGTGCAATTTTGCCTCCCAACTAAGAAATATCCCAAAAATTTCACTAATCTCCCAGATTTCTCAACCCACGATTTGAGTGACCTTTGCAGATTTCCTAAAAGTGCCCTAGAGCTTTACATACTGGCCTAACATGTGCTCTGCGCTATTTCAGAGCCTTGTCCTCTCTCGCAGTCACCTGCACCTAGAAATCAAAGGAAATGCATCATGGTAGACTAGACGACTTCTAGATTTGATGTCATCTCATCATGAGTGATTGCAGGAACATGTACATGGATAAGACATGGTGCAAAGATGAACGGGATGAACACGGAGCACATGCTAGAAGACTTGCGAATGATTGGATGAAGACACAAAGCATATCAAGTAGCAAGATGTTGACGTGTTGGACTTGCCAACATGTAAAGGGATCTGGGTGGTAAGAAGTCCCAATTAGACCTCAAAACGTTTGGTGTAGGAGTCCCAGCAGTGGGTCGTAAGGTAATGCCTTGACCACGATGTTGTATAGAGGCAAGTAAGATAAATTTGTTAGTAGAAAGGGTGTGACCACTGCAGTGAATCAAGGAAGTTGTATTGGAGGATCTAACGTAGGTGGGGGAGATGAGGGTGAAGGTGAGTTATAGGTTGAAAGGGATCAATCCCAACTCAGCTAGGAACACACAACACATAGGAGATACATAGCTTTTGATGGAGTAGTCCACTTGGATGTGGTAGTCACAACATACAAGGTAAGATAACACATGCAACACTAATGGATCAGTCCAAACGAGTGAAATGGCTGTTACATCAAGGTTCATGTGAAAAGCTTGTCTAATGTTCGGCAAAGGAGTTGACATAGATGAAATAACATTAACAACATATACAACACATTTCCATTAATAGATTATGCATTACAACAAATGAATTAGTTCAGATGTAGAACACAGGTTAAAGCAACGTGCATTACAATTGTTAAGAATCAATCTTACAATAGATACAATACATGTGTGAAAATGTGTTAGCTCTTATTATATAAACAAGTATAAGATTCAATCATACAATACATCCATGTAAACATGCTAGCCACAACTGGGGAACGTTACGTTCACATCTTCCTCCTCCTCCAAGAGATAAACTAGCTTCATGAAGTGGAGAAGCCAAGGTCCACTACAATAATGTCCAAGCTCATTCCAAGAATAGTCTTATCAGAAGCTTGGCTGACGAAAATCCCTTACAATGAATTATGAGGGACTATTTATAGGAAAGGGTGCAGTGACCCTTGACATTCCCCTTTGTGGTAGTTCAACTACTGTCATGACTCTTCACCTACTCTATGACTATTACATCCAACTATTGACACTTGACTTACACTTGACATGACTCAACATTACAATGCACATGTACTCATGTGAGACAACATGGCTTGAGCAAACCTTGCAAGACATCACTCGCACTTGTTCCGTTGTGATGAGACCAACTCTCTGACATGTTTGTGATGGTGAATGTGATGATTTGATGCCTATCTTGGTCAACTGTGATGGTTTGGATGCACCTCATGGTGAAATCTTGCTGAAGCAAACTCTTTCCTCCGTTGCAACTGGTGCATTAGTTCGGCTCCTTCATCCAACTTCTCTGCTAACATGTACATGGTCTTCTTGGGAGTAGCTAAATTGGCAACACACTGATGCATAGTGTTTGTGCTGATCTTCAAGTGTGTGAAGGTGGTCATGTGCATCAACTTGCCCACGTACATGTTCATCTCGAGTTGCACTTGCTTCTTCTCTTCCCCTTGGTAAGTGTGTTGAATGGGTTGGATTGCTTGCATGCACACAATGACATGCATGCTACTGAATCCATTGCATGTGATCAGCAACACTTCTCACCATGTCTTTTTCGTGTTAGTTGCTGGGATGGATCTTTAACTTGTACGGGTGGAGTTTCATCCGTGAGTGCATGTTACATGCACCATTAGTCCTGTTCCTGGTACAACTCATTCGTATGTCCTTGCAGCTTTGTGTTTCTCCTTGAGTTGTTGCTTCACAAAATGCAACTCCTTCTATGTTCCATTCACTATCTTTGCGCGATCTTCATGTCACGCCGTCACGTCATAGTCTAAGTATCCAACTTTTATTTCATCATGAGTGGATCTTCTTGAGCTTGCAACTTTTTCTTGCCTCTTTGTTGTCAACAAAATTCTTCTCACAGTCATTGCATTTGCTATGTTCACTCCATTCGATATGCTACCTTTAACTATTGTTCATGATGCTGCTTGTTGTGATATCTTCATGTTCTTTTCTATGAACAACTTGATGTCTTTGTGAGTAGGCAAGCCCATAGACATTTGATTGACTACATGTCCAGGTGTGCTCTAAACGATGTCTTTCACTCTGCCCACTTAGAAACCATTATACATGCATTGTTGAGACGCAGGTGAACACCTAGAATACCTAGATGCATGAAAACACTCATGGAAATCAATATGTTAGTGGAAAACCAAAATGGACTTGAGAACTAAATTGCAACATACCTATGTGACTGATCATAAAGGTTGCACAATTTCAGCCAAGAAGTCAGGAAACTGATTGCCAAGACTATGCAAGGCACAATCTTGGCTGCTAGAAGACTAACTCACTCTTGGAACTGTGTAATGCATAGTCCAGTCTAGTTGCTAACTCCTAGAATTGTGCAATGGATAATCTCACCTCGCAATGACTACATGCTCAGTGATTGCATTGAGCAATTTTTTGGGCCAATAATCACCCTCCCTCAAAAATGCACGAAACAACCCTAGAGGATAGTCACTGGGCCAAAATTTACATTTCTTGAGATGAATATAGAGCCTTCCAGTGAGAACCAGTATTGCAGCAACAATGCTGCAACTCTTGGGCTTCCTACTTTACTCTTATCAACCCGGTAGTTCGTAACAAACTTCGAAGTGATGATGCTATATGCACAAGTACTAGTTCTTACTGCAAGTTGTCACTTGGTTAGCTGACGCAAGATCACTAGGATCTCAAGCCAACTTCTATGGATTCCAGAAGAAGCTCTATATGTGATGAAAGAAAGGAAAGCTTACTCTACAAAGGCTACTCTAGTTGCAGGAAGGAAAAGGACTGAAATGTAAAGTAAAGCTAGCAAACCCTACTTAACCAACTAATCCCACTTTTGCAGAAAGAACTAAGAAAACCATGAAATGAATGCCATTACCTACTAAAGGAAGTAAACAACATCTACTCAAGCTATTTCTAGAAGTAAATGAGCAAAAACATATTTTTGGATTTTTATGTATTTTTATGTGAAATTGTCATGCATGTAAATTATTTGTCTATGAATGTGGCAGTGATTAGGTGGTAATATAAGGCAGTTTTGGGATTTGAGGAGATGTAGGATCGTGTGGATGGGTCCTAGGAGGTCTCAAGTGGCCTTCTTGAGGCTTTTCTCGCAATCAGACTTCAAAAGGAAGCCTACAGGAAAATCTACAGGAGGCTGCAGGGGATCTTCAGGAGGTCTACAAGAGGTCTACAGGAGGATGCCGAGAGCAGTATTGAAGGTTTTGAAGGTGTGAGAGTCGGTGTAAAGGGTAGATGAAGGTTGGGATGATGTGTTAAGGCCCTATGGTTCACCAAGGATCATTAGGAAAGGGAAGGATGGTCTAGAGAGAGGAAGAAATCCTATGGAAAAAAGTATAAAACTAAGGAAGATTTGAGGTGAACTTTGGGTGAACTATAGGGAATAGATCAGAGAGACAATGTGATGGCTGATAGGCTAACTTTCTATGAGAAGAGATTTGCTACAACAGAGCTGAAAGTCAAACAATGAAATCAAGCAAGCAAGGAAACTATGTACATCAAAAACATAATTTTGCATCAAGCTAACCTAAATTATGATCTATGGAAAGAAATGTTGAAAAGTGCTACAATGAGAGAAAGCATGGAAGAAGACTTGTTTCAAAGACAAAAATGAGCATGGTGAAAGAGATATTAAGAAAAGCATTAACCTTCTAATAGACTGTAACACTAAAAATCCTATGGAGAAAGAAAATCTATGCTTTTGTGGTAGCAAGAGGGTCTTGGCCCCAGTTTCTGGTCCCACGGGGAGGAAAGGAGGCCAAGGGACTGTTGCTAGCCTTTTGTATCTTTTGTCTACCACTATTCAACCTACTATAGAGAACACAAATGGAAACAACCTTTTAAATCACCAAAAGCAACCCATTCTTAACCTAAATAGAAATTCATCTAACAACAACTATTTCATAAACTGAAATAAAACATATCAATAGAAACAAGAGAAGCTTCGTTGCTTGGATTAGGCCCCAACCCAAGAGCTTCATCCCTCTAAGGTAACTCAGTGCTAGATCAAAAAGGATCTCATCTTTATTATCAAAATAATAATAGGATTACATGAAATTGTCAACAAAAGTAAGCTCAAAGTTGAGTAGAGCGAAGATGCAACAAAAATTGAACAAAAATTCGACCAACTCTTAGTGAGGCCCTAGGCCTCTCTACTTATACAAATGAAGCTTCCAACAACTTCCTCAAAATGAGGGAGGCTTGGCTCCCAAAACTTGAGATAAACATAAGTTATCCTCCACTTGCTTGGCTACCTCCTAGTGCATTGATTTGGATGTTTGTGCTCCGAACTACATGAAGGAGAATTCGAAGTGGGGAGTAATAAATGAGGGGTATTCCCTCCTATAAATTCTCTCCTTTGTCCACTTTGAATTATTAATGCCAATTTTCCATTAAGTCTCTAACACTGTCTTTAAAATTCAACAATAATATACATTAAACACATATTAGACTCCATGGCAT
Organism: Pinus tabuliformis; assembly: GCA_031772625.1. Lineage (NCBI taxonomy): Eukaryota > Viridiplantae > Streptophyta > Pinopsida > Pinales > Pinaceae > Pinus > Pinus tabuliformis. Next base: position 747,736,306 of record CM062813.1, on the reverse strand, counting down.
CATAACCAACCCAACTCACTCCATAATCATAAATATAATAAAAAAACATGCAATAAGCTAAGAGAATGGTTGATTAAACTGTTTTAGGAGGCAAAATGAGACCATATAATTACCCATTTATGGGGCTCATCATCGCCTCCTACTGAAGGTGTTGCTCATCCTCTGAGTAACTTAGTCCATCTCCTCATATTTGATGGGCCTCTCAAGCATCCCAAGCTTCTGATGTTGTTTCCTTTTCCTTGTCATAGATGCCTACTTTTCTGTCTATCTCTTCCCACTGACTTTGCTCTTTCTCTTTGGTTATCCCTTCTAGTATGCCTAACAGTAGTGGTGGACTCAGTTTGAAGCCAATCCAATCGACCTGCAGCCTCTGCAGTGAGTGCTTATATATGGGCACCCTTCTTACTGCCTCCTTAATCCTAATTGGGGAATGATATTCCTTAATCTTCAGACTATGTGGTAAGGTTTTCCATCTCGTCATACATGCATGCACACAGTCATCCCCAAGTAACATTTCCATGTCCTCAAAATGTGCAATGGCTTGTGCTTGATCACTTATGTGTCTAGGGGCAATTTGAGGATTATTTGTAAGCAGCTGGTGTGTGTTGATGAGAGCCATGGGATATGATGGATCAACTCTAACAATTAGTGGCTCATTCTGCTCTCTGTTCATCAACCTTTTTACTTCAGTTGCCCTTAACTCCTCATGGTTCATCCAGGAAGCTAGGGCCATTAGTTGTAGGTCCCTTAGCCTAGCATTGGGGTCCCACACATTCATGTCTATGAGGGTAATCTTATGCAGGTAAAATTTTGCCATTTTTGCCTTATCTTCTATTGTACTTTGGTTACAAAGGTCCATAAATTGTCTGTAATGTTGAAAAGGTATTGTGCCTCTTTGTGCCAAGGTCTTGATCTGAAATTGCATCCACTAGTCCTTGAGATACAAGGCATAGGATTTTGCTAGCTGTCTACATTGCAGTGCCTCTATGGACCAACTCGCCATCCATTCTAGTTGGGCCTCTTTATCTTGTAGCTACCTCCTTAGCAATTCATTTTCTATTTCAAGTTGGTTGCTTGCCACTGCTTCTCTGTGTCTAACAACACTTAACTCCCTTACCATTTCTCTGATTTTATTCTCCATATGGCCAATATCCTCAACTCCCTTGGATTTGGCTATTTGCATCCACCTATGGGTCCTTATTCTTTCTTTCTCCAACTCAAATAATAGTGGAATTGCAAATGTTTGTGGAATTATCCTTCCTCCTTCAAAGAGGCGGTAATAGGAGGCATGGTTGGGTTGGGGATCAAGTTCGTGTGGTTGTGTAGCTTCCTCCTTCCCATTTGGTTGTCCTTCTACCATTTTTTCAAGTTTCTCTATCTCCTGTAGCTTTGATAGGGTCTTCCATAGAAAAATTTGTGCCTCCTATAGAACTATTTTTGAGTCCTGTAGTTGCACTCTTTCCCTCTAGGTGTAAGATCTAGGAGTCCCTATTTCATATGTGATATGGGTTTTAGAGGGAGATTCTTCCCCTTTAATAGTGGGTGAATCTTCAATTGTAATGGGCACTGTTGAATATGGCTGTGGTTTTCCTATTTTTATCCTTGTGCTTTTCCTAGCCTTGAAGTACATGGAGGCCTGCCTATTTCTCTTCTCTTTTGGTTTGATTGGAGTGCTTAGGGTAGTGAGGGAAGCTGCTACCTCTCTTTCTAAGGTCCCAGGAGAAACTTCTACCTTTTCTGCTTCTTTCTCTCCTGTCTTTTTTTCTCTCTATATTTCTCTATTTCTTCCTTTTCTGTCTCTTCATCATTCTTCTCTTCTATCTTGGTTTATTCGCCCTCCTTCTGCTGTCCTGATAAGACATCAGTTGCTTCACCTTCTCTTCCTTTCTGCTTTTCTTCCTCGCTGTCAGAAGGACTGATATCATATGTGAGGGCCTTTATGTCATCTTCTGCTGTCATGTTTCTAAAGACTTCCCATGCTATAGGGAGTGTGAATGTATGAAGGGTCTCTTTCACCAAAATTTTGATTAGCCCATGGTGAGCCAACTGATCTGGACACCCTACCTTAAAATTAATGCTGCAGTCTATGAGGGATTGTAGGAGGAAATAGGGGATGTTGAGTTTCATGGGTGTTGGAGTGTCCATGTCATATCTCAGCTCATGGAGGAGTCTAAAATGGTAGCCATATACTATGCTATACCTCCCCTTACAGGAGATATATTTGATGATTTGGTAACTGACCTCATCCCAAGGGTAGGTTATGCTTGTCCTTCTAATTCCATTTTTGTCTTCTACAAGATGTTCATTATTTTGGAAGAAGCTTTTCTTGGCAACTTGTCCAATTGGCTTTTCATCTTTGCTCCAAGGTAATCCAAGAGGAAGGGTGGTAATCCTACTGATAAATTCTGGGGTGATTTCCATGGAAAAACCTCTAAAAGTGATAGTGGCATGGGTTCTTGAGTGAGGGACTAAAGAAAGGGAAAATTACCGAGCAACTTCTTCATCAAACCCTCAGAATTTCGCAAAAAATGGCATCCAATTTGCCGTGGTGAATATGGCTACTACTTGGGGATGTTCATGGAGCTTGGTTGAATTGGTGGGCTCCTTCCTCATGAAATCTCATATAATTTTTCTTATACCCCTTTTGAACACCAAATGTAGAGATGGAGACAAGAATTTTGAAGAAAACAGGAAAACAGAGGAAAACTGTGTTTAAAAAAAAAAAAACAGGTAGAAATTTTTTATGTAATTCCCCTTCCTCTATGGACTCAATTCATGATATCACTCCTTGCACATACTAATAATCAAGTTAGGTATGCATAGAACCTACCTCCTCAAGCCAAAAATAAGGAAAAAACCTGTTTTTTCTCCTTAAAAATAGCTCACTACCCCTCCTGTAGAGTTGCCTGTAGGTGCTCCTGTAGAACCTATAAATGCTCCTGTAGAACGCCGATAGTAGGAGGATTGATGAAAGCGATGGAGAACGATGGTTTTTTGGCTGTGGTGGTGAAAAAGAGCTTGTTGCAGCTAAGTGGATGAGGATAGAATGAAAGAAAAGGTGGTGAAAGAGTTTCGAGGAAGAGTACTTATTTCTTCTTTTACATATTTCTGGTGACTGGGTGAGCTGGAAAAAATGTACGTTGCCATATTTGGACAGCTGGTCCCCACCTGCCTTGTCATCATGCCTTTTTCCTACAATCACCTCTCATCATTGCATTGGAGTTTGCAAACCCTCCACTACTTGTCCTTGGGATCTTTCTCTAAGTTGACCATGCGCACATGTGGTGGCATCTTCGGATGAGTGGAGTCAACTGGATGACGGTAGCCAGTTAACTGGCCACCTTTTGTCATTCAACCCTAACCATCTCATTTGCTTATGCATATCTTTCAATTACATAGATGCAATAGAGGAAATGGTTAGTCACTTACATGTGAGTCGAATGTATGTGTTGTTAGGCATTTCAGTTCCTTTCGCTATTGCATGCTTGTATTTATTTTGTTGCATTCCTGTGTTGTCTGATGTGTGATTTTTTGTCTTTTGTAGGTATCTTTTGGCTAGATCTAAGTTGTAGATGTCTCCTTCAATCCCATGGTTCCACTTCTTTTACTGTTGTGGCTTGATTTTAATGGGATCAACCGCTACAGGAATTCCTATAGGAGCTCCTGTACCTGCTTCTCCCTTTAAAAGTTTAGCTAATTTTTTTGTGCTAGGAGCTATGAGAATTGGTCCAGAGATGATGATGGAGATGGAGAGGTACTAGATAAGCTGCAGGTGAGATTTGAGGTGTTTCTCCCTTTATTTTTTGTTTTCTTTTTTTAAACTGGTTTCTGTGTTTTTTTGTGACAGGAAGAAAAAAAATGATGATGATGATGTGATACAGGTGTGGAGTCGATGGCAAGGAGGGTTGATAGCTGTAGGAGGGTTTACATATTATTCATAGAGCTTCCCATCCCATCAAACTACTTTTCGGAACCATTTCTAGCTCTCTGTGATTCCTACAGGAGCCTCCTGTAGAAAACACAGGGCCTCCTGTACAACACACAATTTCCGGAAAAAAACATAGTGGGGTGGAAGAAAGGTCAAAAATGGTGGAGAAGAGTGTGGAGCAGGTGAAATAGGCTCTTTGGCATATTATCTTGCTGGTCCTCCTACAACCTACAATGCAAATTACAATTCTATTTTCTTTTTATTCTTTTCTCTATTGTTTTTTTTGAAAGACAACTAGGGTGCCTCAAGGAGGTTTTCACCCTGATTTCCTGCCTTGGGTGCCTCCAAGGGAGGTTTTCACCCAAGGATCTTATTTTTTTTTTCTTTTTTTTTGTTTTTGACATCATTGGGCTGCCTCAAAAGAGGTTTTCAACCCAATGATGGGACTCAAGTGCCTCATGGAGGTTTTCACTTGAGTCCTTATTATTTTTTCCTTTTTTTTTGTTTCTTCAATTTGTGGAGGTAGATTCATGCTCCCCTACCATCACTATCTTATTCAAATATTCAATGAAATATCACTTGGAGAGGGGCTTCTTGTAAATTTTCAACCTATTTCCATTGGCAAACATGCAGATGACTTCCTCTTCAACGGTTCTGATCAAAACTGAACCATTGTCATTGCATTTTTCCATAGTGTAGGGTCCCAGCCATCTTGTCCTCACCTTGCCCTTGAAGTCTTTATACCTTGAATCATAGATCAGTTCCTAATCTCCCCCTTGAAATTTCTTCTCCTTGATATTTTTGTCATGCCATATTTTCCTCTGAAGCTGAACTACCTCTATGTGGAGAAGGGCTTGCAATCTTTGCTCATCTAATCCATTGAGCTGGAGTAATCTTTCCTTCTGTGCATGGATGAGGTCTAGGTCTAGCTGAGCTGCCATCCTCAGTGTATTGAATTCAAATTCTATTGACAGCAAGGCCTTCTTCCTATAGACCAGTTCATAGGGTGTGAACCCTGTGGTGGTCTTCCATGTTGTGTTGTAGGCCCAAGTGGCGCCAACTAATCTGTCCACCCAATAGTTTCTTCTGTTGTTCACTACCTTGGTCAGAATCCCTTCCAAAGCTCTACTAGTGACCTCCACCTGCCCAATGGCTTGTGGATGGTAAGGGGTGGAAGTCCTGTGCTTGATTTTATGATGTGTGAGCAGGTATTTAATCAAACTGGAAGTGAACTGACTACCTTGATCGGTGACCAATTCTCTTGGATACCTGAACTTGTAGAATATGTTTTCTCTCAAAAACTCAACTAATTTTTCCTTTGTTGTTACTTTGATTTCTTTTTTTTCTACCCATTTTGTCAGATAATCGGTGCACACAATGATGTATTGATTATGTTTTGAACTAGGGTTGATAGGACCCACAAATTCGATGCCCCACTTCTCAAATGGATCCTAGGTCACTTGAGGTTAGAGGGGCATCTCATCCTTTAGAGTATTTTTCCCCATCCTTTGACATTGATCACATTGGCTGGTGTATCTCCTCACATCTTGATGAAGAGTCGACCTATAGTAGCTTGCTTGCAATATTTTGAAGGCAATCCTCTTTGCTGCAAAATGACCTCCATAAGGCCCATCATGACAGGTCAACAAAATGTCAAAGACATCCTCCTTCCTGACACATCTTCTTAAGATCTGATCTAGGCCAAGTTTGAAGAGATTGCACCTAATCCAATTGAAAGGGGCACTTTTCCTCAATATCTTGCTTTTCTCCTTTGAAGACAGGTGTGGTGGAAACTGTGCTGAAAACAAGTAGTTTGCTATATCAGCAAACCATGGAGAGAGTACTGACATAGCAAAAAGGTGTTCATCTGGAAATTGATCATCCACCATTTCTTCTTCACCTATAGGCAAATTTACTCTAGACAAAAAGTTAGCAACAACATTTTCTTTACCAGGCTTATCAACAATGGTCAAATCAAATTGCTGCAGTAAAAGCAACTATCTAATAATGTGAGCATTTACATCTAGTTTGTTCATTAAATATCTAATTGCAGCATGATCAGTGTGCACAAAGGTCTAATAGCGTGTGATATAATTTCTGAATTTGTTTAAAGAATGCACAATAGCTAGGAGTTCCTTCTCGGCCACTGTATAGTTTAACTCTGCCTTTGACCATTTTTTTCTTATAAAGTATATGGCATAAGCTAACTTTTCATCAATTTGTCCTAAGGTTTCTCCTATTGATTTGTTCGAGGCATCTATGTAGATGTGGAAAGGTAGGGCCCAATTTCAGCCTCTCAAAATTGGGGTAGTCATAAGTTTACTCTTCAAGGTATGTAAGGCTTCTTGATAGTGTTCTGACCATACAAATTCAACATCTTTACCTAGAAGACCAAACAACGGAGAGGCTAGCTTACTGAAATCTTTAATGAATCTTTAGTAATATCCAGTTAAGCCTAGGAAACTTCTAACATCTTTCACCTTTTGAGGAGGTGGGACCCTTTAGATGATGGCAACATTGTTGGGGTCCACCTTCAATCCCTGTTGAGATATTGCATGACCTAGCACGGTCACTTCAGTCATCAAAAATTCACATTTTTCTGGACAGAGAGATAGGTTCATCTCAATACACTTGTCCAAAACCTTTCCTAGGTTAGATAAAGCTTGTTGAAAGTTAGAACCATAAGGAGTAAAATCATCCATATATATTTTCACTACATCATGAACCGGTTCAGAAAATATACTCAGTACTGCTCTCTGGAAAGTGGCTAGAGTGTTACACAAACTAAAAGGAAGGACCCGATATGCAAAGGTACCCTAAGGAAAAGTGAAGGTGGTATTATCTTGGTCTTCTGGGCTGATTTGAATTTTATTATACCCGCTAACCCCATATAGGAAGGAGAAAAACTTTTTCCCCGCCAGACCATCTAACACTTGATTTATGAAAAACAAAGGAAAATGATCCTTTTTAGTGGCCTTGTTCATTTCCCGATAGTCAACAGAGATTCTCCACTTACCACTTTTCTTTGGCACTAGCACCGAAGGAGAGACCCATTCACTGTAAGAGATGGCGTAGATGAATCCTGCATCAAGTAATTTTTGTAACTCTTCCTTAACAATGTCTTTAAGTGATGGATTCATCCTCCTTTGAGGCTTCCTGACTGGTTTGTAATCTTCCTTAATGTATATATGATGAGTACATACTGAAGCGTGCACTCCCTTCATCTCCTTATAACTCCAGGCGAAGGCATCTAAATGTTTTCTCAATAAGTTGCACAACTCCTTCTCCTGGGAAGGGGATAGAGATGAATTGATTTTCAAGGTTCTTCCTGGGCCGAACTCTATATTCTTAACATGAAGTGAGGTCGGGTTAGCCACACAAAGATCCATTAAGGGGTTGTCTTGGGTTTCTTTCACTATGTCTTCTAATGGTAAAATATTGGTGGTGGATTCTGAATTACATGTTTAATGATATCATCCTCATCTTATGGTTTCCCCCCATGGCGGTTTCTAATGCACAAAGTGGTGCATAATAGACCTCATCCTCATCCTCCTGCTACAACTAGAGAGGTAGATCATGTTCCAACAAGGGTTGGGCAGGAGGGTATAGGATTAACTGTTTGGACATATGACCATTCTTGATGGCCATGTTCCCAGCTTGATAGCTGATGTAGGCATTGGCAGTAGCTACCCAGGGTCCTCCCAAAATGAGAAGATACCCAATGAGCTTTGCCTTCTGCTGGAGAACTAAGAAAACAGCAGGGTACTCCCAGGAATCAATGGATACCATCACATCTTCCACAATCCCTTCAGTGGTCATGGTAGAGCGGTCTGCTAGCTGCAGTACTATCATGGTCCTCCTCAAGGAGCCCTGGAGGTTAAGTTTGAGCATGGTGTCCTTTTTCATCACATTAATGGCATCTCCCAGATCAATCAAGGTATGTGTGATCGTGGTGCCATTGATGTGGACATTAGCTACTGGGCTTCCAGGGTCCAGATATTTTGGAAAAATTACCTACCCCAACATGAGGTCAGACAGTTGTCCTATGAAATTGATGGTTGGGTCATCTCACTTGCGCCTTCCTAGATCCCTAAATCACTTCTCTTTGATCAAAATAATGTATATAGGCACATCTTTCATGGCTTGGAGAAGTGGTATCTTCACACATAACTATTTCAATTCTCCCATAAATTCAGTTCCTTCTTGGGTAAGTTGTGTTGTCCTGGATAGTCTCTCAAGAAAGGGTGGAATTGCTTTCGGTTCACATTCCTCTTTATCTTCCTCAACCTCCATAGGTGGAGGTTGGATCTCTCATAGAACCTTCCCAGATCACAGGTTAATCTCCTGAATCTCCACAACATAGGTGGGGCATGATGGTTCCCCACTATATACTTGGTAAGCCTTTCTATTGTTCGGGTTCGAGTTTGAATGGGTAGGTATTTGTGGTTGCCTTGGTGGAGCAGGAGGTAATGGTTGTGGTTGAGTAGGTGGAGGAAAAAAGAGTGGGAGGAGAGTTGTACTGGGGCCCCCACCCCTGATGAGATGCATTCCACTGAAGTTGCAGTTGAGCATAGGATTGAAATGAATGAGCAGTTGGTTGGGCATGATATTGAGATGGAAAGGACGAAGGAGGAGGCATGGACCAGGAAGGATGAGCAGGAGGGCCCCAAGAAGGTATGAAAGTGACTTGGTTGGGGTTGTAGTATGCCTAAGATGTCGCTTGCATCCCATTCTGGTATGGTTTGGGTCCATGCGGTCTCCTTTGGCTCATGAAATAGAGTGGTTTAGTGGCTCCTTCAGCCCCTTGGTATACAACTTTAAGTCTGGGCAAGGAAGGGCACTTATCTATAGAATGATATTCTTCACAGACTGAAACAATCTCTATAGAGTTCAATGGACATTCGTTCTTAGGATGCTTCTTAGTGCATCTAGGACAAAAGATGGCTAGAGCCTTCTCTGCTTCCTCTTGTTTCCTTTTGATATGCAAGGTAGCCATTTGCATGGCAAGAATCTGTAACATCTCACTTTTTAAGTCTTCCATCATGTTTTCGAGTTCACCTTTGGTGGATGAAATAGAAGAGGAGGTACTGGCTATGGGTTGACTCCCCCTACCTCTCTTTCTATCTGCTCTATAATGGTCTCTAAAGACAGTCTTTATGTCCTCATAAGGTAGTTGGTAGATGTCTCCCCTAGCTAGTAGATGGAGGGTGTCTAGAAGGTCTTGCAGAATTCCCTTGAGCAGAACCAACTTCAGAATTCAGGGTCAAGTGTCCACCTAGCCCTTTTGTAACTGAGTTGGAACCGCTCTTCATAATATTCCAAGGATTTATCACTTCCCATGATCATTCAGAAGATTTCTTCCTTGGTATCTTTTGATCTACAGTAGTCTCAATATTTTTTATTAAAGGCCTGCTGCATCTGAGCCCAAGTTGTGATGTTATTGCTAGGTAACCCCATGAACCAGCACAATGCTGCATCCTTGAGAGTAGAAGGGAATAGTTTCAACTTTTTCTCATCTTCTGCATAGTCATAGGTTCGACAGATGACAACAAACTTAAACAGGAAGGTGTCAGGATCTTCTATAGTCAAACCATGGAAGTGAGGTAGGGTTGAACGACTTATATTATTCATTTTGGTGTCCCCATTAGTCTCTCGAATGGGAAAGGTACCCTATATTGCTTCTCCATTACCCCTAGCATTTCCATTTTCATCCGTTAGCTAAGGAGGGATGTTTTCTTCTTCTTCTTACCTTATAGGTTCTTCAAATGTCTCTGGTTGTTCACCTAAAGGTTCTTCTTGATCACTACCACCGAAGAAGAGAGAAGGTTGGCTATGTGATATAGTGGGGGTGTTGGGCAAGAATTTTCATGAATTATCTCTATTCCTACTAGGAATGAAAGGAAATCTTTTTGGTTGCTTTTTGTTTATTTTCACTACTTGTACCTGCAAAACTGAAAATGATTGAACAAACAACTTGCAACTAACTAAAATGAACTTGCTGAAATGAAATGTAGAACTGAAAAGGAAGGAAAATGAAATGCAGAACTGAAACCGAGGAAATGACTAATCTACTTTTGATGAAATGGAAATTGCAGAATTGAAGAGGAAAGCAAGGAAATGTAGAAGCTGAAAGAAACAACTACTCTACTTTCGCTGAAATGGAAATTGCAGAATTGGAAAGGAAAGCAAGGAAATGCGAAAACTGAAAGAAACAACTATTCTACATTTGCTGAAATGAACTAATTAGCAGAATGTTGCAAGATAAAATAGGAGAACGCAATAACCACAGAGTACTCTGATGCTTCTTCGGCAATGGCGCCAAAAAGTGGTGAGCACCAGTATTGCAGCAACAATGCTGCAACTCCTGGGCTGCCTACTTTACTCTTATCAACCCGGTAGTTCATAACAAACTTGGAAGATATGGTGTTATAGGAACTCAAGCCAACTTATATGGATTCCAGAAGAAGCTCTATATGTGATGAAAGAAAGGAAAGCTTACTCTATAGAGGCTACTCTAATTGCAGGAAGGAAAGAGACTGAAATGTAAAGTAAACCTAGTAAACCCTACTTAACCAACTAATCCTACTCTTGTAGAAAGCGCTATGAAAACCATGAAATGAATGCAATTACCTACTCAAGGAAGTAAATAACATCCAATGAAGCTATTTCTAGAAGTAAATGAGCAAAAAACATCTTTTCGGATTTTTATGTGAAATTTTCATGCATGTAATTTATTTGTCTGTGAATGTGGCAGCGATTAGGTGGGGATGGAAGGTGGTTTTGGGACTTGAGGAGATGTAGGATGGTGTGGATGGGTCCTAGGAGGTCTCAAGTGGTCTTCTAGAGGCTTTTCCTACAATCAGACTTCAAAAGGAAGCCTAAAGGAAAATCTACAGGAGGCTGCAGGGGATCTATTGGAGGTCTACAGGAGGATGCCGAGAGACGTTTTGAAGGTTTTGAAGGTGTGAGAGTGGAAGAAATTGGTAGGTAAAGGTTGGGATGATGTGTTAAGGTGCCTAGGGTTCACCAAGGATCATTAGGAGAGGGAATGATGGTCTGGAGAGAGAAAGAAATCCTATGGAAAAATTCAAAAAACTAAGGCATATTTGAGGTGAATTTTGGGTGAACTGTACGACATAGATCAGGGAGAGAATGTGATGGCTGATAGGTTGATCTCCTGTGAGAAGATATTTTCTGAAACAAGGCTGAAAGTCAAACAATGAAATCAAGAAAGCAAGGAAACTAAGTACATCAAAAACAAAATTTTGCATCAAGCTAATCTAAATTACGAGCTATGGAAAGAAATGTTAAAAAGTACTATCATGAGAGAGAGCATGGAAGAAGACTTGTTGAAAAGATAGAAATGAGCATGGTGAAAGAGATCTAAAGAAAAGCATTAACCTTCTAACATACCGTAACACTAGAAATCCTGTGGAGAAGGAAAATCTGTGGTTTTGTGCCAGTAAGAGGGTCTTGGCCTCAGTTCATGGTCCCACAGGGAGGAAAGGAGGCCAAGGCACTGTTGCTAGAGTTCTATATCTTCTATCTACCACTGTTAAACCTGCTATAGAAAACAATAATGGAAACAACCTTCTAAATCACCAAAAGCAACCTATTCTTAACCCAGAAAGAAATTCATCTAACAACAACTAATTCATAAACTGAAACAAAGTTTATAGCTACAAACAACAGGAGCTTGGCTGCATGGATTGGTCCCTAACCCAAGAGATTTATCCCTCTGAGGTAGCTCAGTGCTAGCTCAATAAAGATAAACATAAGTTATCCTCCACTTGCTCAGCTGCCACCTAGTGCATTGATTTGTATGTTTGTGCTCTAAGCTGCATGAAGGAGAATTCGAAGTGGGGAGTAATAAATGAGGGGGATTCGCTCGTATAAATCCTCTCCTTTGTCCACTTCGAATTATTGCTGCCAATTGTCCATTAAATCTTTGACTTTTTCTTCAAAATTCAACCAAAATCTGTATTAAACACATATTAGACTCCATGGCATCATAACCAACCCAAGTTACTCCATAAGCATAAATATAATAAAAAAATGCAATAAGCTAAGAGAATGGTTGATTAAACTATGTTAGGAGGTAAAAGGAGCCCATATAATTACCCATTTATGGGGCCCATCACCTTCCCTCTTAGGATTGCGCAATGCTGCCTTAGTGCAGCTCTTGGTGAGACAGATTTTGTGCCAAGGGTGCCAAGACTCACCGACAAGCAACTAAAATTCAATGTGAGTGTCAATGCATGTTGATACTAAGTGTAAGAATAAGTGAATTATCATGCATGAAAATGGTGAATGAGAGATTTAGAAAATATAACAACATGCATGTGGCTGAGGTGAGTCACCGAATCAACGACCATTTGCAAAAAATAGTTTCATGCATGTGACAGTAGTGAGATGTTGACGAAAATTGAAACGATGCTAGGAAAAGCTAATATACATGTAAATGACAGCAGGAATTCAAATAAATCAAGAAAATAGTAATCATACAAGTGAAAACACAAAAAGAAATAGAAATACAATAGAAGGCATGGAAAGCATGCTAACCCCAATACAACTGAGATGAATGTGCCAACTACTCGTAGATGTGATGTGGGATGTTAGAGATATAAGTTTGATGTGAGGAATGAGCTCTACAGTGTCTGGTTGATGCGTTTTGGTAACATCGAGGTTGTGACAGTCATGCCACAAATCTAGGGAAAGCGACACTTGGTGGGAGGTTTCTGAAATGACCCTTGCATGTAACCTCCAACTGCTAAACATAGATCCATGAAAAAAGGATTTCCTTTGCATGATGCCTTGGTAGAGGTAGCCCATGCATGCGAGTCAGTTTTGCTCGGTCTCAGAAGGAACTGGTCAACTCAGCTGCACATGCAAGAGACTACTCGACTACTAAAAGGAAATGCACATTTCTAGCTGGGATTTGGGCTCACTGTCTAGGAGATTTTTGTCTAAGAAGAGTAGTTGACTGCTGCTCATATCTACACAAATTCTAGGCTTAGTAGCGCTGCTAGGGAAAATTGTGCAATTCTTGTTGCAAGTGTTTACTGGAAGAATTGCGCAATCTTGGAGCCCAACAGGCTACCCGAGAGGATTGCACAATCTCTAGAGGGAAGGATGGCTATCCTCCAGAAATGCACAATTTTCTTGGGGAAGGTGCTCAACCTTTAGCTGGACCAAGTTTGGGAGGACAACCTGTGAGGGGAATGGATCAAGCTATGATGGATAGGTTGCCTTTTTGCAAGGAAAACACTAAAGCTTGGGAACTTAATGAAGCAAGGCAAGCTGTTGCAAAAAGTTGGAAGGGAGGCTCCAAAATGAGGCCAAGGAAAAAATTTTGAGGGTGGTTGTAGTCGCTAGAACACTTGCCAACACACTAGTAGAACTCCAGCTCTCTGAATGGACCTTGTTCATGAAAAGAAAGTCTAACAGCTCCGTAAGTATTGTTCACTTCTCAGCTCCTCTTGGTTTCCACACTAGCTTGATTGTAAGATGTAGCATCTACGAAGCTCTTGGTCGATTGGTACACATTCCAAGCAAAGGAAACATGATTTTTTCGATTGAGGTTGAGGAGTATATTGATGCACAAGTAGTATAGTCATCAGAGTCTTAGTTTCATCTCTGGTGTTGCTCTGCTGCTAGCAGGCCTGGACAGTACCTCGACGGAGTCACATAGGAACACAATCATGGATCCACTATTAGCAATCCTGGTCAGTACACTAGTGGAGTTACTTGCATCACCTCCCCATGCAGGACTCCTTTCTCTTCTTTCACCTTATTCATTTTGATTTTGAAATTTATTCACTTTTCATTTTTTTTTCATTTTTCATTTTTCACTGCGCATAACACTTATTCATTTTAGAGGCGGAAGATGGATCTAGACTCGTTGAGAGAATAATGGGTTGTTCCAACAGAGAAGTAGTTTATTGTATCTTTGACGTGCCTATTAAGGTTCTTGCCCTCACCTTAATCCACTTTACTGAGTTGAAAAGGGTTAACCCGAAAACAACCGACCAGAGTAAGTGACACTAGTTAGCACGCAAGCGTTGTGTTTTCACCAAGGTTTACTTTGAACAATACATATTTTCCTTTGACCTTTTAGGGACTAAAAGTAACAAATTCTTCATACAGAGGGAGGACGACAGATAACCAAGTAGTGATAGTAGCACAAGGCCTCTTGTACTTTACCGAGCTGGCTTCGAAAGTCATATAAGGTTTCATGCAAAACTATCCTACAAAATGAAACAAGCAAACTAACAAGTTACAACAAAGAAAAGAAAGATAAGAAGAAAAAGTGAAAGCAAAGAAAATAAGCAACCAAGAAAGTAGACAAACAAATGAACAGAGCAAGTAAGAAAAGAAGCATGCAAGTAGAAAACTCAAAAGCAAACACTACTCCTACTTCTAAGCTAACAGTGCATGGGTCATCTCACCTGAAATGATACTTCCAATGTAGCCATCGGTGCATTGGTTGACCCATTTTGGTGAAGGCATGGTTCATGAACAAGGCAGTTGCTCCTTCTGCACATGCAACTCCTCCTCGATTCCATTATCTATCTTCTTGTGATTTTCATGTTGCACTGTCACCTAATAGTCTTAGTCTCCAAAGTTTCATTCATCATTAGTGGATCTTCTTGAGCTTGAAACTTTGTTCCACCTCTGTGTTTTAAACAACCTTCCTCTTGCATTCATTGCATGCATTCATTTCGTTCGCTGCACTCATTGTGTTTGAGCATTCAGTATCGAATTATTGCTGCCAATTGTCCATTAAATCTTTGACATTTTCTTCAAAATTCAACCAAAATCTGTATTAAACACATATTAGACTCCATGGCATCATAACCAACCCAACTTACTCCATAAGCATAAATATAATAAAAAAAATGCAATAAGCTAAGAGAATGGTTGATTAAACTATGTTAGGAGGCAAAAGGATCCCATATAATTACCCATTTATGGGGCCCATCACCGTCCCTCTTGGGATTGCGCAATGCTTCCTTAGTGTGGCTCTTGGTGAGGCAGATTGTATGCCAAGGGTGCCAAGACTCACCGACGATCAACTACAAGTCAATGTGAGTGTGAATGCATGTTGATACTGAGTGTAAGAATACGTGAATATCATGCATGAAAATGGTGAATGAGAGATTCAGAAATGGAACAACATGCATGTGGGTGAGGTGAGTCGCTGAGTCAATGGCCATTTGCAAAAAATAGTTTCATGCATGCGACAGTAGTGAGATGTTGACGAAAACTAAAACGATGCTAGGAAAAGCTAATATACATGTAAATGACAACATGAATTCAAATAAATCAAGAAAATAGTAATAATACAAGTGAAAAAACAAAAAGCAATAGAAATACAATAGAAGGCATGGAAAGCAGGCTAACCGCAATACAACTGAGATGAATGTGCCAACTACTCCTAGATGTGATGTGGGATGTTAGA
This sequence comes from Pinus tabuliformis, assembly GCA_031772625.1. Classification (NCBI taxonomy): domain Eukaryota; kingdom Viridiplantae; phylum Streptophyta; class Pinopsida; order Pinales; family Pinaceae; genus Pinus; species Pinus tabuliformis. The sequence goes on along the minus strand of CM062813.1, from coordinate 747,720,917 downwards.
GATATAAGCTTGATGTGAGGAATGAAGTCTGTGGTGTCCGGTTGATGAGTTTTGCTAACATCGAGGTTGTGACGATCATGCCACAAATCTAGCGAAAGCGACACTTGGTGGGAGGTTTCTAAAATGACCCTTGCATGTAACCTCCAACTGCTAAACATGGATCCATGAAAAAAGGATTCCCTTTGCATGATTCCTTGGGAGAGGTAGACCATGCATGCGAGTCAGTTTTGCTCGGTCTCAGAGGGAACTGGTCAACTTAGTTGCACATGCAAGAGACTACTTGACTACTAAAAGGAAATGTTCATTTCTACCTGGGATTTGGGCTCACTACCCAGGAGATTTGCGTCTAAGTAGAGTAGCTGACTGCTGCTCATATTTACGCAAATTCTAGGCTTAGTAGCGCTAATGGGAAAATTGTGCAATTCTTGATGCAAGTGTTGGCTGGAAGAATTGCACAATCTTGGAGCCCAACAGGCTACCCGAAAGGATTTCACAATCTCTAGAGGGAAGGATGGCTACCCTCTAGAAATGCACAATTTTCTTGGGGAAGGTGATCAACCTTTAGCTGGACCAAGTTCGGGTGGACAACCTGTGAGGGGAATGGATCAAGTTATGATGGATAGGTTTCCTTTCTACAAGAAAAACAATGAAGCTTGGGAACTTAATGAAGCAAGGGAAGGTATTGTAAAAATCTGGAAGGGAGGCTCCAAAATGAAGCCAAGGAAAAATTTTGGAGGGTGGTTGTAGTCGCTATAACACTTGCCAACACACTAGTAGAACTCCAGCTCTCTGAATGGACCTTGTTCATGAAAAGAAAGTATAACAACTCTGTAAGTATTGTTCACTTCTCAGCTCCTCTTGGTTTCCACACTAGCTTGATTGTAAGATGTAGCATCTACGAAGCTCTTGGTCGATTGGCACACATTCCAAGCGAAGGAAACATGATTTTTTCGATTGAGGTTGAGGAGTATATTGATGCACAAGCAGTATAGTCATCAAAGTCTTAGTTTCATCTCTAGTCTTGCTCTGCTGCAAGCAAGCCTGGACAGTACCTCGACGGAGTCACATAGGAACACAATCATGGATCCACTGTTAGTGATCCTGGTCAGTACACTAGTGGAGTTACTTGCATCACCTCCCTGTGGAGGACTCCTTTCTCATCTTTCACCTTATTCATTTTGATTTTGAAATTTATTCACTTTTCTTTTTTTTTTTCGTTTTTCATTTTTCACTGCGCATAACACTTATTCATTTTAGAGGCGGAAGATGGATCTAGAATCATTGAGAGAAAAAGGGGTTGTTCCAACAGAAGAGTAGTTTATTTTATCTCTGACATGCCTATTAAGGTTCTTGCCCTCACCTTAATCTACTTTACTAAGTTGACAAGGGTTAACCCAAAAACAACCGACTAGAGTAGGTGACACTAGTTAGCATGCAAGCATAGTGTTTTCACCAAGGTTGACTTTGAATAGTACATATTTTCCTTTGACCTTTTAGGGACTAAAAGTAACAAATTCTTCATACAGAAGGAGGATGAAAGATAACCAAGTACTGATAGCAGCACAAGGCCTCTTGTACTTTACCGAGCTGGCTTCGAAAGTCATATAAGGTTTCATGCAAAACTATCCTACAAAATGAAACAAGCGAACTAACAAACAACAAAGCTAAGAAAATAAGCAACTAAGAAAGTAGACAAACAAATGAACAAAGCAAGTAAGAAAACAAGCATGCAAGTAGAAAACTCAAAAGCAAACACTACTCCTACTCCTAATCTAACAGTGCATGGGTCATCTCACCTGAAGTGACAGTTCCAATGTAGCCATCGGCACATTGGTTGATCCATGTTGGTGAAGGCATGGTTCATGAACAAGGCAGTTGCTCCTTTAGCACATGCAACTCCTCCTCTATTCCATTATCTATCTTCTTGTGATCTTCATGTTGCACTGTCACCTAATAGTCTTAGTCTCCAAAGTTTCATTCATCATTAGTGGATCTCCTTGAGCTTGAAACTTTGTTCCACCTCTGTGTTTTCAACAACCTTCCTCTCGTATTCATTGCATGCATTCATTTCATTCGTTGCATTCATTGTGTTCGAGCATTCAATATGTTTCCTTCAACTATCGTTCATGATACTACTCACTGTCATATCTTGATGTTCTTGTCTATGAAGAACTTGATGTCTTCATGAGTAGGCAAGCCCATAGACATTTGATCGACTGCATCTCTAGGTGTGCTTTGAATGGTGTCTTCAACTCTTCCATCTTGGAAACCATTGTACCTGCACTACTAAGAGGCAAATGAACACATGCAATACCTGGAGGCATGGAAACACAGAAATTTGTCAGATGAAAACCAAAATGAACTTGAGAACTGACTTGCAACATACCTATGTGACTGATCATGAAGTTTACGCAATTTCATTCGAGCGGTCAGGAGACTGACTGTAATGATAGCCCAAGGCATAGTCTAGCTGCTATGAATTGACTGAATGTTGGAACTATGCAACACACAGTCCAGTCTTACTACTAACTACTGGAATTGCATAATGTGCAATATCATCTTGCAATGACTACAGGCTCAGTTACCAGATTGTGTAATTTTTTGGGGTAAAAATCATTGTCACTCAGAAATGTGAAAAACTATCCTGGAGGACAGTCATTGGGAAAAAATGTGCATTTCTGGAGAGGAAGATAGATCCTTCCCTCTCAGGATTGCATAATGTTGTCTTGGTGAGGCTATTGGTGAGGCAGAGTTCAGGCCAAGGCTGCTTAGACTCACCGATAGGAAACTGAATGTGAATGTGAGTGTGAATGCACGTTAATACTAAGTGTAAGCATAAGAGAATGATCATGCATGCAAATGGTGAATGACAGATTTAGAAAATGGAATAACATGCATGTGGGTGAGGCTAGTTGCCCAATCGGCGACGGTTCATGAAAAATAGTTTCATGCATGTGACAGGAGTGAGATGTTGAGGAAAAATGAAACAACAATAGGACAAACTAATATACATGTAAACGACAACATGCATTCACATAAATCAAGAGAACAATACTCATACAAGCAAAAACACAAAAAGCGACAGAAATGCAACACAAGACATGGAAAGCGTGCTTACCACAAAATAGCTGAGTTGAATGTGTCGATTGCTCCTAGATGTTATGCGGGATGTTAGAGCTGCAAGGTTGATGTTAGGAATGAGCTCTAAAAAGTCTAGTTAATGAGTTTTGATACATCGAGGTTGTGACGCTCATGCCACAAATCTAGGGAAAGCAGCACTTGGTGGGAAGTTTATAAAGACCCATGCATGTAACCTCCAACTACTAAACATAGATCCCTAAAACAAGGAAAGCCTCTGCATGTTGCCTTGGGAGACAGAGCCCATGCATGCAAGTCAGTTTTTTCATGGTCTCAGAGGGAACCAGTCATATTAGTTACACATGAAAGAGACTGCTCAAATGCTAGAAGGAAATGCTCATTTCTGGTTGGGAGATGGGCTGACTACCCAGGAGATTTGTGCAATTTCTGGGTAGAGTAGCTAACTGCTACCAAGATTTGTGAAAATTTTGGGCTGAGAATCCCTGTTAAGGAAATTTGTGCAATTTCTAGAGGGAAGGTTGGATGCCCTCTGAAAATGCACTATTTTCTTAGCGAAGCTGCTCAACCTATAGCTCAACAAAGTCCGGGTGGATAGTGTGTGAGGGGAATGGAACAAGTTGTGATCAACAGGCTTCCTTTCTATAAGAAACACACTGAAGCTTATGAACTTGACAAAGCATGGAAAGTTGCTACGAAAAGCTAGAAGGGAGGCTGCAAAACAAAGCTAAGCAAATATTTTGGAGGGTGTTTGTAGCCTCTACAACACAAGCAAAGGAGACACGTGCACCTGCATGAACCATCAACTAAAAACCAAGAGCATTGTAGACTCCACACACTTTTCCATGTAGAGGTGAAGTTATGGTACACCACTAGCAAACTCATCCGTCATCAACCCAACAACACAACACAAACAACACATCCAGCATGTGCATAAACAACAGTGTCATGTCAAGTTGTGTCATGAGTCAACTCAGCTGCATCGGTAATCTTAGTCATACTTGTGTAATCAGTGTAATGTAACGTGGAAGTCCAAGAGACCCACAAATGAAGTTAAAGAGTCATGTAAGTTGAAGAGTCATGTAAGTCGAAGAGTCATGTAAGTCAAATAGTCATGAGGGAATTTGAAGAGTCACCAGGGTCAGTTTCACCCTTGGCTATATATAACCATCATTTGTACATGGAAATGACTTTTTCTCCTTGGCTCCTCCCACATAAGCTTGAGAAGTTGTAGTATTTTGTTTGAGGAGTGAGCAGTGGCTCCAACACCCCACTTTTGGCGCTAGTGATGTATGGTGTATGATGTGTCTTGGAACATTTGTTTAATTTAGAAGCTTGTTAACAGGCCAACACATTTTCACACATGTATTGTATTCATTTGTAAGACTATTCTATGGACGCTTGTAATGCATGTTTCTTCAAATTGTTCTAATATAGTTGAACTATTTCGATTGTTTTAGTGAATATGCTATTGGAAATGTGTTATATCATTTGTTAATGGTGTCTCATCCATGTGGACTATTCCACCGAAAACTAGACAAATTAATTCTTGTAAACTTGTTATGATTTCCATCCCACTGATGTGGACTATTCCACTGGGTGTTGTACGTGCTATCTATTCACTTTGTGTTTGTGACTACCGCATCCATGTGGACTACTCTACTAGAAGCTACATAGATCCCGATGCATTGTGTGTCTCTAATAGAGTTGGGACTATTCCCTTTAGACTTGAGACTCACTCTCACCCTCTCCCTCTATAGTGAAACAACATAGACGCAAGTAACTCTAAGCACTGACCAGGCACACGAACCTCATCGTTTGAAGACTTGGTATACCACTCTTATGTGCCGATAAGAAAGACATAAGGTATATCTTTAAGGTAATAGCAACTAGGCCATCATACCAGATGGGACTTCCACGCCAAATCGTGTGAGGTCTAGTTTGGACTTCTATGCCAAACCATGTGAGGTATCGTTGGGACTTCATACTGGGGAGATCCCCTGAATGTTTCTAGGTCTAGAACTATCAACATTTTTTGCCCTAGAAGGTGGGACAAATGAAAAGTTGATTCCTCACAATCGGTTTTGAATATTCACATACTTATCATGACTAAACATATAATTCTCCCTCTGAAGTGTATGCGTTGTGGAAATGACTTTGAAATATCGAAGGAGCTCTGGAATTCGTTGTGACAACACACATATGAAGGTGGAGGAGGAATGTCCTGGATTGAACACAGAATGGCCTTTACAGTTATGTCTCACGAGTATTTTTATGTAACCAACTCACAAAATGGAAGAAAACATATATCAATGACTTTGAAATCACCCTCTTCGAGGGGGAAACCTCTTTTACATTACAGAAATGAATAATTCCTGGATTATACAAATGAGAAGGCCTCATTTCGATACATAGGAGTCTAAGTGGTCACAATATAATCATAGCTGACATAACAATAATAATATAAGGGCACAACAATAACAATCGTGGGCTTCTATGGGGTGCAATAATTACAATAAGGTGATAATAGGGAAACAAAAATAATAATAAGGGATAAAATGAAAATAGTAATGGGGGAATCACTAGTATTATAGGGACCTAGCAGGCCCCTCTCATTCAAAAATTATTTGTGCTCAACACTTGAGTAGTTATGGATGCTTCTGTATAAAATTCTCACCCTCCCATGTGGAATATTTAGCGGGTAAGTTATTCCACTTGATCAGATACTTTGAAATAGATCAATTTAATAGATGTCAAGTTCTTGTTTCTATGACCACTTCAGGTTGCCATATTATTTTTTCTTTCTAGTCAAGTTCTAGTGATATTGTTTCAACTAGGATTTTGTCACCTATAATCTTCTTTAACCATGAAACATGGAAAAGTGGGTGCACTCGGGAAGCTGTAGGAAGATCCAATTTGTATGCCATAGTACCAATCTTTTGCAACACCTTGTACAGAACATAATACCTTGGTGATAATTTATTATCCTTCTTATCTTGGTTGAGGGACACTTTTTTATATGGTTTTAGTCGTAGGAATACCCAGTCACCTACATCAAAACTTCTTTCCCTGCGATTTTGATATCCCTGTTGTTTCATTCTATTTTTCACCGATGTGAGGTTATCCTTTACGAGTTGGAGAACTTGTTTTTGATGCTCGATGTGATCTTCCACTACTTGAACCTTAGAATTTTCTCTTAAATATGATGCAATGGATGGTGGATGATATCCAGAAAGTGCCATAAATGGGGTCATTTTTGTTGCAGTATGAAAGGAAGTGTTATGCCACCATTCAGCCAAAGGCAACAATTTGACCCATTTGTGTCTATTTATGAGATACAAAGCAATGAATATATCCTTCCAAACATTTCTTTACTATCTTAGTTTTCCCACCAGATTGACGATGATAAGATGAGCTATGAGTTAATTGAGTACCAAGACAAGAAAATAATTCGGTCCAAAAATTTCCAGTGAAAATGGGATCTTTGTCACTTACAATGATCTTTTGGTATCCATGTAGCTTTTGAATTGTTTCCATAAATGCAGTAGAAATTGTACTAAGTTTAAATGGATGCGAAAATGTACAAAAGTTTGCATACTTGGTAAGTTTGTCAACTACCACTATGATGACACTCTTTCCTTTCGACTAGGGTAAGCCTGTGATAAAATCCATTGAAACCTCCTCCCAACGTTGGCTTTGAATCGATAAATGTTGTAATAGACATGGGGTCTTAATTGTTTAAACTTTATTTTGTTGGAAAACCAAGAATTATGCCACAAAATTTTGAATATTCGATTTAAGGCCATCCCAAAAAAATCCTTCTTAACCCTATTGTAAGTTTTTAAAAATATTAACTGCCCTCCTAAGGGAGAGGTGTGAAATTCCATAAGAATCTTTTGTTTGAGTCGGGAATTCTTATATAGGTATAAGCGATCTTTGTACCATAACGAATCATTTTTCCAACTAAATGTATCAGATGTACTAGGATCTAGTTGTAACTTTAAAATGAGTTCCCACACTTCTTCGTCATTCCTCCATTCATCCCTTGCTTCATTTATCCAATCTATTTGGATAATAGAAATGGTGCAAAGAAATGCTTCCACATCTGCATCCTTTATAGAGAGTGCATCTCCCACAACATTTTTCTTCCCTTTTTTTTAGGTGATTTCAAAGTCATAATCCGACATCTTTGTGACCCATTTTATCTACTCTTCTCAAGATAATATTTTTTCTAAAATTTTTTTGAAGACTATCATGATCAATTTTTACGTTGAAGTGTCTCCCCATTAGGTAGGGTAGCCATTTCTTAATTGCATGTAGTAATTCCAACATTTCCTTCTCATAAATAGCTTTGTGTAAATAATTTCCTTTAATTGGATGACTTTCGAAAGCAGTAGGTCTTTCTTCTTTCATTAAAACAACACCAAATCCATTTCCTTACGAATCACATTCCACAATAAATTTTTTTGTGAAGTCTAGCGTAGCTAAGACCGGTTCTTGGCACATTGCCTCTTTAAGATGTCCAAATCCCTTCGTTGCTTCTGGAGTCCATGAAAATGCATATTTATTCATTAATGTTGTTAGAGGTACTACTATTCACCCATAATTCTTAACAAATTTTCGATAATACCCTTTCAACGTGAGAAATCCTCGCAATGCTTTATCAACGTGGGTATTTTCTATTCCTTAATGGCTTCAATTTTTCTAACATTTACCTTCACACCTTCATGAGATACAATATGACTTAGATATTCCACCTCTAGCACTCTAAAGAAAGATTTGGAGGTTTATGCATATAATTATTTCTCCTCCAATAGTTTGAGCATCCTTTCAACATGTTGAACATGATATTTCCAAGACGTGCTATAGATTAATATATCATCAAATGATACTAAATTTTTTTAAGGAAGGGTTTGAAAATTGAATTCATCAAACCTGAAATGTACAAGGTGCATTGGTAAGGCCAAAATGCATGACCAAAACTTCATAATCACCCTCATGAGTTCTAAATTCTATTTTTGGAACATGTTTAGTATTCGTTATGATTTGATGATATCTTAAATGAAGATCCAACTTGGTGAAGTGAATTGATCCATGGAATTCATCCAATAATTCATTAATGACAGGAATGGGAAATTTATATTTAATAGTGAGTTTGTTTACCTCCCTATAATCTGGACACGTGCATTATGACTCGTCCTTCTTATGCACCAATACTACTAGAGTAGAGAAAGAACTTTGACTAGTTCGAATTATAGCAACCTCTAGCATTTCTACAACCATACGTTCAATTTCACTCTTTTGGGCATAGGGATATCTATAAGGCTTGATCTTTGGAGGAACACTTTTGGAATCAAATGAATAGCATGATCATGATCACGAATAGGTGGGAGGCCTTTGGGAGTCTCAAATACCTTGGAATGATTGTCCAATAATTTTTGGAGATATGGAGAAATAATTGATTTCGATGTGGGAACCTCTAGTGAACATAATTGTGCAATTACACCTCATTGTTCTTTCTTTAGAATGTTTGTCATTTCGTTAGAGCTGATTATCTCTCTTGGTTTCCCTATGATACCTCTTAATTCAACTTCCTTTCCTTCCGAAGAAAATTTCAAGAAAAGTTCTTGAAAATTCAAATTTATTGTACCCAAGGATTGTAGTCATTAGACTCTTTGTACAACATCAGCACCACCCATTGGAATGGAGATCATTGGGCTATTTAATACATATCATCCCATGGATAGCTTTATATTATGGCACTTTCCAGAGAAATTTATGGTTTCTCCACTTGTAACCATCATTTGAAACTATCGCACTGGATATAGGAATCAATTCAACTCCTCGGCTACCTTACAATGAATAAAATTATGGGTACTTTCTGAATCAATCAAAACTTTTACTTTTTTCTTCCAGATATGTCCTTCTATCTTGATAGTTTGAGTAGTCATAGTTACAGCTAATGCATTACAAGATATGTTCGGATTCATTTATTCTTTCTCTAAGGTTTGTTCCTAGTGTATATCCTCTTCTTTTGATTTTTCTTGTTCCTTTTCTTCATCCTCTTCAAAATCTATGTAAAATAATTTATTCTCAACACACTTGTTACCTTTATTGTATTTTCTATCACAACTATAACAAAGTTGTTTTTCTCTTTTTTATTCCAATTTTTGTGGTGTCAACCTTGTAGGTTGTGGAAGTATAGGTGCAACAACACCTCCATCTTTATAGTTGTGAGTGGAAGGCTTCCTTGTTGCCATAATTTTTCTTTCCATTTTTCTTTCCAACTTGAATGCCTTCTCCAATGAATCAAGTTCCCAAAGGCTAACCTCATTTTGGTGTTATCCTTGAAAGTCCCTATGAATGCTTCAATCCTATGCTCCTCTCGAATATCTTTACCCTTAAATTCAATTTTTGGAAGTACTGAATGTGCTCCATCACTGAACCCTTTTGTTTGAGACTTATCAATTGGCTAAAAAAGGTGTTTCTTTTTGTATCCTCATAATGTTTTATCATTTCTTCTGTAGAAATTCCCAAGTGACAATTTTTTTATGAGAGGGAAGCCACCAATACCATATAAACTGATTTGGTTCCAAATATAAATTTGCAATGCGTACTTTTTGTGTGCTTTGCAAATTATGGAGATTGAGATATTGCTCCATCTACAGTATGCATGTTACAGGATCCTTACCATCAAACTTCCTCATATCATTCTTTGGAACATGGTGGGTCTACAATCCACCGTTAGAGTCTATGAAATCATGATTAACATTTACTTTGTTCTCCCTATGAGCTTCCTTTACTACCCTTTCACCATTATTAAGCATTTCCTGTAGCAAATTTGTCAAATATGTATTCAAATCTTCGATGTTGCCTTTAAGGTTTTCTTCTATACCATAGATCTTAGCTTCCACGTTTGTCTTCAAATACTCCATGCTTCCTTTATGTTTTTCCTCTATACCATCCATATTAGTTTCCAAAATTTTCTTTAAACCATCCATCTTAGCTTCCATGCCATCCATCTTAGATTCCACGCCTTTATTTAAACTATTCATCTTAGCTTTTGTTACTCTTTGTGAGTGTGAATTTTGTTTCACTTGGTTTCGTAATTTTGATATATCATGCTGCATTTCTTCCTCTTCTTCACATGTCATGCTAGATATTTCAGGTTTCTTACTAGGTTTTTCCATTTTATTTCTTTGGGGCATCAATTAATGATAATAATGCTTAACTATGTGTTGTGAGTTCCTTCAAAATAATTTTTCAAACCAAACTTATGCAAAATTAAAAAAAACACATACCTTTTTTCACTTTGTAGAAGCTTGCTATTGGATCTGTTGTATCCCTATAATTTCTGATTTGCAAGGTCTGGTATTGTGTTCTATGGTAGCGCTCTGAGGCTTATTCCCAACCCCACAAGTGTGACCAAGAGTGGATTCTCCAAGGAAGAGTTATGTAAAATCTCCCACGACCACCTCATTATATACTTGTTCAGTAGAACGAACTTGTACGAAGTTCCACGTGTCACTATTTCAACCTGAGGATGTTAAACCGATATAGAAAAGGTACAGGCCATCCTATTTCTATAATGTTTTACAAAATTTCAATCTAATTCTCAGAGAGAAAGTTATGATGATTTTTCCCAGATCAACTGTTTGAGATATAATTTGGGAGCCTGCAAAGGCCTAACTTCATTTGATGAATATCTCCTAAAATATAGAGAGAAAAGATCTAAAATTTAGATCCAAGGTTCATCACTATTTCTTCTCAAATGGGTTTCAACTTCCTCTTCTGAAACATCGTAGAAAAATGTTACAGGGAACATGCCATTGTGACCTCTTTGGAGCAGTGAAACCCTAGAATCCAAATCTTCGATACCAAATGTTATGTAACCAGCTCACAAAATAGAAGAAAAGATATATCAACGACTTCAAAATCATCCTCTTTGAGGGGGAAACCTCCTTTACATTACACAAATGAATAATTTTTGGATGATACAAATGACAAAACCTCCTTTCTATATATACAAGTCTAAGGGGTCACAATATAATCAAAGGCAACATAACAATAATAATCTAATGGGTAGAACAATAACAATAGTGGGCTTCTATGGGGCACAATAATAACAATATGGGGAGAATAGGGGCACAACAATAACAATAAGGGATACAATTACAATAGTAATGGGGGAATCACTAGTATTGTAAGGACCTAACAAGTATAAAATCCATGAAGATTACATTACCTACTCATTGATTGCATACATGATTCCAGGGCACCCACTGCTATGGTGTGCCACACTGCGCAAGAACTCTATTCACTCTCTCACTCAGTTGATTTTATAGATAGATTTTGATTTCCATCATTTTGATCATAAATCAATCAATAAATAAATTATGGAATTATGGAAAGCACTTGATGAATCCATTGATCAATCTCACACAAGCTTTTGTAAGCTTGCATATCAATTTCTTGGAGATGAAATGTATTGAGAATTCATCGATGGAATATCTAAGTATCTTCTTTACATATTAAAAAATACTCAATTCTTAGAATCATTCAAATCTCTCCTAGCATACCTCGGTGTTAGAGTTTTCAAGTGTAAGAATGTCACTTGAACAAGTGATTGTCCATCCTATTCTCATCAAGCACCTCTAATTTGACAGTGCAAGGTCGCAGAAGGTGCATGCACATATGTTGAACTTTCACAATGTCCTACACCACCTGCTCTTAATATCTCTACATATTTGGATTGCATGCCTGCTGGTTTTCATGTTGAGTTATCACCTCAACCTCTGTCCCTACATTCTGTTGATCCTCTAGATTGTACTGTGTTGTTTTCTTCCATTCCGGACTCCACATCTTTTGTTCACAAGGATCAAGTTGTCAAAGGAGTTGGTTTTGTTTAGCCAACTTGCACAATCATTCATGATGAGTGTGTGGGAAAATCTGGGGAATAAGTCAGGGTGAAGGATGAATCAATTCCATCTATACCTCATCCACTCTACCATGAAATCTCTTGTGATTATTCCACTTTTGATTTTCCCTATGAATGATCATCTCTGAATTTTTCTACTTCCAATAATTGATAGGACACACTAGATGTTAGCCTGTGATTACATTGCAAATAGGAAACATCTTCCTTTGAAAATCCGTCCCATCTATCATATGTCATTTCTAAAAATAGAGAGGGTGAACATCCGTATTTCTCATCTATGCCTCTACATGATTCATCAAGTCATGAGGATGTTGAAAAACATCTCAAATTTTCTAATCATGGTTGTCACAATATATGTACTTCCACATTTCATCACAATGTTGATTCACTAGTTGTTAATCTTTTTAAGGCACTGGTCTCTAATGATCTATCTATTAACGAAGTGGAAACCCCGTAGGCTATCAAGCAATTCATCCTGAGCTGATGGTTATGTCAGACACTCATTGCCCTGAGGTTATTTCCACTTTTGATCGGAAAATTTTTGAAACACCCAAGGCTCCTAATCCCTCATCTATATGCACAAAATATCAATCCAACATACACATTTTTCTTTCTCCACTGGAATAACATGATCCAAACTCTTATGCACTATAGGAACCATACACAACAATCACACTTGCGAAGCATAAGTTGTCTCACTTTGTCATTTTTTCTTGTCTGTCACAGTTGAAATAGTACGCATGCTTAGCATCTGCACACATTGTGTCACAACACCATAACACCATGTTAAGTCAGCGAAATTCTTGTCTTGCGCTTTCACTCATTTCTTTTCTATGGATGCTCTAAAACTTAGAGCATGATGGTATTCATTGATGTATCTCTCTTGTTCACTGGTTTTCATGAATATCTTTCTTGTTTACCATGCCTTCGCCTATATGGGCTAGATAATGTGTCGGTGGCTACATTAGAAATATCATTCCACATGAGTAGGCCCATGCACTATTTAGCGTAGGAGTAGGAGTAGTTTTTTCTTTCTTTCTTTGCTTTGCTTCTAGGTTTGCACGTTTTATTTGCTTGCTTACTTGGTTTGGTTTTCTTACTTTCTTGCTTTTCTTAATTGTTTTTCTTTCTCTTTAATTCTACTTTTTTCATTTTTCTCTCTTTTCTTTCTCGTGTTCATAGGATAGTCTTACGTGAAACCATGTTTGGCTCTTGAGACAAGCCGGGAAAAACTAAGAGGACTTGTATAGCTATCAACATCTAGTTATACCTTATCCTATCTCTTTAGGAATATCTTGTTTTCTTCATTTGATGATTCTCTCATGGAAAATATGTTATGTTCAGAGTGAGTCTTGTTGAAAACACAATTCTTGCACTATTAATCAGTACACCTACTGTATTCAGTCCTTTGGGTTAAGCCTTGTCAACTCAGTCAAGTAGAGTAAGGTGAGGGGCCAAACCATAATAGGTACATCAAATATATATATAACATACTTCTATGAAGGAACAACCTCTTATGCTCTCAATAAGTCAGGATCCCTCTTTCGCCTCTGAAATAAATAAGTGCACATGCAAATTTCATTGAAAAATAAGAAATAAAATTAAAAATGAAAATGAATAAGGTGAAAGAAGAGAAAGGCCTCCTGCGTAGAGAGGTGATACAAATAACTCCGTCGGGGTACTGTTGACGATGTTGTACCCACCAACATTCAGGGGATCACCCTGGTATGAAGTCCCAATTGGACCTCACACCATTTGGTGTGGGAGTTGCATCCGATATGATAGCCCAGTTGCCATTGTCCTAATGATTTTCCTCAACTCTTGCTTGTCAACACACGAGAGTGGTTTGATTTTTCTTTGAGAAGTGAGGTTCATGTGCCTCGTGAGTGTATGTATCACTTTTGTCAATGGTTCTTTCATTGCCGAGGGAAAGGGTGAGATTGAGTTCCAGGTCGATTGGGAGTAGTCCCAACACTGCTAGGAACACACAATACAATAGGACATGCACAGCTTTTGGCAGAGCAGTCCACACGGATGCGACAGTCAGAACAGACAAGGTAAGATAACATGTGCAACACTCACGGATCATTACGAACCAGTGTGATGGTTGTTACAACAAGCTTCATGTGAAGGGTATGTCTGATGTCTAGGAGAGTAATCTACATGGGCGAGACAACATTAACAACATATAAAAAACATTTCCAATAATATATTATGCATTACAAAAATAATAGATTATGCATTACAAAAAATGGAACAATTCATATGTAGAACATAGGTTAAAGAAACATGCATTACAAGTGTTAAAAATCAGTCTTAGAATAGATAGAATACAAGTGTGAAAACGTGTGGGCATGTTAGCAAGCTTTTGAAATAAGAAAAAGTTCTAAGACACATTGGTACACCATACATCACTAACCCCAAGTGTGGGGCGTTGGAGCCACTAATTACTCAAAGAAAATATTACAGAATCTCTCAGCTATGTGCGATGATATGAGGTGAAAAGTCCTTTACATGTACAAATGAAGGGGGTATTTATAGCCAAGGGTGAAACTAACCCTTGTGGGTGTTCAAATACCCTCATGACCATTTGAATTCCATGACTTTTCGACTTACATGAATTGGGTCTCTTGGACTTCCACGTTACATCACATTGATTGACAACAAGCCAATAGTGGAGATGTGGGAAACATGACTCATGACGTGACTCAACATGACTTGGCATGACAATGTTGGTACATTCGTGCTCTTGCTGGAGTGCATGTTGAGCTGTAGTGCTGCTGGTGACAGATTTCTTCATGGTGTATCATAGTTTCACCTTCGCATGGTGAAGTGCGTGGAGTCTTTAATGGTCCTTGGTTCGCTTGATGAAGCTTTAGCTCGTTGTTCCTTTCTTGCATGATGGAAGGCTTGACATGCTCATATGTTTGTGAAGGTGCATGATTGTCGCATTCATCCACTTCACATGCTTCATTTTTCTATACGTTGGTAAACCTGTCATTCTGCATGTGTTCCCTCTGTTCATACCATTTGTCGAATTTCCCTTTTGGGTTGTGTACCTATACCTACATTCACTCATCACGAGACGACATCAAATCCAAACCTCCTAGTCTACCATGACACATGATCATTTTAGATGTAGGTGACTGGGAGAGGTAACAAGGTTGTGAATTGGGATGATGCTCTGGGCATTGCTGATGAAAACTGCACAAGAGACACTAAGTGATGGAGATAGGAAATCTGAGATGAGATTGATTGTCTGTGAGGTTTGGCTCAGCTAGGAGGAAAAATTGTACAAATTTTGGGAGGGACAGTCTGGGCTGCTGGAAAGCAAGGTAGGCATGCTTTGCATATTTTTCAGAATGAACGGGAAGTGGGGTTGGACAACCAAATTTTCACAATTTTCCAGAGGAATAGGTCGGGCTCCATGAAAGGTAAACATGGAGGGATTGCGCACTTTTTGGGGGGAACTGCCCAGGAGACTGGCAATCAAAAATGCGCAATTTCCAGTGGGAACTATCAGTTGGCTGCCAGGTCACTCACAGCCAAGACTATGCAATTCCCAGATGGAACTTCCAGTTGGCTGCTAGAGTCACTGGCAGCAAAAATTGCATAATTCCTAGAGGGAATTAGCAGTCTCCTGCTAGGGGCTGTTGGAAATGAAAAATGAAATGAGGCTGAGAGGTGGGCATGATGAGAATATCTACGCAATTTTTGAACTAAGCTAACTGATGGACATTGGAAGGCCTTCTCATGAACACTGCACAATTTCTGAGATGAACAGTTGGTTGACTGTCGTGATGACTAACTAGGAATAATGTGCAATTTTCTGAGGGAGACACAGATGGGCACTTCGTGTCTATCAAACCTATCTGCGCAATTTCCTTAGTCAGCTGTGTGGGTGAGGTTAGTGGCCTCTGTGAAACTTTTGAGGGGAGTCAGTCCTAGGTTAATGACGGGTCCGAATGTCGAGGTGGCCAACATGATAGTTGACTGAATTTCTTGCGGATAGTGCATCTTGAAAAGACTAACTTGGCACTTTTACGTTGTTCAGGTTGACAGTTGATCGAGTCAATGGTAGGGTGATGATCGAACTATTAGAGGGGAGTTTGGTCATTAGAACTTTAGAAAAAAATGGCTAAATGTGTGAACAATCGAAAGATGCATAGGTGATCATACCATCATATAGTCACATGACTTGATGACGAAACGACCAAACCATCGAGACACACATGTTCAACATGATTGACCAACGGTGTAAGTGACAAGCACGAAATTTGTGATTGATCATTCATTGATTGAGATGTCGCTTGTGCGACAATGAATGTGACTCTCTGTGTGAGTGCAATAGATGCTTTCTAGTGAACACAATAAGAACATATGAAGCAAAGACTTTGAGCATAACCAGAACATGGTGACAAGCATGACTTAGAAATTAGCATGTAGAGACTTGAATGAAATGAACAAGTCAGTCGGATGTAAAGGATGACACGAGCTCATGGAGTGAACCTGAGTGTGTGTAGTCATCAAGTGAAACTCTTCAAGGGAGGTTCTGAAATTGGTGCAAGTGAAAATTTTGGAGGGTGGTTGTAGCCACAACAACATGTACTCACCAGGCTCACTGGTAGTGGAGATATACTTATGTTCTTGCATGACTCCATTGGGCAACTATCCAAGCTTGATGGCAACAGAGAAGTACCAAATATGATATTTAAACTCTAACAATTATATTAATTAGGCATCAATATACACCTCATCCCCAATCAACACAACTAAGTTGACTTGACTTGGAATGTGTGCTGACAAAGTAAGAGAATGCTAGGGACTACATCTTTCACACAAGTTAGTGTGGAAGGCATCACGATCAAAGAATCGAACAATAATTTTGGAAAGGTTAGACTCGTTGTTCATGAAACAAGGTCCATAGAGAGAGCTGGAATTCTACCAGTTTGTCACCAATGTTGTAGTGGCTACAACCACCCTCCAAAATTTTGTCTTGCATGCAAATTTTAGAGCCTACATTTGATCCTACAATCATTCCTTCCTTGGTCACTTATTGGTAAGTTGATGATCTCAAGCTTCCCCTCCTTGATCTTGAGTGTTATCCATGTTCTCATATTTAAGCAACATGTGTCATCTTTGGTCATAGGGATTTTGTTTTTCATGCAAAGGGAATGTTGTTTTGATTCAAGGGAAATCATACGCACATGAGTTGTAACCATCACATAGACATGTTTCACACTCACTTCATGCAACCTTTTCTTGAAGGTTGTTGCATCAAGAAAATTATGTTTTATACATTCTGGATGGTCTACATTGTATCACTAAGTGTTCATGTGTGATGATAGTCATGTCTTGTCACCGTTAACATCTGCTTCAACAATATCACACATAGACATTTCCCTGAGCAACCTATCCTCATCGAGCTTCGTGAAACTATGCACTTTTCTTATGACACCCTCAAGCTTCCTCTCTTACCTACTCAAACTCCACAATGCATAAAGACCCCAACCTCCGTTGGCATCCAAAACTGTGCAGTGGTTTCCTCTTGTCTCCTTCCTCCAGCAGAAACCCATTGTCTTCAGAAATTGGATAATGTTGTCCCCGAGCCGCCTAGCTAAAACTTCTCTCCAAAAATGTGCAGATCTGTCCAGCATCCAACACTTCTCTCCAGAAATGAGAAAAGGTGTCCTTCAAGGACCCCATCCCACAGTAGTGTCTTGTGCCTCAAAACTTTGCAGTGTTGTCCAATTTTCCCTATCTATCCTGCACGTAGAAACTACGCCTCCGATGGACTCATTCCAGTAGTAGTTATTTCCTCATGAAATAAGGCTAACCTATCTCTCATTAGAAACAAGAAAAGGTGACGTTTTGAGACCACTACCAAGGAGTTGAGGAGAAGGACCAAGAGATTGAGGGACAGAAAAAGATCAAGACCACATGAAAACTATGGTAGATGCATGATCGTGTCAAGGGTAAGTATGGTAAGTAAATAACACCTTTTGAAGTACACCTCTTAGTTAAGTTGGCAAGACTAGTTGCCACTCTCATATCATGTCTTTAGTAACATGCATGTGTCGAAAACACAAAATTCATTTCATGCATTTCCTCTATGTGTCTTGCTTTTGTTTCTCTTGTTTGATCAACTGTCGCCTTCCACATGTTAACTTCTATGTCATTGTTATAGCTCCAAATCTCACTCTTATGGTTTGTGATGCTACACTCATGGCCTAGGGCAACCCCTCCTTCCAGACCTGGTCCTAAAATTTAAAAAACAATGTTTTATTCCCTATACGCGACATTGCCCTGAGTTAAACGCGTGTACACGCGGGTCTGTGTATACCCAACCCACGTGTATGTATTAAAACACTTAAAAAAATAAATAATTCCTCATTTTCGGGCGGAGATCATGTGTTTTACCTGCTGATCACCTGTTAGTGCCCGTGGCCCAACTGTTCCCAACCAACTCCTAACTAAAAAACTACTTTGGCGATGGTATAAAAAGACATCAAAGGGAGGGCCTAAGGGAGAGAGAAAAGAAGAGCAAGATTATTATGCTGAGATTTTCCCCATAGACCAGGTCTGAAGTCCTTGGTGTCTTCTGCACTTCCCCCATTTTGCATAGGAAACCCTTGTTTCCATGTGTATTGGTGATCATTCATCATTTATATCACCATTGAGTAAGACTTGGAAGGAGCTCTTGTTTGAGGCTTGAGACTGGAACGAATCCGGGAGGAAGCTTTGCTTGGAGCCTGCTGAAGGTGTTTCAGGTGAAATCTTTCCATTATATGTACTTTACTTGCCTTTATATAAAGAAACATGTCTTGGTTCCCGAAACAATATTTCTTTATGCTTATGAGATTCTTGTCTTGAATTCTTATGCAAGTAGTTACTTAAAGATTTTTATAACTAACTTTATAGCATGAAGATGGTTTTCATATAAGTATTTGTCCATGTACTGTTGTGTTCTTTGATTTGTTTGTTTTACAGGTCAAAGAAGAAGAAGGAAACTCCAAGAAGGGTTTGGACCCTAAAGGCATTCTCGAACGTAGGACCTTAGGTACGTACCCTAAAAATTAGAATTCTGTTATAGTAAAGATAATGGTTGTGTGTGTGTTTCTTTGAATAAGCAAATTTCAGTCTGGTAGAGTCGTAACCCAAAGGACCCTAGGGGTACTTTCCCCTCAACCAGAATTGGTGACTCCGCTGGGGACAACACTCTTGTTGTTCCTAGTTTGGGTAGTCTTCAAGCCAATCAAGGCTCAGCCCTCTGTTTGTTGGCTCTGACTGTCTGATCTGTTCTTGAACTCTAAGCTTTTCCAGTTTTTTCAGTCTATGTTTTTTATTTTTCTTGAAAATCTTCAGATACGCTGTTTTGCTGGATTACAGAAGCGTATATACACAAGTTTAACTAAGTGAACCCACGTATACGCAGGTTTCCTCAGTTACAGTCGCGTGTACACGCACTCTGCATATCACTGTAGGCGCGTATATTATATAATTTTCAAGATTTATAAATTTTCTTTTTGCTGAATGTTTGTCTGGTGGTTTGGGTTAGTTTGAAGCAGTCATTTTCCAGTAACAGTCCTCTGTTTAACAGGGGGCATCTTGTTCTAAACTCTTTCTAGTTATAAGGAGTATCAGTCTTGTTTTCGTTAATTGCAAGCGTCATTGTTTTTTGACACAAAAGATTTCTGATTAAGAATCTTGACTGCTCTGTTTTGGCAGAGTAGGAAGATTGGATTCTATCTTTGTGTTCATTTTGTTTCGGTGACCTTTTGTTTGCTTAACGAAACCATTTTTGTGACCATTTGCTCCTTCGTTTCGGGAAAGTTGTTTGTTACCATTTTCTTGAAACTTGTCTTTTGATCTTTTGGACTTTCATTGTTGCTTTTGATTGTCATGAGCGCTTTCAAACGCATTTATTTTTGTTGGGTTTTCATCATTTGAAAGGTGTCAATTCACAAAAGTGTTTGGTTGCCTATTTATCAATCATTAGTGTCAGTATTTTTGAGAGCATTCTTTGAAAAAGACTTCTTTGCTTGTTGTTTGAAAGAAAATCTTTTGAAAGTTTTAAGTTTCGCTTTCTTAAACTTGCTTTTCATTTGATTTCCTTTTTTGTGAAGTGAAAGTGCTTTATGTTTATCTTAGAACTTGTTTTTATTGTTTGGATGAAATGATTGGTAGCACATCATATTCTATCTAAGCATTTTAGTGGCAAGACAAATTTGATAAGTGAGCAACTTTCTTTTCTTGTTTGCAGAGTAGTCTTAAAATCTTGCATTCACATTAGGATAGATTTGCATCCCTTTTTATGCATACATAGCTTTGTTAGCTTTTGTGAGTGTGGAGTTTGAAAAGAAAGCAAAAAAAATTGTTTTATTAGAAGTACCTCTGAACCTCATAGAAATTTCTCTTCATCGAAAACAAGTGCATGTGCATGTAGTTAAGTTTTTATTAATTACTTTTGCGTCAAAAAACACCACTAGTTTCACTTCCGTTACCTTGTGACTTAAAGAACAGCCTAATAAAATCAAGCGCTAACTAAAATTCACTAGAACTTTTTGTTTTAGTCAGTTACACCAACAAGTTTAGGATTTTAGGGCCTTGGATTAGGCGAGTGGAGAGTTAACTCTCCAAGGCCATATAAACGTCAAACATAAGAGTCTGAATAACGAGAGAAAATCCAATAGCGTTAGGAAGACCAGTAAAGCTCCGGATCTGGGAGATAAGCACGAGGGCCTGTGAAGACAGGGAAGAGAGATACCCCCTCTCCTACTTGTCCGAACTTACCTCACGACTGTTCCGCCTGGCTTCTGCGACGAGTTGGTGCCCATAGTTTCCTCTCCTAGGGATCTACACAGGTGGATGCGGAGGGGAATCCCATGGCACCTGAGGTCGACGTTGCATCACTCTCGACAATACTATTGGAGGGCACCCTTGCGAAGCTTGGGGGCTTGCACCGGTGCAGGCTGTTGTTAGGAGGTCAGCGTAACTTCCTCTGTTACCTTCGCTGATAGGACCGGGCCGTCATTATCCCAGACTATCTTCGGAAGGCCCCTGACTCCACTTTCTTGTATTTTGGTGTCCGGGCCTCATCACCCGGAGCGGAAATACTTGGAAGTTGTTTGACTGGCTTATATATTTAGGGACTTTATAGTGTGTGCTCTTTGTTCCTTGTATATAGTTGGCTTTAGGTATTTTTGTCTAGTCACGTTTGGACTTTGTGTTCTGAGTGACCGGCTTACCACTCTACCGATCTTGAAAGGCTTTTGGTTGTTCTTTCAGAAGTTGTGGAGTTGCCTCCTCAAGGGCAAAGGTTTTGATTGCTTATTCATATTCCTTGAAGAGTTATTTATACATTCCCTTAGGGGAAGGGTCTTTGGATCAATTTAATATGGCTAATATTCCTATGGGAACCAACCAAGGTACCCTTCAAAAAGGGGATCCTTGTGCTTTTCCTTCCTTTGGAAACGTCGGTACTCCCTTGATGGCCACTTTGAATATTCCTGGGTTGAATGTTGGACTACCCGATTGGCTGTGGTCCACTCCGAATATTCCAAATGCTCTTGAAGATTCTCAGTTGAATGCTTTATTTCAAGGGCATCACATGGGTGCTAATTGTTCATCTTATTTCAAAGAGAAATCTGGGATTCCTTCTTCTCCTCCTTCTTGTAACAAGAAATCTAAAAAAAGGAGAAAAGGGAAGTCAAAGAAGAAGAATAAGTCTATCCTTTCATCTTCAACCTCTGCAAGTCATGTTGGAGATGAGCCTTCAGCCACTGCTAGTCATGCTGGGGGCACAAGTCTAGTCACTGCAAGTCACACTAGCATTTCATCTTCAACCTCTGCAAGTCATGTTGGAGATGAGCCTTCAGCCACTGCTAGTCATGCTGGGGGCACAAGTCTAGTCACTGCAAGTCACACTAACACTTCATCATCAACCTCTACGAGTCATGTTGAAGATGAGTCTTCAGCCGCTGCAAGTCATGCTGGGGGCATGAGTCTAGTCACTACAAGTCATACTAGCAAAGAGTCACCGACCTCTGCAAGTCATGTTTAGGACTCTCCGCAAACCACTGCTATTCATGTTGGCGGAATGGAGGTTGATAAGAAACCTGGACGTAGAAGTTTTAAACCTAAGTTCCCTTGTAAGATATGCAAGGCAGACCATCTTACTCATTTATGCCCTGGTATTCCAGAGGTTCAAAGGATATCGTCCGAGTCTGAAAATACTTCTGCTCCTAGATCTGATATGGTTTCTCATTAATCCCATCAACCATTGGTTGATAATGTGGTAAAACCAGTGAAATCGCTGGTCGATTACACTCCTCTTTTGGGGGGTGAAGTGCCTAACAAAAGAGTCTGTTTGATCTCTAGTACAGAGTCTTCTAGCATAGGGGGCATTCCGGTTTCTTCGAATGTTCCCCCTCCAAGTGCTAAGAGTGTTTCCTTTGATTGGGGTAGTCTTGTTGAGCCTCGTCTTCCTTCCGCTGCACCTTTCCAAATAAAGGTCAGAGTGAATTCCACAAATGTCTATCGATGTATGGTGGATGAAGGATCCTCTGCAAGTATTATATCCTCTTTGACTTGGAAAGCTTTGGGTTCCCCAAAGTTGTTGATAGCTCAGAGTCAGTTGTTAGCCTATGATAGAAGGCATGGTGAATTTATGGGTGTTCTTCCTCAAGTGCCTATCACTTTACGTGGGAAGACTGTCTTAATCGATATGATGGTGGTTGATAGCCCTTTAGACTTTAATATGCTACTTGGGCGTGATTATGTCTATGCTATGAATGCTATGGTGTCTTCACTCTTTCGAGTAATGTGCTTTCCTCATAACGGGAATATTGTCACTATTGATCAGCTTGCATCTGATAATCACCACCCTAATTCGACTTTACTGCAGAATGCCACTTGGTTTGTTCCAAGTGTTCAAGTAGACTCTACCCCGCCACGGGTGAATTATGTGGCATTGAGTCCTCAATGTTCAATTGCTTCTGAGAAGGATCCTTTGACTTATTATTCTCCTTCTTGGGACTTGGTCCCGACAGTTGACCCAGAGATTCATCCTATAGGGACATGGGACCCTTTAATTCCCTCTTTTGATCCTTGTAGTTCTCATGATTTCTTAGAACTTATTTTGCCTTCACAGGAGGAACTCTTTGAAGCTATGAGTTATGACTACCAAAGGAGTCCTTGGTCCGATCCCTGGAAGGGGTTTGTCTAGAAGAACTATTATGCGTAAGCTGAAAGGCTGCGTGGTTGCCTGTACCATATTGTATATATGAGGTACGCATTTTCAAGTTTTGTATTCTATAACACAAGATCTTATATGAAGTTTATATGTGGGATGTATTAACTTCGTGTCTAGTGTTCCTATTTATGTTTACAGAACTTGGAAGATTTCTCCTTTGGAAGTTTATGGTTGGTCCGTTCTGACAGGTATTGGTTCTCGAAACTGGCATATAGGTTAGGTTTTTCCACCTGCATTGTGCATTTATCAGTTTCCTTTCCCATTTTTCCTTAGGATCGACCCCACCAAGTTATGGTGCGGAACCTTCTCATTGCTTAGAAGTATCATGACTTGTGTGGTAGAGCCTACCTTATCATGGGTGCCCGAGTTAGTACCTTTTTGTCACTTGGCACTCATGCTGATTTTTCATCCCTAGGCTCGGGAGTCCTCTTTAGTCCCGCCATGACTTATGCGTTGAAGACTCATTCCTCTTAGCTTCTCTGCTTTGTTCTGGCCTTATACCCTAGAGGCTCCTATGTGTGTCGAGTTGTACTTCTGCATTGCATGTTGACCATTTGCACCTTTTGGCCTAGAGCCGGCTTCACTTGGACTCGTGTTTAAGCCAAGTTTTGACCATGACATCTGCAAAATCAACCTTGCATACCTTTGACTTCTGCAGCTTGACATACCCAGATCCGTGGAAAGAACATACCTCTGAGTGTCACTGACCAGTTTTCACCTCCCTGCATTGAGCATAGGAACGTTCCTTCCCCAGGAACTAGATCATCTATTTCACCGACACTCGTTCTTTCCACTGTACCATAGCATTCCTTTATTCTTTTTCCGGCTTAATAGAAAAAGACAAAAAAAAAAAAATATTCCAAAAAGAGCGGGAATAGGGACATTATTTCCATTTATTGTTGGCAGCTAGAGTCAGTCGTGTCGCCCTTGAAAAAAGCACTCAAAACAAAGTCTCCTCCGCATGGGTGGGATTTAGTTTGACTTAGGTATGCCATAACCTTGTTATTGAGTCAGTTCTCCCCCGATTGGTTATCTCTTCCAATCATATGGAGGGTTCGTTCATGCCTCCTGCATGGCGAACTTATACAGAGTCATCATATGCTGCCACATAGTCACATTGAGTCGTGATTTTGTTCAAGGGAGGTTAGCCTGAGTCGGCCTCTCTGCGGTGTCTCTTGACTCATTTTCAGTCGGCCATCCCTGGTTGTCAGTATCATGTCTATCATCACATCAGTTATATTGGTCCTTTACTCGTGCCGGTTTGAGAAGGTCCCCATTGACTTGTTGCTGGTGGGTCTTGTCCTTATCGACAATGACACCTTGCTCTGAGGACAGGCCTAGAGCCGCACCCTGGCCCTATTTTCATTATTGATAGGTCACCTTGTGCTCAGCATCGATCAGTATCATGGGTCTTTGATTGAGTGGTTTCCCTTGTGTTCGACATCAGCATACATTATCACACATTGGGATTCGTGCACTACCTTGGTTTCCATTTGACCCTATTGGTGGATACCTCGCCTCTGTGTCAGCTTTCATTATTGGTTGGTTCAGAGGGCTTCTGCCGTGCGCTAGCCACATCTTGTGTACGCCGAAAACGTACTTCGGTTGGGTTACTACATCTTTTTTGTCCGATTCCTTCCACATTATTGGCCTACGAGTTACACTCGTGCTAGATTGATGGAGGATACCTTAATGCCTTCCTTTTAGCGGATCTTTCCCTATCGACTCTGACTCATTGCTCTGGGGAAAAGATCTAGAGTCCATTTGGCAGTACCTTGGGGTTTGCAGTCATTAGTGGCAGATCCTTCGCTATCGAAAATGGGAAACCATCATTGTCTCCTGATCGATAGATTCTTACAGGTGTTCGACTTCAGCTCATCTATTCACACTTGTTAGATTGTACTGGGTACCTTGACGCTCATTATCATTATCGGTGAGTAGTCTCGCGTTTGTTAACGGTATACATCAATGACCGGTAATCAAACGATTTCTCACATGGTTGACTTCAGATCATTTATTCCCATGGTGTAGAAATGTACCACGGCGGTCGGTGAAGACCTTAGGTTGTATCAGCATTCATTGGTTCACTTGACAGTTGCTCCTGTTGCTGCTAGTTGATACCACTCCACCTTATATGTTGCAGTCAGTCACGGCGACATTCTATATGCTGGCACCTGAGTTTGCAGTGTAGTACCATCCTATTCCATCATGTTCAGTTGGTACCTTTTGGGATCAGTCTTTGATATCAGTGATCTGTTGCATCTTTCAGCATCATTGACAGTCTTATATGTGATATTCAGACATGTACTTGCTCCTTATGATTAGATGATCCATTATGTATCTTACAGTCATTTATACTTGTATACTTAGTGGATCCGCTTGTACTTGATATGCGGACATGCTTTACTTTTTCTAAGCATGGGTATGCCCACCTCAGACAGTGTTTCTTTCTGATCTCCTTTTGGTGGCTTGGCAGGCTGAATTCCGGCGAAGTCCTCCTCGGTTTTTCGACAAGACTTCCTTTCCATGTTCTTACATAATATATTTAGGCCATCATGTTCCCCTTCTGACCTCATACATTAGGGGGCATCTGTTATAGCTCCAAATCTCACTCTTATGGTTTGTGATGCTGCACTCATGGCCTAGGGCAACCCCTCCTTCCAGACCTGGTCCTAAAATTTAAAAAACAATGTTTTATTCCCTATACGCGACATTGCCCTGAGTTAAACGTGTGTACACGCGGGTCTGTGTATACCCAACCCGCGTGTATGTATTAAAACACTTAAAAAAATAAATAATTCCTCATTTTCGGGTGGAGATCACAGGTTTTACCTGCTGATCACCTGTTAGTGCCCATGGCCCAACTGTTCCCAACCAACTCCTAACTAAAAAACTACCTTGGAGATGGTATAAAAAGACATCAAAGGGAAGGCCTAAGGGAGAGAGAAAAGAAGAGCAAGATTATTATGCTGAGATTTTCCCCATAGACCAGGTCTGAAGTCCTTGGTGCCTTCTGCACTTCCCCCATTTTGCATAGGAAACCCTTGTTTCCATGTGTATTGGTGATCATTCATCCTTTATATCACCATTGAGTAAGACTTGGAAGGAGCTCTTGTTGGAGGCTTGAGGCTGGAACGAATCCGGGAGGAAGCTTTGCTTGGAGCCTGCTGAAGGTGTTTCAGGTGAAATCTTTCTGTTATATGTACTTTACTTGCCTTTATATAAAGAAACACGTCTTGGTTCCCGAAACAATCTTTCTTTATGCTTATGAGATTCTTGTCTTGAATTCTTATGCAAGTAGTTACTTAAAGATTTTTATAACTAACTTTATAGCATGAAGATGGTTTTCATATAATTATTTGTCCATGTACTGTTGTGTTCTTTGATTTGTTTGTTTTACAGGTCAAAGAAGAAGAAGGGAACTCCGAGAAGGGTTTGGACCCTAAAGGCCTTCTCGAATGTAGGACCTTAGGTACGTACCCTAAAAATTAGAATTTGCTTATAGTAAAGATAATGGCTGTGTGTGTGTTTCTTTGAATAAGCAATTTTCAGTCTGGTAGAGTCTTAACCCAAAGGACCCTAGGGGTACTTTCCCCTCAACCAGTCATGCTTGCATACTTGTTCTAGTGACATTGAAGGTTTGTTTGTATGTGTATGAGATGTGTTTTCTATGTAAACATCTATCGCACTGACACACAAAGTGGTAAGTAATGTCGCGCAAGTGTCATTACGGTTGTTCAATGATCTATTTCAAGTGTTGCACTTGTCACTCTTTAGACAACCACATGGGGACATGTTGTCTTGTTGGTTTAATGTGCCTTGTCGTCGAGTCATGTTGAGTGTGTGTTCTCAAGGTCATGTATGCATGAGTTCACTCACTCACATACAACCATTTTCACCAAAATCTGTTGGCTAGACCAACCTCCATATGATGGACTCCCAGTGAGCTACACTGCATAGTCTCAACCCTAAGTGACCAAGAATTGTTGCCTAAAACTACACAGATCTTGGGGTTCCCCTCTAGGAATTTTGTGTTGGACAATTCTGGCAACAACCCAACTAATTGTCATCAATAATAGTGTAAACATTTCCCAAGAAGTCGTCTCAAGAACAACTTCCCACAATCCTACCCATCAAGGCTCTCACTGGTCAACTAGAGAATGTGGCTTGCATAGTGACCCTGAGTTGCACTACCCCCAAAAATGGTGCAAAACCTGTCAAATTTCCTACCTTCATTGATTGAAACAATTATGTAGACATGAGTGAAAGGCACCTACTACCTGTCACTACATTGTCTATAGAAATTACATAGTTTTGTCAGTTAGTCCCCTTGCTGTCCTATTTGCTACTCCTAAAAATTATGCAGTTTCCTTCGACAGCCCAACTATTGTGCGATACCCTGCTCAACCTGGGAGCTACACAGACATGCCCAGTATGACTGTGTCCTAGATCTTTATAGTTTCTTCCAGGAAGCTCTAGCAGCCCGATCTTGGCCTCCTATGGAAATCTACATAGTTTTCATTGCCTGTGCCTCTTGCTACTTGCACTACCTTGCCAAAAAAATGCGTAATTCTACCTCCCACCTAAGAAAGATCCTGCAGATGTCACTTTTCTTCTGGACTAACCAACACAACCTCTGAGTGACCTCCGTGCAATCTTTTCTGACAGTGCCTTAGAGGCTTGCATCCTAGTGTGACATGTGCTCTGTGTTGCTTCAAATCCTTTTCCTCTCTCCTCGGCACCTATGCCCGGAAATGAAAGGAAATCGATCAAGGTAGACTAAGGTCTTTCTGGATTTGATATCATCTCGTCATGAGTGATTGTAGGAATAGGTACATGGATAAGACATGGCACAACGACGAACATGATGAGCCAGGAGTGCATGCAAGAATACTTGCTCGTGGTTGGATGAACACATGAAGCATACAAAGTAGAAAGCAAAGGAGACACGTGCAGATGCATGAACCATCAATCAAACACCAAGACAATTGAAGAATCCATGCACCTTTCCATGTAGAAGTGAAGCTATGGTACACTACAGGCACACTCATCCTTCAACAACACAATAGCTTGATAAGAACAACACAACCATCATGTGCATACCAACAATGTCATGTCAAGTTGTGTCATGAGTCGCCTCTGCCTCAGCCACATCACTATTGTGGGTCATACTTATGTAATCAACATAATGTAACATGGAAGTCGAAGAGAACCATGGATGAAGTTAAAGAGTCATGTAATTTGAAGAGTCATGTAAGTCAAACAGTCATGAGGGAATTCAAATAGTCACAAGGGTCAGTTTCACCTTTAGCTATATATGCCCCTCATTTGTACATGCAGATGAGTTTTTCACCTTGGCTCTTCCCACATGGCACTAGGAGTGCGCAGTATCCTCTCTATGGAGCAAGGATTGGCTCTAATGTCGTGCTATCATGGTTAGTGATGTATGTTGTACGGATGTGTCTTGGAACTTTCACTTAATTCAGAAGCCTGTTAACTAGCTAGCACAGTTTTGCACATGTATTGTATTCTTTTGTAAGATTATTCTTTGGGCGCTTGTAATGCATGTTGCTTTAACTTGTACTAATATAGTTAAACTATTTCAATTTGTTTAGTGCATATGCTGTTGGAAATGTGTTATATCACTTACTAATGCTATCTCACCCATGTGGACTATTCCATGAGACACTAGACATATTCATTCTTGTAAACTTTCTATAATGAAGATCGCACTCCTATCGACTATTCCGGCGGGTTTTGTATATTCTATTGATTCAATCTGTGTTTGTGACTCCCAAACCTGTGTGGACTACTTCGCGAGAAGCTACATAGTTCCTATTATGTTGTGTGTCTCTAAGAGATTTGGGACTATTCCCTTACGACTTGAGACTCACTCTCACCCTCTCCCTCTATAGTGAAGTAACTTAGACATAAGTAACACTAAGTACTTACCAAGAACATGAACCTCGTTGTTTTAAGACCAAGTATACCACTCTCATGTGATGACAAGTAATATCTAAGGCATATCTTTAAGATAATGGCAACCGAACCATCATATCACATGGGACTCCTACACAAAATGGTGTGAGGTCTAGTTGGGACTTCATACCGGGGAGATCCCATGAATGTTGGTGGGTCCAACACTTTCAACGTAATGGGAGAAATGAATTTACTCCTTCTCACAGTATGCTTGTATTGAGGCTAACAATTGCATCATGCAATTCATCTGCATCTCCCACACTATTCCTTTTCCTTCTAAAAATGTTATTCACATCTAATATATCATATTGACAATGCCACAAACCCCCATTTTTTGTAAAAGTCCTTAATCAATTTCCTTCATAAGGATAAAAAAAACTTGAACAATAAAAAAAACTTATGCGTATATTTCAAGTGAACGTATTAGGCATTTTGGATTTTTTTTTTCCAACATTCGAAATTTAAAACATGATGATGGAATTGTCATTTCTGTCTAGCTAGGCTCTTCATCTTGTGAATTTTTTTTAAAATGGAAGAATTCAAATCTTTCTTTGCCCCTTTCCAATGTAAAGGTAAACACTACTAGTAGTATCTCTCTTAAGGTAGATTCCACTTTGTAAGGATTTTGATGGTCTGCCATATTAAACTTAGATCAAATTTCATATTGCCCTTATTTTTGATAGATAAAAATTTGAAACACTAGTTACCTATCAATTTGTTATCAAGAACTCTTATGGTGGTAAGACTATCTTGGTTAGATATATCAAAACTCAAGTTAGGATACCACTAAGGATGAACAAAATTCTCCTTCAAGTTATGCACCTTTTCTTGACCTAGTGCCTATTGCTTGCTTGGCTAAGAAATAGTCTATGGCTTATCTCTTCCTTGGAGGCCAAATACAAAGTTGTTTTCACAAATAAATAGAAAGCAATGTGGATAAGAAATTATTGGATGAACTTGGACTTTTTCAGGAGCAACCAATTTCCGTACAGCATAATAAGCAAGATGTCATTCTATCTGCTCACCGCCCATTGTACCATTAGACGGCCAAGCACTTCGAGGTTCATGAACATTGCACTATTGTTGATCTAGGATTAGATCCTTCAGCTTGTATAATGTTGCATCATCGACCAAATTGCAGGCATCTTAACCAAGCCTTTGGTACTTAAGACTTATATTTTCGTAATTATAATTCCATATTTGTGTAGCTATAAGTTTTGACAAAAGCCAACCTTATCAAATTTCAGTCTGCTTGGGGTGAAGGAACCCCTTGCTTCCTGGTCAACCTTAAATAGGATCTATGCTAATATAATTTACCTTGACATAATGGGCTGTCGTTTTTAATATTAATTTACATAATAAATGAGTGGTCAAATTTTCTTTTCTTGTATTAAAAGAGTTCTTGTACTACATAGTACTTATGGCACTCAGTATATCTACATCTTCGAGTAAATATTGTCTTCTCTATTTGATCCTTCTATCTAATTTCTATACATCATAATTCCTCATCAAACATCAAAATGTCCTCCAGTTTGTTTCAGTTTCGTGCCCCTCTTTTTGGGAAAGCCTAATAAATAAAATTGGATACAGACTAATTAATATTGCGGTAAAATCTTGTGGCAAAACGACAGGTTACTTCAACATAATTTGCCTCTTTGGGTTTATTGAATGGTAGTAAGTTCCTTACCAAAATCAGTTATTATAAAATGATAAACATGCTTAATGTGACTATGAAAATGCCTCCAAATAATTCACATTGAAGTACCAAAATTCATTGAGTTTATGTTCCTAGGTATTCCCTGAAGGTTGTAGTTTAAAAGGTACATGATGAATAGTGCTTCCTGACGACACCATTTACTCCCAATTCCTTTGACAAATACGTTCCTTCTTTAATGCACATGTTAGCTATGTATGAGAAATGAAAGCTTGTGGAAAATAAATAGGGCATCTGGTACACTTGTAGATATTGTCTTTATAAAACCTTTGTTGCTCCTCTGAGATTTTTTTTTCCATAGATCTACATCTGAAGGATTTCTTTTCGAGGTATAGTGGCACTTCAATCAAATGGGGAACATTACAATCTCGCGCCTTTTGCTCAATTCAATCTTAGTTTTGCTGATTAGAAACTGTTAATTAAGGCCTTTCAAATCTAAATTTGCTGACAACCGTTTTGAATTCCGATATGAACACCCACGAAAGTTTCAGTGCTTATCCTTGGTGTGTCTGTATATCCTCTCCACCTTTCATTGTGACAAAAATTAAACTTATTTCTTTAGTGAACATAGTTATTCTATAATATTATATGGGTTAGTGTTTATACCAAATGAAACTACTAATGCCCCTGGATTATAACAATGGAATGCCTCTTACTCGTATATATTTAATTTTGTGTTTCCATGTGTACCATAAGGAGAGTGTTAAGGAATCCACGTACTATTTATGAGCCAGAGTGTTAGGACTAAGGTTGTACACCCGTAGTTTGGAAATGTGTTGGGGAATCCACCAAATGAGAGAATGCCTTGTAACACCATTCCATATAGTTTAGAATATCAACAGAGATATTGCAATAATGCTAATGTGATAAAATCTATAACTTCTTGTATCACATTATCACTTATTTTTCAGATAATAACTTCCTCACCTAAGATGTAAATTTTCAGTGTTCGTCCAAACTTAATGATTTTATGGATAAGGCTTTCATCGTAACATCGCTTTATCATTGCAATCAAGCTTTAGAAATTGTAAGGAACCCACTTCTATCCCTCAAACACAAACACATTTTGAATAATGTATGATATTTCCCTTTATTAGGGATAACACTAATTTCGCAACCTCATTCCGGTGATCAAGGCATGAAAATTTTCTTGTTTTACCATATTTAATTGTACTCTATGAGACATTGTATAGTTCATTTAAGACCAAAGATTGATAGGTAAGCAAAACTATCGAGTCTGCACAATTCCATTTGGAATTGGCTTGATCCTTAAGTTTTGGGCTGGAATTTCCTAATTTCTTTAGCTGCACCCAATCATTGCTTCCAATTTTTTTCTTAGTCCACTTATCAAATTTTCCACCCAAAATGGTATTCTTGTTGTTTTAAGTGTTACCTCAGAAATTCTTAGGAAGGTAAAAATTTCTTAGCTATTGTATACTCCTTGTATGTGTGTATAATGTTTTAGAGCAAAAAAACATTTGAATTAGTTTTATGTTTCCTTTACTCTTCAATGGTTATTCAGTATGTACTTATTTAATTATTTCTTCAGATTATTGTTCCAAAAACAATGCACATCAAATAACTTCCTATAACTATGTCCATTCTCAGTTTAGTGTTGAAGCCCATTAGGCCCAATGGTTGAGCCTAGGCTCTAATACCATTTGTCACATCTCCCATATTTTTTTTCTCCTTAGTTATATCAATCTATCATTGTCATACCCTTGATGATTATTACCATACACTGACATACCAATGATGAATATTCTAATGCCAAGTTCTGTTATTTTTACCTTATACATATTTCATTACATGGCAACGTTATATATATATATATATATATATATATATATATATATATATATATATATTATATATTTACAAGTATAATATGAACCTATTTTCTTTGGGTTACATTATGTCATAAACCAAGGCATATTTTCCCATGTTAGATAACTACCTATGTTTTCAAAGTGATTCCTTACACTCAACTAACCTTATGAAATGGATCTTACTTTGGGTTTCTAGCTATTAATTCAAATGTGAGAGGGGTTATACCTCCTTATTCTGTATAGACCATATGTTATACAGTCTGGTCAACAATACTTAATCATTTTTATATGGTTTGCAAAATTGCTTCACCCTGCAAATTATAACTTGTATAATGGTTATCTTTCACATCGTTTAAAGTTATAACACACATATCTTATGATTTATTTGGTTTGGCTATATTCATTACCAAATTTTCTCCCATATCATGATGATTAGACGACATTTATAACCCTCTATGATTCCTAATACATTGTGTACCTCATTCTCCTTAGTAGTGTATCTAGTTAACACCTACATCCACTTTTGTTCTTGTCACATGGCCTCCATGTGACTACCAAAACACCACTAAACGTCAGGATTAGAGGGTTACTATTGAGGGTTCAATTTGATATTTGGTTACCCTAGATCTGGAACCCTACCATCTCTCATAGACTTCAATCCCTTTGCATCACTTTTTTTTGCTGTCATTGTCACATCCTTTGATTCCCATTTTTTTGTCTTGCATTCTATGGATGCAGAAAAACCATAAACAAAAATAATGACTACACGAGTCCTTAATTCAACATTCCTACGAGTAGTTTTCCACACTCTATGTTTTTTTTCTGGTTGTAAATTCATTTTGGTTGAAGGTTTGCTAAGTTTGCCCCTTTACAATTATTATGTCTAGGATTTTCATAACCATCTACTCCACATCTCCTTCAACCCTAGAATGCATTTTTCAACACTTTCTTAGGCTTATTTGAAGGTCTTATGTCGTGCCAACAAGACATCTTCTATGATCATTATCAATACTTATTCCCAACAACTAGGTCTTTTCCATTATTTGTCCCCCTTCATTGGCACAAAGCGCATACCCTCACCTAGGGCTTGGAGAAGAAGGTAGAGTTCATAATTTTTCTTATCTTCACTTAATATTGATAAACATATAGAGCCCCATTGCCTATATTTTTTCTTGGATTTATAAATCTCTACTAACCCTCTTTTTTTTTACTATTCAACTGTTACAAGGAAGGAAATGTATTGTAAATAAAAACATTTAAAGGAGCCTATACCCTTTTAATGGAACTAACATTCCTTTTCAAGTGAGGAGGTTTTATGGTAGTTGTCTTAAATTTTAATTTCTTTCCTACTATATAATATATATAGAGAAAGAGAGATCCTCTGCGTGATTTGACACCTGATGTCCCGTTGTTATTATTTGTGCCTGTTCTATGGATGGGTCAACCCTGGGGGCATAATATGGTCATTCAACTAGTCATTAGCTAGGTCATGTATTCCTCTATTGTCTTAGCCAACCTCTAGCTACCATCTTTCCTATTATCAAAGAGGAGAGAGAATAACGTATGAGGCCTTGTTCTTTAACTATTCCTTTGTTATCTCTCTTTTGGCCTTAATGATCGTTTCTTTACTTTTCCATAAAACATCTAAGATGACTATCCTTTGTGCTGCCCCATTTTAATACCTCCAGGTATCACAACCAGGTGGGATCTATGCGTGATGTTATATCCCGATGCTTAGCCATGTGCACCCAAAATAAACTCACATGCTTCACCATCGAGGCTACCTCTCCCAGGCCATCTAGTATTGTGGGGTCGACTGCCCGCTTACCTTTTGATAACACTTAGATTTCATATCCCAGTGACTACCACCCGATTTATTAGACTTGGGAACTAAAATGGTAGCATCGGCGTATTACCAACGGGTTAGTTCACATACCAACCAGCCCACTACTTCCATGTTTGCCCAGAGCTCTTGCTTAAAGGCTCTTCCAATCTTAGATGTTTTGCCAACTATTGTTGTGCGCCTAGGGTTATCCAGCCTAAACTAAGTCTATTATAATTGAGTTACAGTGACTAATTCTTTACTGGATTTATCTACAAATCTCTTTCAAAGCCCTATGCATCTTAGTGGTTTCTATAATCATCTAAGATGGTTTAGTGCTAGAAAACCTTCTCCAAATCCACACATAAATTTTGATCATTTTCACTTCTTGTGTGCCTAGAACTTACTCCTTGAGGTATTTATTTGACACCTAAGCCTTCTTCAGCTGCTTGTTGATATCAATGAAAACATATTTCCAATAATCTTATTCTTTGCTACCATATATGTTGTATGAGGTGGATCATGTAGATAACTTACAATTAGTTTTAATAACAAGTAGTAATTCTTTGCAATCCTTTATTACATTTTTACTAATTTGAAATTTGGTTGTTATAGAATGGATCAACCCTTAAATTCCCAGATACTGAAAAGTAACATAACACCTAACTCTCGCAAAAGTGGTAAGTCATATTGGTTATTCTTACTTGGATCAATTTTTAACCTGCAAAATTTGATTACAACATTTTGCTCCAGCTGTGGATAATTGGCACAACACAGAGAACTACAGGCTACTGGTTGGTCATGGAGTAAAGTCTTGTTTGAAACCTCCCTGTAATGTAAAATATCTTAGTAAATTTATTCACTATATTATTACCCTTTGTTGAAAACCATAAACCGAAAAGTTAATTGCTCAATTACTGATCTTATCTATTCACGTCACTCATTTTCTTAGGTATATGCAGATTTCCAAAGAAATAATGTGATTAATATTGTGAGATAAATACTTTCTTTTGCATTTTTCAACTTTTTCATAATAGAATATCTATTGTTTCAATCTACTGAAATGACAATATATGCATTTCTTAAAGACTCAAAAAAATAACACTTCACTATATCTACCATTGGATCTTCGAGGAAGTTTTTTATTTATGTTAGCATTGAAATAAACTCCACTCTTGAGGTTTGAAGGTTAGAATCTTGATTTCCATTTTCTATTGACAACCATTTAGGCTAAAATGAACAATCCAAAGTTTGTTCCACATAATGCTGGTACTTTTCATGTAATGTTAGTTCTTAACAATGTTTTATGTTTACCAACAACAACACTTGATAGTTTTCACTAGATTCTTCATCACAACCATATGATTCATAGATTGATGGATCTACAAAATCAACAAAACAATTCCTACATGAACTAGTTTACAGTCGAATACATCCTTTGTTTACAAAATTACAAGTCATGAAGATTTAAATGGTTTTTAATGTGCTCAAAGTGCTGCTTATTTTTTGCAAAACGTTGTTTATTTAATTTTTCAGAATGAATCAATTCTTGCTTTTAAAGAATATGGGAGTCCTTTGTCACTTTTTGAAGACCCCTCCTTATCTCTAAATCTGCATTTTCTCGAAAAGAATTCCCACAATTTTTTAGGTGTTCCCTCTTGTTTCTAGCAATACATTTTCTTTCACTCTAATCATTTTTTTTCCACAAACCAATAGATTAAATTCAACCTTTTGTGCATAAAGAAACATCTGCTTCATAGTGCAAGGATTCCTCTCCCTAAGGTAAAATTCAATGTTAGTAGGATGAGCTATTGAATAGCACACCATGGTGGCAATTTTAGGTGAAATTTGTTTTTTCATGCTGAATTAGAAATTCTGAAATCTCCTTTTCAATTTAGTGACTAATTCACTACTAACCCTCTTCATAGCATATAATTCCAAGATATTTTTTCCATATGACTTGTTTTCACCCCAATATCTCAGAAATATGTCTTGTAAAACCTACGATGAACTAATTGAACTCTCCTTAATGTTGGAAGCATTGTTGAGCCTCTCGGTTTAATTAGTAAAAAAACAACCTCCAAGCCATATCTTCACGAATAATTTCATTTTTCCAAAAAGTACCAAAATTTAGAAACATATTATCTAGTTATAATATCATTCTTTTCTCAAGAAAAAATTGGCAAAAAGTGAAACTTTTTGAAGCATAACCATAAAGGATTGTGGGTAGCATCATGGGTTTAAAAATTTCTCTGATTTTAAACTGAATAATAATGGGACTTTTTTGGGGTAAAGTAGTGGTTCTGAAAGGTGATGAATCATTTTGTTGATGTTCATATTATGACTGGTTATTTTCATGAATGGTAATACTGGCATTATTTCTCTCATGGGATTCATGGGATGAAATCATCCCTAGATCAATGTTACAAGAAGAAGTAAGGTCTTATTTTTTTAATCAATAATGTACTTTTTTGTTTTTATAATCTTCTAAGAATGTAAATAAGGAAACAATATTTTTACTATGTAGGGGAAAGTAGATGATAGAGTTGATAAGAATAAATAGAGATTCCTAGAACAAACTTAGAGTTTGATACCTAGCTTTTCGATGTTGCTTCCTCATCTTATTGTTAGCAAAATTTCTTCACTAGTGAATTCCTTAGTCTTGGAGTCAATAGGTGAAGAATAAGAAACCAACATTTTGTATCCAAATCTTGTTCATTGTCAAGGAATAAATCTTCACACATAGGGAAAAATAACTTTGTTTTTATGTTCCCCAACAATGAGGCCAAAAGATGTTGTAACCATGAAGGCAGTTCATGGTTGTAGGGAACGAGTTCTTGGAACATCCAAAAAATTAATTAATATTTTCAAATAGGTCGTGGCACGGATTGGCCATGAGAACAAAAATTAATGATATAATTCAAAACCCTATCCTTGAGAAATAGTAGGGCCATAAACTTTGAGGGTTGCATGATCTTAGGACTAAAGAAATGGGTTAAAAGAAAAATAAAGAGATCAAAATTTAAACTAAGAAAATAAAGAATTTGAATTTAATCGTTGCAGAAATAATGGTGAAAGACAAAATAATATGAAAGAATTCCTAGTATGGTGGAGCACCCATTAAGACTCTTCAAATTAGAAAAGTGAGTACCATTCAAAGTAAAATCACAATCATAACTTGAAGAGATCCACTGCTACATTATAGTCATACTAGAAGAGGAAAAAAATCATGAAATGATAGATACCATGAAAAGAACTAATATTTGCAAATATACTCAATTTAGGAATCAAATGGACTTCTGTTGCTATTTTCTTGAGAGATTTTGTTATATAGTCTCATGATTCATTACAGGCTCTGAAATCCCCTCAATTGTCTGTTCCCATTTTTTGACAAAGCTAATTATTTTTACGCAAGTAATGAAACTAATAATCTAAAAGTTAAAAACTATTTCTTTTAAAAAAATTACAAAAATTTTTATAAATATTCGTATATTTTATATATAGATAATAATATATATAGATTGATTCTCTTCACCTTTTTAAAAATCGAAACCCTTCTCACACAAATTTATCTTTGACTTTAATTAAACCCACGAGACATCAGTAAAATTTAAGGGTGAGAAATGGGGTACATGCCCAAATTAGTCATGCATACGTCATTAACTAATGATGGTTTTAGAAAATTGTAAACCACCTCCTCACTCCCCTCTAGTAGTTTCTAGAATAGAGGAGGGCTACCACTAGGTTAAGTTGTTACCATATATTTGGTCATCAATGGTTTGGAAATTCCACCATTCTAGGGGTACGATTCGTTTAAACTTTCGTTACTTTGTCTTATCCAAATTTTTTGGATCTAAGTGTTCAATGATGTGGATCGTTGACCACTTTTGTTTGCGAATGAGGTGTAAACATTTCTTTATGCCCAGTTCTATTGGATATATTTAAATATCTCACACTTTTAAACTATAAGGGATGGTCAATGCTACCTCAATGATTATAGCACCTTCATTTCACTGTGATTACTCCTATTGAGCATGCATTTCCAATGTTTTTTTGGCTTATAGGTAGAAGCACAAGTAATTTTGAAGAGCTTCTACTTCCCTTGGGTATAGATCAACACCTCTATGAAGAAATTCATTCTCCTTATTGATGGTAGAAAGCTATGCTTCTAATGATTAATTTTTGTTCACAAGGTTAGGGAAAGCTATGCTTCTAATGATTAATTTTGGTTCACAAGGTTAGGGTCCTGGTCATCCATAAATTTCCAATCCAAAGCCTCAAGCAATTGATCTCGTAATACCTCTATTGTTCCAAAATCTACTATAACTCTCCACCATAATAAAGTTTCTAGTACTTCCTCAAATATTCCATCAAACTTATATTCTCTATTGCAAACCTTGTCACCTTAGGATTGAGATTGGGATGATTCCTTAGATTTTGTAGCTCTTCCATTAACCCATTCTTCTCTTCTAAAAGGTTTTCTACTCTAGGCATCTTGTACGAATAAATGAATTCCTATCTCTTATTTTTGTCTTTTAGAAAACAAAGTATCATCTTTACAGATTTTTTTTATATATGTCAAGAAGGGAACTCACCACAAAATTATTAAACCCAAAACCACTTGTCATAATCGCATATTCAAAGAATGTTATGGATTCCTCTTCATCCCCATTATTCATGTACCATGTATTAACATCCATCTACAAATATTTTATTATGATCACATTCCATCAGACATTTTCTCTACATGATCGACTATTTTGCATTTGAGTTACATCTACATGATTTTTTGAGTACTCTAGATCATTTCCATATTCCAATAATTGGTTGTTGGAAGAACACTCCTCCTAGCACATATTGAATCACTAAATTACATCGACCCCTTCAAAGGTTTAGGAATTTTATGTTATCTATAAGAATAGAAATTTTATATTTCAATCCCTACGTCCACTCAATTCTAGGTTGTGGCATCATATCTGTGGGTTGTGGCTCCACACTCACAATATTCTTTTCAATACATGATTATAGAGATTGATCTATTCTGATATCATGTGCACGTTATTCCTCTAAAGTGATTCATAGTGATACAGAGTAAACAAATTAATATAAGTAGCTTAGGAAATAAATGTTGATTGTGGTCTATAATGGAAAATCAAATCAAATCAAATCAAATCTTATGGTAATAATGGAAAGGTTTTATACTAAGGAAACTTGGACATAGTCCCATTTGATCTTATGTGTGAAAGATGAAAAATAATAGAATGATGATGTGATGCTTAGCTGAATGGTTACTTTACCTCTTCCCACCACTAATTGAGTGAACTTTCCACTCCAACAGCTCAAAAATCAAATACTCTATATCCTAGCTCACTAACTATGATAACACCCGCATACTTACACCTCCACAAAATCTGGATGCAAATATCCTTCTAGATACATCAAAAGACAACCAATCCCACAGAGGATCCCAATGAAAATAGGTTCTTTATCTCTCACACTTCATTCCTATTTTTGATTCCCTCTATTATAACCTTGGAGATAACATATTGGATAGAATATAGATATGAAATAATAAGGGCCCAATATAGGTATAAGAAATAATAAGATGATAGTAATTATACTTGAGCATTCCAACAATAAATATCATGGTGTAAATTTAACTCATTCGAGGGTCATTCCCATATTTTTTTGTAAAATCATGCAGAAAAATATATCTTCTTACAATAATAATGGTTGCTTATGCACTCTATTCTGCAATGGTTGAAAAATGGTGCAAGGTGGATCCTCTTTGTTATATCAATTCCCTTAATAATGTTATGGATACTTCTATATTTGTGACTCTTCTATAAATATCTTCATAAGATGCTAAAGTTTCTCCTTATATAACCCTAATTTTTGTCAACTTATGAACTCTTAAAATTTAATGAGTTGACATGCCTGATAGTGTTTGAAGGTAAACCCAAAAAATTCTTTAGCAAGTAATATCATTAAAAATAATTGGATATCTTCAAGTGATTTCTCTATTTTGGAGTCTAACGATATTGTGAAATTAATAAAAAGTGTAAGAGCATCATGTTCATAATCACGCTCACTATATCCCACAATCATTGCATTGCAAGGGACTTCATCTACCTGGCATAGAGTCTCCAAAGCCTAGTGTGCATCTTCTAAGTTATAACATCTCCGATAGAATGTTGACATGTAAAACTTATGTAAATAAACATCCAAAGTTAACAATTTATCAATAGATATTTTATACCCACTCTAAATATTTTCATGTTTAGAAATCATTCCTAGTCTTATTTTCAAGAAATCCATATCTTTGGCAATGCATTCTAAAAGTTGTTTTTCCTCATAAACAATTATTTTTTTATGTTTGAGAAAGATAATTCTTTGCTACTATCGATGTTTTATGAGGTCAATAATGTAGATAAATTCAAATTAGCTTAATAACAAGCAGGAATTATTCCATCCCTTTATTAGTTTTTTACTAGTTTGAAATCTAGTTTCTCTGGAATGGATCAACCCTTAAATGCCCAAATGTTGA
Source organism: Pinus tabuliformis (assembly GCA_031772625.1). NCBI lineage: Eukaryota > Viridiplantae > Streptophyta > Pinopsida > Pinales > Pinaceae > Pinus > Pinus tabuliformis. Next base: position 747,679,738 of record CM062813.1, on the reverse strand, counting down.
AAAGGAGCATAGCACCTGTCTCTCCCAAAAGTTGCAAGTAATATTGGTCATTATTCCCTGGCTCAAATTTTATTTTATAAAGTTTGATTACAAGATATTTTACTACCTCTAAGTTGATCCCTTGTTTGGCAGATTTTGAAAAGCTATAATTATTAACGAAGATATGGAGTAATCAAGACCATCCCATAGATTTTTTATCAATGCATATACATGACCATGATTGTTACTCCTATTTGACCAATTTACTAGATTTGGTATTAGACTATAGGAAATTAGTATTAGGTTATAGGGAATTTATTTTCTATTCCATGTTTCATTATTGAATCCTTGAATAATCATTGTTTTCACTTAGCCAAAGTTAATACTCATTATACTCACGGGTTTTCAAGATATTTTCTCATACACTTATCGTTTTTACTACTATTTTCATGCTACTCATTACTTCCTCTTTGATACTTTGATACTATAGTTAGATAATAATACCAATTTAGTTAATTAGATAAATGGAATACAACATTTTTTTTTATAATTTCTTAAATACATTGATACAAAATCTTCATAGAATAGATCAACCTGTCATAACATAATACCCTCTTTATTTTAACCTATAACATTAATTACTTATGATATGTTTATTCCTTATGCATCAATAACCAACATACATTTTCTAACATGTTAATTCATGTACTCACTAACACATCTTATTATATGAATATATATCACAATGCTATCAAGTGTAAATTCAATATCATGAACACATACTAATTCTTTGTGGTTCCATATATAGATACATGAATACATATACATATAACAATGTAAACTTTGAAACGGGAACTGATACTGTTACCCATTTTGTAGAGATAGCAAAAAAAGACCCGATTTTCAAAAGTGGTGATGCAGAATACACATGCTTTTTTTAGAACATGGTTTTTGGAACTTTAATTTTTTTTCATGTTCAAGGATGAAATCATGTTTTAGAATCGTAGTGATTTTCATGCTGATTTTAAAAAGTGAGTATTCTGCATCACACCCTTTTTTTAAAAGACCTATTTTTTGACTTTTAATTTTCTAGTGTGTGAAATGTAAAAAATTATTTTCTAAATTTGACAGTTTTTGAAGTCGTCATTTTATTCATATTTTCTTGTTCTCTATCTTTTTATTTTTTATTTTTTTAGGGGGTTTTTATTGTTTTGTGTTTTTAAATTAGAAAGTCGATAGTTTGAATTTTAGATAATCTACATATTTATACATCCTTAATTAATTTTTCAATCCACATGAAATAATTGTTTCTAAAAAACAACATTTTTTAACAATGGACATAAAAATAACCATTTTTAACATAAATATAACAAAAAAACTAAACGTTTTGATAATTTTTTGCTAGAATTAACATGTCAAAATCACAATTTTTATACAAAAATATTAACTAAAAATGGTCAAATAATAGTTTTTTTTATGAATTTCATGTCAAAAAAATAATAATAACAACTTTTTTTTCAAAAAATAATAATTAACTTAAAAATCAATGCGAAAATCACAAATTACAAATATTGAACACATAAAAAATTTAATTCATTGATTATTCTTTACATGAATTATTCTTGTCATCTTCCACAATATTTGCTGCTTCCTTTTGCGCAATTTCCTCTTCTAATGGGTCTTTGCCACCTCTAATGGGAAGGCGGGTCGATGGGCGAGCGGGAGGTCAGGTGAGGGATAATGAGGCTAAGTGGACATTTAGGCAAGTATGGGCGAGCCCCTACCCACGCGCCCCCCGGAACCCCCTCCCCGGCCCCCCCTCCCCTTCCCTCACCCTACACCCTACCGTCCCTCCACACTCCCGCGCCCCATCCCCCCTCACCCCCCGCCCCCAAAACCCCCTCCCCCCCTAACCCCCGTCCCCCCATCCCCCCAAACCCCCTACCCCCCGCAACCCCTCCCCCCAGCCGCCCCTCCCCACTCTGCCCACCGCTCCCCACACCGCGCGCCCCCCCTACCCTTCCCCACCCCTACCCCCATGGCCTACCCCATCGCCGCGCCCTACCCCAACCCCCCCACCTTCTGCCCCTACCCCTACCCCCACCCCCCCCCCAATCCCCCTACCCACCCCCTTCTGCCCCTACCCCCCCCCCCCCCCCCACCTACACCCTACCCGCGCCCTACCCCCTTACCCTTACCCCCCCCATTCCCCCCCTACACCCTACCCGCGCCCTACTCCCTTACTTCCCCCCCCCCCCCCCACCCCCTACACCCTACTCATTGAAAGTGAAGAGTTTAATGAGTCAGACTTAACCACTAGTAGGCTATCAAGATGTGTTATAACTGAATCACTAGGAGGAAAAGACGTTTGATTCTATTGAAGTGCATTTTGTGCCATATATGAGTAGAGTAGTTGAGAGTGGATAAAAAGGAAGGAAACATAGAGGACTTGTGCACTATAGTAGCCCACAAGCCACATGCCTCACTTTTTCATACTTTCATCCTTTTTCCATTCAAAGAACGAGTGTATGGTGGTCTCGCCTTCCAGTTGGGTTCTCTCTCGAAAATGCTTCCCAAGGTATATATTTTGTTAATTTTTTGATATACAAGTTTAATTTTACTATTATTTGTTTTCCACATAATTATAATTTCCATGCATATGCAATCAATAATAATTAACATATTCCTAAATCTAAAGAGAAACAAACCATCATGGCGTAGATTTCAGATTTTCTAATATATTTTAGTAGATTTATTGTGACAAATTGTCTAATAAAATATTAATAATAATATACAAATCATCACAAAAATTCTTATTATTACAATAACAAAAAAATCTCTTATTATTACAATAACAAAAAAAATCTCAAACTATTTGATAAATATATTAATTATTTTATACATTAACCTATTTCCTTATATTTCAAAAAGACAAATTCATAACTAATTAAAAACATTTTTAAATATTATTTCACAACCAAAAAACTGTAGTTAATTTTACAAAACCTACTATTTCTATTATGACATATTGTTAATTAAATTGACCCCATATATATAACCAAAAACAATTATCATGTGAATACATTCTATTCAATTCATCATTATAAATTGATTTTAGGTGGAACAATTGGGCAAAGTATTTTGCTTTTATCACGTTATACCATGCTCAAAGTATTTTGCTTTTATCATGTTATACCATGCTCACAGCCATATGCGAGGACTCTCACTCTAAACAAAACAACCATAATTGGTAAACGAGGATTAATGAAATGCTATAGGTTTAGTTCCATAATTCATTAATGAACGAGTACATTAATACTTACCATAACATAACACAAAGATGAATTTGATATATAGTTTACTTTTCATGAATTCCAGAGCAGGTCGATTCCCGGAATCGACCTGCTCTGGAATCCCATTCATAACACAAAGATGAATTTGATATATAGTTTACTATTAATAATCCCACGTTGTGGACATGCTTTGGAATTGCAGTAACATCAACTTTCAGTTTGTTCTCGGTTTTGAGTGTCCACATTCTTGTTTTTCTTTTCAAAGGATGGGGAGGTTTTAGTATATATATAGATATATTCAAAAAATATGATGGAAAGATTAACTACGTAGACCATGAAACAATAATTCGGTCACATTTTCGTAAAAAAAAAATAAGTCACTATACAGTTTTGAAATACCCAAATTGCAAAGTTGAGAATATTGCAATCTCCATGTCACAATTTGAGTTGAATCCTCCATAAAAAAAAATATGGGAAATTAGGACTGACAGTTTCACCATGTGCAAATTTTATTTCTTTTCCCATTTAAATGTAAATGAAGATTATAAGACTCTTTTCTGGTTCCAATTATTAGTCTTTTGGTAAATTTTTATATAAGGTTAATTAACGTTATTAATAATGTATATGTAAATGCCTTATATATAAACCTTTTAAATTATAAATTTTTTATTGATTAAGAAGCTTGTTGAGACTGATTAATCTAAGCTTCAGACCACTGTTAAAAGAAATATCTAAAACTTTAAAAAACTATATAAAATTGGCATTGATACAACCATAATTGGTAAACGAGGATTAATGAAATGCTATAAGTTTAGTTCCATAATTCATTAATGAACGAGTACATTAATACTTACCATAACATAACACAAAGATGAATTTGATATATAGTTTACTTTTCATGAATTCGAGAGCAGGTCGATTCCGGGAATCGACCTGCTCTAGAATCCCATTCATAACACAAAAATGAATTTGATATATAGTTTACTATTAATAATCCCACGTTGTGGACATGCTCTCGAATTGCAGTAACATCAACTTTCAGTTTGTTCTCGGTTTTGAGTGTCCACATTCTTGTTTTTCTTTTCAAAGGATGGGGAGGTTTTAGTATATATATATAGATATATTCAAAAAATATGATGGAAAGATTAACTACGTAGACCATGAAACAATAATTCAGTCACATTTTCGTAAAAAAAAAAATAAGTCACTATACACTTTTGAAATACCCAAATTGCAAAGTTGAAAATATTGCAATCTCCATGTCACAATTTGAGTTGAATCCTCCATTAAAAAAATATGGGAAATTAGGACTGAGAGTTTCACCATGTGCAAATTTTATTTCTTTTCCCATGTAAATGTAAATGAAGATTATAAGACTCTTTTCCGGTTCCAATTATTAGTCTTTTGGTAAATTTTTATATAAGGTTAATTAACGTTATTAATAATGTATATGTAAATGCCTTATATATAAACCTTTTAAATTATAAATTTTTTATTGATTAAGAAGCTTGTTGAGACTGATTAATCTAAGCTTCAGGCCACTGTTAAAAAAAAATATTTAAAACTTTAAAAAACTATATAAAATTGGCATTGATACAACCATAATTGGTAAACGAGGATTAATGAAATGCTATAGGTTTAGTTCCATAATTCATTAATGAACGAGTACATTAATACTTACCATAACATAACACAAAGATGAATTTGATATATAGTTTACTTTTCATGAATTCCAGAGCAGGTCGATTCCCGGAATCAACCTGCTCTGGAATCCCATTCATAACACAAAGATGAATTTGATATATAGTTTTCTATTAATAATCCCACGTTGTGGACATGCTCTCGAATTGGAGTAACATCAACTTTCAGTTTGTTCTCGGTTTTGAGTGTCCACATTCTTGTTTTTCTTTGCAAAGGATGGGGAGGTTTTAGTATATATATAGATATATTCAAAAAATATGATGGAAAGATTAACTACGTAGACCATGAAACAATAATTCGGTCACATTTTTGTAAAAAAAAAAATAAGTCACTATACAGTTTTGAAATACGCAAATTGCAAAGTTGAGAATATTGCAATCTCCATGTCACAATTTGGATTGAATCCTCCATCAAAAAAATATGGGAAATTAGGACTGACAGTTTCACCATGTGCAAATTTTATTTCTTTTCCCATGTAAATGTAAATGAAGATTATAAGACTCTTTTCCGGTTCCAATTATTAGTCTTTTGGTAAATTTTTATATAAGGTTAATTAACGTTGTTAATAATGTATATGTAAATGCCTTATATATAAACCTTTTAAATTATAAATTTTTTATTGATTAAGAAGCTTGTTGAGACTGATTAATCTAAGCTTCAGGCCACTGTTAAAAAAAAATATTTAAAACTTTAAAAAACTATATAAAATTGGCATTGATACAACCATAATTGGTAAACGAGGATTAATGAAATGCTATAGGTTTAGTTCCATAATTCATTAATGAACGAGTACATTAATACTTACCATAACATAACACAAAGATGAATTTGATATATAGTTTATTTTTCATGAATTCCAGAGCAGGTCGATTCCCGGAATCGACCTGCTCTGGAATCCCATTCATAACACAAAGATGAATTTGATATATAGTTTACTATTAATAATCCCACGTTGTGGACATGCTCTGGAATTGCAGTAACATCTACTTTCAGTTTGTTCTCGGTTTTGAGTGTCCACATTCTTGTTTTTCTTTTCAAAGGATGGGGAGGTTTTAGTATATATATAGATATATTCAAAAAATATGATGGAAAGATTAACTACGTAGACCATGAAACAATAATTCGGTCACATTTTCGTAAAAAAAAATAAGTCACTATACAGTTTTGAAATACCCAAATTGCAAAGTTGAGAATATTGCAATCTCCATGTCACAATTTGAGTTGAATCCTCCATAAAAAAAAAATATGGGAAATTAGGACTGACAGTTTCACCATGTGCAAATTTTATTTCTTTTCCCATGTAAATGTAAATGAAGATTATAAGACTCTTTTCCGGTTCCAATTATTAGTCTTTTGGTAAATTTTTATATAAGGTTAATTAACGTTATTAATAATGTATATGTAAATGCCTTATATATAAACCTTTTAAATTATAAATTTTTTATTGATTAAGAAGCTTGTTGAGACTGATTAATCTAAGCTTTAGGCCACTGTTAAAAAAAATATTTAAAACTTTAAAAAACTATATAAAATTGGCATTGATACAACCATAATTGGTAAACGAGGATTAATGAAATGCTATAGGTTTAGTTCCGTAATTCATTAATGAATGAGTACATTAATACTTACCATAACATAACACAAAGATGAATTTGATATATAGTTTACTTTTCATGAATTCCATAGCAGGTCGATTCCCGAATCGACCTGCTCTGGAATCCCATTCATAACACAAAGATGAATTTGATATATAGTTTACTATTAATAAAATCGACCTGCTTTGGAATCCCATTTATAACACAAAGATGAATTTGATATATAGTTTACTATTAATAATCCCACTTTGTGGACATGCTCTGGAATTGCAGTAACATCAACTTTCAGTTTGTTCTCGGTTTTGAGTTTCCACATTCTTGTTTTTCTTTTCAAAGGATGGGGAGGTTTTAGTATATATATAGATATATTCAAAAAATATGATGGAAAGATTAACTACGTAGACCATGAAACAATAATTCGGTCACATTTTCGTAAAAGAAAAATAAGTCACTATACAGTTTTGAAATACTCAAATTGCAAAGTTGAGAATATTGCAATCTCCATGTCACAATTTGAGTTGAATCCTCCATAAAAAAAATATGGGAAATTAGGACTGACTGTTTCACCATGTGCAAATTTTATTTCTTTTCCCATGTAAATGTAAATGAAGATTATAAGACTCTTTTCCGGTTCCAATTATTAGTCTTTTGGTAAATCTTTATATAAGGTTAATTAACGTTATTAATAATGTATATGTAAATGCCTTATATATAAACCTTTTAAATTATAAATTTTTTATTGATTAAGAAGCTTGTTGAGACTAATTAATCTAAGCTTCAGGCCACTGTTAAAAAAAAATATTTAAAACTTTAAAAAACTATATAAAATTGGCATTGATACAACCATAATTGGTAAACGAGGATTAATGAAATGCTATAGGTTTAGTTCCATAATTCATTAATGAACGAGTACATTAATACTTACCATAACATAACACAAAGATGAATTTGATATATAGTTTACTTTTCATGAATTCCAGAGCAGGTCGATTCCCGGAATCGACCTGCTCTGGAATCCCATTCATAACACAAAGATGAATTTGATATATAGTTTACTATTAATAATCCCACGTTGTGGACATGCTCTGGAATTGCAGTAACATCAACTTTCAGTTTGTTCTCGGTTTTGAGTGTTCACATTCTTGTTTTTCTTTTCAAAGGATGGGGAGGTTTTAGAATATATATAGATATATTCAAAAAATATGATGGAAAGATTAACTACGTAGACCATGAAACAATAATTCGGTCACATTTTCGTAAAAAAAAAATAAGTCACTATACAATTTTGAAATACTCAAATTGCAAAGTTGAGAATATTGCAATCTCCATGTCACAATTTGAGTTGAATCCTCCATAAAAAAAAATATGGGAAATTAGGACTGACAGTTTCACCATGTGCAAATTTTATTTCTTTTCCCATGTAAATGTAAATGAAGATTATAAGACTCTTTTCCGGTTCCAATTATTAGTCTTTCGGTAAATTTTTATATAAGGTTAATTAACTTTATTAATAATGTATATGTAAATACCTTATATATAAACCTTTTAAATTATAAATTTTTTATTGATTAAGAAGCTTGTTGAGACTGATTAATCTAAGCTTGAGGCCACTGTTAAAAAAATATTTAAAACTTTAAAAAACTATATAAAATTGGCATTGATACAACCATAATTGGTAAACGAGGATTAATGAAATGCTATAGGTTTAGTTCCATAATTCATTAATGAATGAGTACATTAATACTTACCATAACATAACACAAAGATGAATTTGATATATAGTTTACTTTTCATGAATTCCAAAGCAGGTCGATTCCCGGAATCGACCTGCTCTGGAATCCCATTCATAACACAAAGATGAAATCGACCTGCTCTGGAATCCCATTCATAACACAAAGATGAATTTGATATATAGTTTACTATTAATAATCCCACGTTGTGGACATGCTCTGGAATTGCAGTAACATCAACTTTCAATTTGTTCTAGGTTTTGAGTGTCCACATTCTTGTTTTTCTTTTCAAAGGATGGGGAGGTTTTAGTATATATATAGATATATTCAAAAAATATGATGGAAAGATTAACTACGTAGACCATGAAACAATAATTCGGTCACATTTTCGTAAAAAGAAAATAAGTCACTATACAGTTTTGAAATACCCAAATTGCAAAGTTGAGAATATTGCAATCTCCATGTCACAATTTGAGTTGAATCCTCCATAAAAAAAATATGGGAAATTAGGACTGACAGTTTCACCATGTGCAAATTTTATTTATTTTCCCATGTAAATGTAAATGAAGATTATAAGACTCTTTTCCGGTTCCAATTATTAGTCTTTTGGTAAATTTTTATATAAGGTTAATTAACGTTATTAATAATGTATATGTAAATGCCTTATATATAAACCTTTTAAATTATAAATTTTTTATTGATTAAGAAGCTTGTTGAGACTGATTAATCTAAGCTTCAGGCCACTGTTAAAAAAAATATTTAAAACTTTAAAAAACTATATAAAATTGGCATTGATACATAATTCATTAATGAACGAGTACATTAATACTTACCATAACATAACACAAAGATGAATTTGATATATAGTTTACTTTTCATGAATTCCAAAGCAGGTCGATTCCCGGAATCGACCTGCTCTGGAATCCCATTCATAACACAAAGATGAATTTGATATATAGTTTACTATTAATAATCCCACGTTGTGGACATGCTCTGGAATTGCAGTAACATCAACTTTCAGTTTGTTCTAGGTTTTGAGTGTCCACATTCTTGTTTTTCTTTTCAAAGGATGGGGAGGTTTTAGTATATATATAGATATATTCAAAAAATATGATGGAAAGATTAACTACGTAGACCATGAAACAATAATTCGGTCACATTTTCGTAAAAAAAAATAAGTCACTATACAGTTTTGAAATACCCAAATTGCAAAGTTGAGAATATTGCAATCTCCATGTCACAATTTGAGTTGAATCCTCCATAAAAAAAAATATGGGAAATTAGGACTGACAGTTTCACCATGTGCAAATTTTATTTCTTTTCCCATGTAAATGTAAATGAAGATTATAAGACTCTTTTCCGGTTCCAATTATTAGTATTTTGGTAAATTTTTATATAAGTTAATTAACGTTATTAATAATGTATATGTAAATGCCTTATATATAAACCTTTTAAATTATAAATTTTTTATTGATTAAGAAGCTTGTTGAGACTGATTAATCTAAGCTTCAGGCCACTGTTAAAAAAAATATTTAAAACTTTAAAAAACTAGATATATAACTGCACAATCTTGATCTACTACTTCTAGATATTCAGGTTATGCTTGATTGCGAAATTTCTGTTTTTAAATTTTTTAAAAAGCAGCAGCACGCACCACAGATTGTTCTGCTACTATGATATAAGATTGGAAATGCACCAATAAGGTCAAAAGCAAACACGATAATGACAAAGGAGAACACCTGGTTGGAAATAAAGTAAGTTTATGCAGTGTCATGCCCTTTTTCTTGATAAAATAATGGTGGATTGTTAAAATCTAAATCCATATTGCAAAACTATGATATTATGGTGCTTTTCTCCTATGCTCTATTATATGCTTCCTCTCATTGGATGCTTTATTACAGAATATATAATCTAAAAAATATCTGGTAAAGTGTTTCTCCTCCTTTAAAGGCCTTAATCATTAAAGTTAAGGAAGATAAATAAATAATAATAAATGTCACTGGCGTATGTGAGCAAACTAATATTAATTATCTGTCCAATTAGAGTATATACAAAAATCGAAGCAGAATAGGGAGCCAAACCATGAGGTAAGTTTATAAATGAGTTGTATTGGATGTCCAGCCATGAAAAAGATTCCTTCAATGAAATTAACTATTTTTTATATGTATATGGTATGGTTTGGAATGGAGTAATTATTATATATATTTTTATTTATATTTATAAATTTTAACTATTTTGTATATGTATATGGTATGGTTTGGAATGGAGTAATTATTATATATTTTTTTATTTATATTTATAAATTTTGAGTGAGATTTGGGGTTTAGAACTTTATATAGTTATTTAGACATTTCAATCAACCAACACTTTTTTGGGTTAATATTTTTTGATTATAGCTCACAACTCCTAAACATTATTTTGAAAATAAAGACATTTCTAACCATGTAAAAAGCACCAGCATTTTGACAACCATGACGTAACTAGATGGTGTGTTATGCCTCATTAGCCACACATTTATGGCTAGCCATGTGTGGACTTCAAAGTTGAGGGTGAAGCATGCAAAAAACCTAATTTTAATATATTATTAAGCTATGTTAAATATAGGGCCAATAGGAAGAAAGGGATTCCATTATTTAGCATTTTAAGCCTTCCATAGTTGACTAGAACATCTAGAAATGGTATTTGAGAGCATAAAAAAGGAGGAAAATAATCTTTAGTTGTTATTCACACCATGGTGCCAAAGAAAACTCCATGGTGCGCATCTCTTTCTTTGTATTTACATTCACATAACTAAAGGAAAAGTGGCAAAGCATAGGCCTCACATTCTAGATAGGTTTTCAACCACATCCATTTATTTGGCCACAAAATGTGTCGAATGAACAAGAGGAAGTAAACATTGTTGAACAACAACAAACTCAAGGTATTATTAATTCTTCACAGGCAATGGAAAGAGAGATGTATATTGGTTCCAGAAGATCTCGTGCACAACGTGAAGCCATGGAAGACCTTTATAGGGGTTCAATACATGATATTAAGGAGGGTTGCATGATTGCAATGCTAGCAGATGGAGATCCCAAAGGCTATCCATTTTGGGTTGCTAAAGTTATAAAGGTATTTACAGAAAATGAGGATGTTACAAGTGTTGAAGTACATTGGTATGCCACAAATACACACCCATTCAATGGTGTGTATAAGCCAGAGATGGTAGTTGACAAAAAAAATGGTGGAAAAAGAAAAAGAAAGGGTACAAATATAAATCGCCGCCACACAGACATATTACAATTGGAGGATGTTGACATACTTGTTTATGACTTCAATTTAACAAAGAGAGGAACTCTTCGCTTCAAGATGACAGAGATTCTGAAAAGGTTATTACCAGAAGGAATAGTGTTGCCATGGGAGTCTGCTGAAACCAGTCGTAGATCTAGAAGACTTTTGAAACCGGGAATGTTGGGCATGCATGTGGACTCAGATGGGGCACTAGTTGATGAAAGAGAAGAATATGGAACATCTTCGTCATCATCCAGTCACTCATCTGAAGATGCGAATTGTGATGGTGTGCAAGAAAATATGAGTGATTTTGAATAATTGTTTAAGACAGATTATATAACTGATATATGCATCATATCTTCAAATAAAATTAATGTTTTCCATATGTTGTTAAATGAGAAGTTATGAAGCATTTTTATGTTGTTGGATTATGTCTTAAGTATGATCAATTTTATTGTTTAAATATCTACAATGCAATATCAAATTAGAGATATAATGTCTGTTTTATTCAGTATACAAATAAAGACTTTTGATTTCATTCAGTGATATAACTTGTTCATAATGTCATGGTTTTTTAATTTTATAGTTGAAAAAATTTCAATTTCTTTTGTATCTAGCATGGTGTGGTTGAAAACATGTTAAATTTATACTTAGGAAATAAAAATGATATTCTACCAGAAACATTAATGTGTTTTTTCCTTAAAAATTAACTTTGTTTGAGACATAAAAAATTGGTTTTATTAGCATTTTTTAAAAAGTTTGAAAATTGACCCTAAAAAAATAAATCATTATTCCAGTATCATCACTTTCGTTTTGAAGCTATATTTTGCACGAAAATTTCGTAGTAAATTTCGTAGTCACTGCCATTTTTAAAACACGTTCAAAATTGACACCTAAAAAAAAAAAACATCGTTCCAGTATACACACTTTTCGTTTTTAGCACTGTTTTTGATGTTTTTTTGGGGTTTTTTGGCCAGAGTTCCCGTTTTGAGTTTATAGTTCCCGTTTCAAAGTTTACATTGTTATATACATATGCATAAACAAATATGCATAAAGCATGTGGTGACATAATAAAATAATTGAACTTATAATTTACATATATTCAATAACACAATTGAAATTATCTCACCAGAATAACTTGCTAGAGAAACTATGGGAGAGAGGACGTTCCTCCCAATGAACGAGATTCCATCAACAACTCCCCCAGGCTCAAAATCATTGTGTGTAGGAATGAAAAATTCATCTAATTTCCTTAGTGGTGTTTTTCTAATTTGCTTCTAGGATATTTTTCCTTAGCAGCATCTTGCTTTTAGGGATTGCACCCTTTTAATTACCTATATTTTTTCTTTTGTTTTAGGAAACAGTCTTTTCTTTTTCCTTTAAAGAACACCTCTCTCACCGTGTTTTTATCTTTCTTTTCACCTGACTTAGAATTTTTTTCTAGCTAAGTTCTAATTTCACTTGACATAATATGTCTATCCCATTATATTATTGTTGAAATAATAATTTTCTCCTTAGATTTCTAGGAAGATATTGGGGAAGGTCCACCATGCAGACTTGACTACTTAACGATTTTCTAGACTAACAAGAAGTATATATTACTCGTGTGTGTTTTCCCATAGTTTCTCAAAGTAAAATTTTTATTTAGAATATAAAATTAATTACATAATGAGTCCACCCAAATCTTTCCCTCCACTACCATTAAGTTTAAACAATGATCATAATAGTCTAAAAATAGTAATGCCTTTTAAAAAACACAAAGGTATCACACCCAAGGTCAAACATGGTGACAATGGCCAACCAACTTCATAACCTTGTGAAGAAGATGATTATCAAAAAACACGTCCATCCATGGAAAAACATGAACATTGTCAAAGCATGTTCAACCATAGTCAACCTTAGACATTCGTGGCCAATCACGAACATCTGTGCTCAAGATGGACTATCGAATTCAACCTGAACATATGGTCAAACAATGGGTAACCATATTCAACCTTGGAAATCAATTGACAACATCAACATATATGCCCAACATGGACTATGATGGTCTCCTACAATGACACATGGTCAAAGACAGTCAAGATAGCAGTAACACACCACCCCATATTTACCCACATAAAATACTTACTAGGGTAGATATGAGTTGAGAGTTATTATGCATGACCCAACTTTGAATATTCAGTTATAGAAAATGGGGTCTAACTTGCCAACACATGCTATTTATTTTTGGAAATACTTTGGGTACATAGTACCTATAAGTAATATTCATAGTTTGGTCATTGATTACATTAGTTTCACTAGATGTTCATAAAAAAGTTTTTTTTTCCATCTCATAACTACTGCAAAAAACACATATGAGCTCATGCATCCATATAAAATAACCAAGATCCTATCAAACCGTGAATTAAATATAGATCAATAGCATGTTGTACAATAATAAGTACACCACGCATGTAGCATATAATTAACTGTCAATAAATCCATGAGAAGCAACCATGTAGACAATAGTAAATACACAACTATGATCATTGATCATCAACAAAGAATAGAACATTTTAACATATGAAAAGTATTAACCAATTCACGGACTTCAACATATCACCCAACCATAGATTAGGCTGAACCAAATATTTTTTTCAGCGAATCATTATTATGGCATATTTAAAGCATGAACGTGGGGTCTCATAGAATAAACCAAGAAAAACCAAACCAAGGTTTCCACGGTCCAAATCACCTCCACCCTCAACCAGTGATTGACATCATGGTCATACATCACTAAGACCAACGAGATCAGTCTCTACCCAAGATGTCCAGGACTCTAGGACCTAGTAAATTAACCTGCAACCTTCCAAGGATCCATTGCATTTCACCAACTCGACATGAGAAACTAGTAACTAAACCTAATAAGGCATCCAAATAAATTTTCCCAACATAGGCTTCAGGACTAGTAACTCAACCCAAGGTTTTTAAAGGCTTCTACAGAATTTGTTCCATACCACAACCATAAGGAACAAGGACAACAATAAGAAAGACAACAAGTGGAAAAACCCACAACACCATGGCTATCGAAGTACTAGAAAGTGAAGACTGAAACCCATTTTAATCTAGGAAAATAACCATGCAAATGGCATCACATAACCATAAAATCACATGCATATACCATGCATTCAGAAATCAGCAATAAAATCACACATGAAACTCATTACCTGCAATTAAATCTAGTTGTAGTTGCTGAGCACTTGTTTCCATGTACTTTTTTTTTTCCTTTGCATACTTTGTCAAAATCTAGTGTATTTCAAGGTGATACATGAATTCTCTAAGAAGGCTCTAAGTATGCAAGAGTATGAGAGAGAGAATGAATGAATTGAGAGCTCCAAAAATTAGATAGGCAAAAGACTATGCATTGATCCTTAGAAGCCCTTTTATCATTGGGGCCTCTACTTTCTTCATTTTACTTCATTTTTCGTTTATTTTCCCTTGCATGCGCATTCATGACTCTTCACCTTCTTTTTCTCCTATTTCCTTTATTTTCATAATTAAATGCCAATTATTCCATCTTTTCCTTCTCCAATGGGTTTTCCAATTTCCGTAGCCATAAATAATTTGAAATTGATCCCCATTATGATGTTTTACCCACCATTCATCTTGGTATTGTTAGAAAATTATATATTACAGAGCAATGGAACACATAAAATATATTGCATAATTATAAAAACATAAAACACATAAAACAAGAGAGATATAGATATACATTGTTCACCCAATTTGGGCTACATCCATAGATAAACAATGAATCCTTCCTTTTATATTATCTAGCAAAATGAAGAGATACAACATACATGAGATACATTATAATTCCCTCTTCGCTCTCACACAATTTCGTCTCTCTTTCTCGCTCAGAATGCAGATCTACATAGACTTAATACAATTCCCTCATATATAATGAGGGGTCATCGTCGCAACGTGTGGACCCCCTCGTGGTGCACATTTTACGGGCTGCATTGGCACCACATTACGAACTGTGGTCCAATGTGATGATACCTCTAAATAAAGAAGACAATTAGGCTCCACACCCAACAATCCTCCACTTGGAGACAAAATATAGCAACTCCACCACTGCTTCATTTGCTGGACAATGAGTCCACCTTGGAACTAGCTATTTCTCATCTTCATCGTCATACCTGAGGACTAATTGAAACCAAGAATAATCTCAGTTTCTCCCTTGTTACAACTTTGGTTAGCATACCTGCAAGATTCTGGCTAATGTGTATCTTTTCCATCTCTAACTGTCCATCTTCCAACATAGACCGTATCAAATGGTGCTTGAGTTGTATATGCTTAGTCTTGAAATGAAATGTAGAGTTCTTTGCAAGATGTATGGCACTCTGATTCTCACTGTATAACCTTCCCAACTCCTACTTCTTACCCAATTCATCCAGCAACCTTCGTAACCAAATAATTTCTTTGCTAGTCTTTGTAGCAGTAACATAATTTGCTTTCGTTGTTGGGAGTGCGACAACACTTTACAGTTTTGAAACCCAATTGACAGTTGTTCCACCTACAACAAACACATACCATGTTGTGATCCTCCTGTCATCTCGATCACCCACCATATCTGCATAAACATATCCCTGTAGAGTAATGTGTGAAACACCAAAGCAAAATGCTTGATTTGTGGTACCTCTCAAATACCTGAGAATCCACTTCACTGCCATCCAATGTTCTTTTCCTCGATTGTTCATGTACCTGCTTAACGCTCCCACTGCCTGTGCAATGTGATGCCTTATGCAGACCATTGCATACATTAAGCTTCCAATTGTTGATGCATATGGAAGTATAGAAATATAAGGCATTTCTTCCTGAGTCATGGGACACACTTCCTTACCTAGTTTGAAATGGCTAGCCAAAGGTATACTAACTGGTTTTGCATTCTCCATATTAAATCTTTTAAACACCTTTTCAATGTACTCATTCTGAGACAATGTTAATTTTTGATTCTTCCTTTCTCGAGTTATTCTCATACTAAGTATTTCTTTTGCAGCAACCAAATCCTGCATTGCAAACGAGTTTTCCGATTTTCTTTTGAGCACATTTATTTCCTACATGTTAGAACCTGCAACATGTATGTCATCTACATATAATAACAATATAATATTGTTGCCATAATTTTCCCTTTTGATATAAACACAATGATCCGAGTGACATCTAGTATAACCTTGATGAGACATAAACCTGCCAAATTTTAGATACCACTGTGTTGGAACCTAGTGTAAGCCATACAAGCTCTTATTCAACTTGCACACTAGTTTCTCCTTCCCTTTGACTTCATATTCTTGTGGTTACTGCATATATATCTCTTCCTCCAAATCCCCATGTAGAAAAGTTGTCTTTACATCTAACTGCTCAAGATGAAAATCTTTAGCTACTACTAGACTTAAAATAGTTTTTATTGAAGTCATATTAACAACATGAGAAAATATCTCATCAATGTTTTACCATTTTTTTGTGAAAACCCCTTCACCACAAGTCTAGCTTTATAACTTTTTCTACTTCCATCTTCTTCCTTCAAGTTGAAAACCCATTTATTCTGGAATGTTATTTTACCTGTAGGCAACCTGACTAAGTCCCAAGTCACGTTATGTGCTAAGGAGTCCATCTCCTCTTTCATTGCTTGCTCCCACTTCTTCCTAGTTTGTACTTGCACTTCTTCTTCATAACATTTTCGTCACGAGAATTAGTTAACAATACATAATATAATGAAGGGGAGTATCATTCACGGGGTCTACTTATCCTGGTAGATCTTCTAACACCACATTCAGGTGTTTGAGGTGCTTGTTTTTGTTGTGGTTATGGCTATTGATCATTATGATTTTCAGGCACCATCACTTTTTCTGTGATCTCATCAAGCACTATGTATTCTCTCTTTTCTTTTTCCTATTTCTTTCTTGCAGCTGATCCTTATACAATACCTATAATTGAATATGACATCTCTGCTTCTAATGATTTTCTATTTTTCATAATCATGAAAATAATAACCAAAATCATTAACACCATATCCAATAAAGGTACATTTATTTGATTTTGCCTCAAGCTTTGTTCTATTTTCTTTATTAATTTTAACAAAGGCTTCACAACCAAAATTCTTTAAAAATGAGTAGCTTACCTTTTTACCTGTCCATGCGTCCTCTGGAATACCACCATCCAAGAAACTTGAAGGCCCTTTGTTTATTAGATAAACAGTGGTATCTACAACATCTTCCAAAAATTGTAAAGGCATTCCTGCATGCAATATCATGCACCTTGCATGCTCCATGATTTTCCTATTCATCCTTTGTGACACACCATTTTATTTTTGTGTTCCTAGAAATGTCTTCTCTCTATGAATTCCATTCGATGAACAATACCTATCAAACTCTTTGCTGAAATATTCACCTCCATTTTCTAATCTGAGACACTTCAACCATTTTCCTATCTCATATTCAACGAAAGTTTTCCATTTCTTGAAATTATCAAATACATCATATTTATTTCAATTACAATAAATCCAAGTTTTTTTAGTTACATCTTCAATAAAAGTAACATAATAATGAGAGCCACCAAGAGATGATACTTGAGCAGCTCCCCATACATCAGTATGCACAAGCTTTATTTATTCTCTCCTCTTTACTTTCCCAACTCTGAGTAATCTGACTCTCTTCTATTTTCCATAAACACAATTCTCAAATAATTTTAAATCAACATGCTTCAAACATTGCAACAAATTTCTTGAGTGAAGAATATATATCCCCTTATCGCTCATGTTCCCTATCCTATGATGCCACAATTTCATATTTGGTCTTGTAGAGGTGAAAGCATTAACAAAATTAGAAATAACATTGCATAAATACAATGTACCAACCTTTTCTCCTTTTGCTATTACCAGGGCTCCTTTAGTGACCTTCGAGGTTTTATCTATAAAAGTAGTTACATAAACTTCACCTCCCAAATTCCCTCTTGAAATTATATCTTTCTTCACATGTGGAACATGGCTTACCTTCTTGAAGATCCATTGATTTCCATTCTATTTTTTTGATGAAAATTGTACCCATTACAATGATTTTACAAGGTTTATCATTACCCAATCAAACCTGTCCAAAATCTCCATGAACATAATCATTAAAATGTTTCCTATCAGGTGTGGCATGGAATGAGGCCCCTAAATCTACCACCTAGGAATCAATAATATTTTCTAATGAAAGCATCAAAGCATATTGGAACAGATCACCTATCACATTAAATTCATGATTGTTTTCTTGTTTCACGTCTCCTTCTTTTGCTTTCCAAGACTTGCAGTCTTTCTTTGAGTGTCATTTATTACAACATTTCCAGCACACTATCCTCGATCTGGACTTGGATCTTCCTTTCCTTGACTTACTGCAATATCCTGGGATCTTTCCTCTTTCCATTTTTCTTCCCCTAGTCTCTGCAGTCAAAGCATTACCTGATGTTTCAACGAAGCTTTTCCATCACATTTCCTCGCTAAGGATTGCATCGACAACGTCATCAAACTTTAAAGTAATAGATCGAGAGACAGAGTTAATAATGGCCATAACTAAACAATTCCAACTTTCTAGCAATGAGAACAGAAATAATAGATCCCTAACTTCATCATTAAAAGTTATTATTATAGAACTTAACTGATTGGTAACTATATTAAATTTATTTAAATGTTCAGTAAGGGATCTACCTTCTCACATATTCATATTAAATAAATGCTTCATAAGAAATACCTGATTTTATACTGAGGGTTTTTCATATAATTTGGTTAATGCCGACATTAAACCATCTGTTGTCATTTCCTTTGAAACATTAAATGCTACCGATGCAACGAGGCATAGCCATATTGTTCCAAGCGCCTTTCGATTGATAATATCCCATTATGTGTCTATCATACTTGTTGGCTTCTTTGCCTTTCTGCTTAATGGCAGGTACATATATTTATGGTACAAATAATATTCCATTTGCATCTTCCATAGCTGGCAGTTTTGGCTATTAAATATTTCCACCCTAAACCTACCTTCTTCCGCCATTGCTCCCACTTGAACTAGGAACCCTTCTCTCCTATGATTTTATCAGCCAAATAGATCTTCGGATTTGATAACAGTGGTTAGAAAATTATATATTACAGAAAAATGGAACACATAAAATGTATCACAGAAATATAAACATAGAAACCACATAAAAAATGAGAGACACATATATACGTGGTTCACCCAGTTTGTGCTACGTCCACGGAGAAGAAACCAGACCATCCTTTTATATTTTCTAGCAAAATGGAGAAATAAAATGTACAACAGATCCATTGTAATTCCCTCTAGTCTCTCACACAATCTCCTCTCTCTTTCTCGATCAAAATGAAAATCTACATAGACGTAATACAATTCCGTCATATATAACAAGGGGTTTTCTTGACCCCCCTTGCACCCCCTGGTGGCACATATTTTACAGGCGATGTTGCTGCAACATTACGAACTGGGGTCCAATGTGATGATACCTCTGGATAAACAAGATAATTAGGCTCCACACCCAATAGGAATACATGTCCTATGAACTTGGTATTATATCTTTTTAAATGGAAACTTAACCTAGGGATGTTACAAACCCCTCTCCCTTAGGGGATCACTATCCTCGGTGTTAAATGAAACTAATAGCCAGCAAAACATAGTACTTATGGAGGTATATAACATAAATCATTGCAGTATTTAAAACATATCATCTATTGAAAACATGACCACCATACTACTTATGGAGCTTTATAACCCAATTCGATGCAATATATATAATGAGAAGGACATATACTAATGTACGTTCACTCGAAAAATAAAATAATCATAATTTAATGGAGCCTTATAAACACAATTCAATATAGTATTTACAATAAGATACACATATATACATAGGAACATTTACTTCAACCAACAAATAAAATGATATGACACTCACATCACAGACAAGGGAATCTAGAGGCTCACACTTCCACCCTCAAAAGTAGTACCACGGTTCACTTCTCTCCTACGATGATCCAGGTGGATTTTGGTGGCCACCCACCTATTCCATCTGGAATCCCACAACTATCCCTTTCAGTATTTCAGTTTCCTTAATTATAGCGTAGTTTAGAATTTTTAGCAGTTTTTCGGGTCCTAAACTTCCGGAGCCGTTTTGAGGCCCTAAACGACATTTTTTGGGAAATCTGGTGATTTTTTTTATCAAAAAATTGTCTTTTCTGTTGTAGTCCTCGGAGAGATCTTTCCAACGGGCTATCATCCGCGTCAAACATAGATAATACGACCAATTCGCGACCCCGGGAAGTTGGCTGTCTAATTCACCCCAAAACGGGGCCCACAATTTGGCGTTTCATCTTCTAGGGTTAGGTTTTGGAATGTGAAGGGTTTTCCATTGTTTCTCAATAATAAATAGGCCTTTGAGCCTCATTGTAACACAACTCAGAATAGTTCAGAGGCATGTAGCCACACATCTCTTCTCAGGGACAAGCTACCATCGCCCTAACTGGTTTATTTCCATTTCTGGTTGCAAGCATATTTCAGTATTTTCCATTAATGAAATGAAGTATTATTTCCACTGCATATCTTTCTTTATGATTATCTCTGTATTTTATTGCGTTTCGGATCATAGGAAGTCCAAAATCCACCGCAAAAATCAAGGTCCACATATAATGTCTAGTGTTATAATCCTTACTCTACCTATTCTCTCAGCGAGCAATTACAGGCTCATTGTATTAGGGAACACACCTAATGTGCTTTTCATTCCATCTAGACAAGCTAGTGACTAAAACAAATTCATTCCTTGACCTTCCCTTCTCTATTACGCATTCACTTGGGCAATCCAATCACCCCTTTCTATGCCGACAAACACCTTCCAAGTTTTGTTGGCATCCCCATCTTGGTCGATGCTTCCCTTAACAAGGCTTCCATGCATCATAAGGTCCACAAACCAAGCCATATCTTTGCCTCAAAACCATCATACTGGTCATGTCATGCTCATGACAATCAATGGGTACTATTGGGTACCATTGTCCCACAACGGCCCTATTTTTGAAATGCTTTGTCAACATATTATTGCATGTTCCAATTCCTTTTTACTGCCACTAGTGACACTCTTGCAACCAGTTTGAACAACCCAAACTAGGCATTTTTAGCCATGAAAACTTGGGAATTTTCCATGCTTTTAGATACCAAGAACATAATTTCCATTAGGTTCAAAATAAATCATAGTATATTTGAATCATACCTCACTAGTGGCCTGTCAATAAGGTACACTTGTAATTTCGTTCACTTCCTCTCACAATAATTCAAACTAACTCTTTGACCAAATCGTCATGTATAATCCTATTACTTCTGATTATAATAAAACACAACCATCATAATAGAAATCATATATCATGTGTAGCCATCATAGATCACATGAATACTTAAAACTGTAATAAAATATTGATACTTATTTCTCAATTGGTTCTTTGCATTTTCCTTTATTCTTGTCCTTTTCGTGCACACATCAAATCAGTTTCCAAACCCAACAAGCACTGAATCCCTGTCGTTAAACGATGTACACATACAAAGCATAAATGACATGTATACACCCACACATAATATACCATGCAATGCATACACCTACAACCAGGTGTACAACACACAGCATACACCTACACTCGGTGTACAACACAATACGTACACAAAGTACAACATGATGAATACACATATCACGATACAATGACTACACAATACACATAATATAGTACACCACATGTGCACAATACAATTTCTACAACGTGTAAGCTATACGAAATGTACATAATGCCACCTACACAATATGTAGACAACACCACCTATACAACATGTACACAATGCTCCCTGCACAACATGTACACAACACCACATGCACACAATACCATGTGCACAACATGTACACAACACATGCACACAAAACCACATGTAAAACATGCACACAACATCATATGTACACAAAACCGCATAGACAACACCACATGTATAAAACACCACATGCACACAAAACCACATGTACAATATGGACACAATATCACATGTACACAACACCACATATCCAACATGCACACAAAACCATATATACATAGCACCTCATATACAACATGTACACAACATCACATATGAAACATGTACACCACATTAGTACTAGACATCCAGAGTCCACGCCATCTCTACCAAGCAACCTTGCTTCTAGTGTCTCTCTGGTATCCATTCTTGTCCCAACATGTCACAAATCAAATTACTTTCATTTCGCTAATGTATCTATTAGCATTACCTACCATAGCATAAACATGGGTATAGTATAAGCTGATACTCTCAATATATCCACATGATACTAACTTCATATATTGTTTAGGGATACTCTTCCTAGTCGATTCTTCATAAGACTAGGATCCTTTTCATGCCATTCACTTGCATAAGAAATAATTCCTGCACAAGCATGATCCATGACGACCCTGTTAGACAACGACATACATACATACATGTATACATATATAGACATCAGCATAATTATGATCACAACATAATTACTAGATACTATAGGGTCTAGGTTAAGAGAACTTCCTTTATCTATGCAGAACATGCATGACATTGAGAATAATAGTTCCCAACTTAGCTAAGGAATCTGTTACCTTAAGTGCTTTTAATTTACCTTTCCTCTTACATTTCTCATGATTGTCCCGCCACTATCCATTTACCTGAATGGACCCAACTAGTCCAATTGGTTGTCATATTCTTACTATCAATTGCCCTTTATTCATCCATCAAGCTTCATCTAGGTCTTTCATTACCCGTTCAGTACCACAAATCTATCCTCGTGATCCATTCACTTTCATCTCTCCCAACCATCTCCCAAGAGCCTCAAAACATGAACAGAAAGAACAAAAGAAACATAAGAAGAAAACCATGGAAAACCAAATACCATATAACATTAGAAACCAAGTGGGATGGTCATGCACCTGATAGAATCAAAACTACAAATCAAGCACAAAAAAACCATAGAACACCGAAAGCACAAGACTTCTAATAGACAACATGACTCAATACCCCATGACTTCCTATTACTTTCAAGGATTCATAGATAAAAGGTGAGCTCGATTATTCTTCAATATTTTATAGTAGCCTCCTCTTCCCTGAGATTATCTGCATCTTGCACCATATATTTATGCATTTATTCATGCCTTTATAATATTATAACTTACCCTCTTATCTTAAATATCATTCTTAAGATAACAACCTCTAAAATGCATTTCATAGATATGTCCCATCTCTACATAATATCAGAGAAAATCAAGGTTCAGAAAGTTGTTTGTATTCATATCAAGTACTCATACATTTAGAATTGTGAATTCCAGATGTAGCCAAAGAAATTCTCACCCAATTCCATTAATTTACCATTTTACTGCTACACTTGAGTCTTATTCTGTGTTATCAGATTCACCCAATTCTTAGTTATATACATAAAACAAATGTTACCTTGTCATGCTAATACCAAGCATGTTTCCCTGCAATTGTTCACACATGTGAGTCAGGTCTTCTAAATATCAAGACATCGTGCCTATTAATCTGAAATTAGTGTTTACCAATACTAACAGACATGCCATATTCTACAATCAACTCATAGTCATTAGTCATAGTGCTACAACTAGTACCCACTTGCACTTAAGTGTGTATCTGTTGTCTCAGTACATATTGTATTAGTTCAAATGTCTTAAAAAAAGATCATTCCTTCATGTAATTTTATAGGAGCATACTCATATCATGCACTTAATCAAACATTCAAAGAACCCATAAACAAAGCCCCTTACTATCCATGTTCCACACTAAGGTATAAGGAGGCAAATTCTATAATGTCCCAATCTCCAATGTCCAATTATGGAAATGGGTTCTCCAATGCACTACTGAATTTAACCACACTTGCGACAACTTCATTTTCCTTTCTTATACATGTTATATGAGATTAAATTAAAATCTTTGAACATATTTCACTTGTACCATACTAACTAAAAACATGCAACATAATCATGCCACTTTTCCATTCCCTATCATGAAACTTTTCAAATTCCTTGCATTAAACTCTTCAAATTATTTGCACACAAATAGGCACAAATGATTTGTATGAATATTGTCACATAAAAATATGATCATATCAATAAAATATTTTTTTCTTCAAATAGTTACCATACTATTACATTTTCTTCAAACAACCACTATACTATTACATTTGCATGTAAGAATTTCATCAAAAACTTTATATGAAAACTAATATAACAAACACTTTACATACAAATAGGAATATATCAGCTAAAAGAATACTATTACACATTGTTATAGCACCATTTAAAAACCTTGGTAGATTTTATGCTCTAGTTATGGTCGAGGGGAACCCTTCCTTTGCAGAGTTGGTCCAAATTCCAAAAAACAGTGTTTTAAATCCCATACACTATTTTTCCATATGTAAAAAGTGTGTACAGTAGGTTAGTATATAACCAACCTGCGTATATGTGTTAAAACACTAAAAAATATATAATCTGCTTAAATTTGGGCATATTTTATAGGTTTTACCTATTATTCACCTACTATAGCCTGTGGCCCAACTGTTTCCCAACTGAAAAGACTAATTTGGAGAAGTATAAATAAAAATCCACGGGAGCTCCTAAGGGGAGAAGAGATGAGATATTGATATTATAGTTGATTACATCCCTGATCAAGTATGAACAAATCCCTGTGCCTCCTACACTCCCAAGTTATAGGAAACCTTTGTTTCCTTCTTTGAGATGTCCCTCATCCCTTTTATGGTATCCTTGTGTATATCGATGGAGGAATATTACAAAGGCATGGGTGGGATGGATCCAGAGGACAGTTCCACTTGGAGCTGGAGGAAGAATCAGGTTGTAATTTTTGACATATCATTTAACTTACATCAGTAAAGAAATGTTGTTATTTTCTTGATATTTATTGTGATCATGCATTAATCTATGTTATGATTTACAAATGAAATCTTATGTTAATGCCTATTTTGTCACTTGCTTATATGGTTTAACACTTATATCATGAACATGATTTCTATTACTGCTCTTTATATTCTTTGATTGAATAATTTATAGGTTCTTAAGGCATTAGAAGGAGCAGAGGGTTTGGACCCTATGGGATTGACCTCGAACGTAGGACCTCCGGGTAATACCACTTCTTCCTACTTCAGTTGTTTAAGAATTTAGACGATTTTTTTGTGTGTTTGTTTATGTTGTAATACCTTCACTCTGTTGGGATTTTCAACCCAATATGCTAGGGTGTTTCCACCCACAATTAAATTGATGACCCTACCCAGGAATACATTCTTGTTTTTCCTAGTTTGGATTGTTTATTCTTGATCAGGGTTTGTTTTCTTGATTTCTTGTTTTTACAGTGTGAGTGACTTATTTTCTTCCCAGACATCAGGTTTGATCTTTTGGATCGGGGACTGATTTTTTATTTTTCTTAATAGAGGGTTTTATATGTGCTTTTGTTAAGTTACAGTAGCATATACATGCTAGTTTCCTCAAATAGACTTGTGTATACACAAGTTTCCTGTGTTTGAAACACATGTGCATACCTCCGTGCCCTTACACAGTTGCATATACCTAATTTTGAATTGATTTTTCAAAATATTTTGACCAGATAAGTTTGTTTCCTTGTGAGTTTTTCTATTTTTTAGCTATTCATTGTCAATAGAGCTTTGCTCTCTTGCAAGTTTTCAATTTAGAATCTTCTTCTAGGTGAAAAACCTAGTTCACTTAGGATTTCTTTTTGAGTGAGATTTTAGTTTGAATTTTGGGTTCAAGGCTTTTGTTAGAAGTTCTTGGTTTTTCTATCTTTCCATAACAAGGAATTGGTTTCAGTTTCATTTATAACCCAACTATCAAATTTCTTTGCTTTGCTTTCATTTTTTGGTTGAACTATTTTGTTTTTCATGGTTTTTGAGTGTCTCTTTAGCAACCTTGAGAGTATTTCTTGACATTTTGATGGTTTACTGAAGCCTTTTATACTGTTATTCAGATGAGTTAATGCAATTTTGTAGTCCTTTATTGTCTCAAGTTTTGTTTCAGTTTCATTTATAACCCAACTATCAAATTTCTTTTCTTTGATTTCATTTTTTGGTTGAACTACTTTGTTTTTCATGGTTTTTGAGTGTCTCTTTAGCTCTGTTGAGAGTATTGCTTGACATTTTGATGGTTTACTGAAGCCTTTTATACTGTTATTCAGATGATTTGATGCAATTTTGTAGTCCTTTCTTGTCTCAAGTTTCATTTTATTGACGAGTTGCATAACTGGTGAAGTTTAATGACTCTTTATGCTTGTTTCGTGTTCATTGAAGTTTAGTAGTCTTTTATGACCTCAAAAATTTCTTAGGGTTTTCAAAAGAAAAAGAAAAACAACATAACTTTTTCCTTTTTTTTTCTTTTTAAGTTTTCTTTTTGGTTTCTTTTGTTTTGTTTTAGATCAATTGTGAAATCTTTCAATTAGTTTTGCTTGGTTTTGAGGGAAATTTGTTATTGAATTTTCTCTCTCTTTATTTTCAAGTTTGCTTATTGATCTTGTAAAGAAGACATGTTTTCTTATTATATGAGCATTAATAGGATCTTGCATCATCATTTTAGTTTCCATTAGGTTAGCTTTCACAATAAGAATTTTTAGTATTTTTTGTTAGATTTTGAGTGTGTGTGGAGTGTACTTCTGAAAAAGAAAAAGAAATATTCTTCTTATATAAGCTTTTCATAGAATATTTGAAAAAATGTTATGTTAGGATATGGAGATAAAAATAGTGAATAAAATGTTGGTGAAAACATATTTTGATGATAAATGTCCATATCAAAGAAAATGTTAGCATAGATGCTCTAAAAAAATCAAGGCAAAAACAAAATGTTAGGTTAGAAAGAAAATAAAACAAATAAACTCTGAAAGTGAGCAAGTCTAAATGCCACTACCCCGTTTCTACAAAATAATGGTTGTGTGTAGCTTGTCTTAAATGCCACAACCCATGATAGTCAGATGGCTTCATCTTGACTGCTTCATGCTTTAAATTTAATGTTATAGTTAGAGAATAAATATTTGGCAAAACTGTTTAATCTTGGTAGATCAATAGTTAGGTAGAGAATAATAAGGTGTTGATTAGTTTAATCTGAGCCCTTGGAGGTTATAAGGGTAGATTTAGATAGTTTGTTTTTGTTAAATAAGAAGAAAGGAGAAGGGTATGCTAGCTTAAATGCACCCATTAAGTGAAGAAAAAATGAATGGATAAGGAAAGGGTAAGTAGAGAAAGGTTGCAAAAGTTTGATTATTCATTGGACAAAATGTACATTTATCATGTTTTTATGTCTGTGAGGCAATTACACAAGGAAAATGAAGGTCTACTTGATCAAGTAATTAACTTCTCATTCATCCCCATTCATCCCTATATTCACTAATTTCCCCTTCCTACCTTCGTACATTCAAATTCATTCATTTTCCATAGAAACGCCTTTTCCTAAGGTCAAAGCCCTTTTTGCCTAGGAAAAGTAAAAATCCCATGTAAAATTCCTATTTACATGAAAAACCCACAAAAATTCATTTAGCCTAAGTATTCATATATATATGTGAAAAGGCAATAACATATATATAACATCATAACTTAGTGCATTTTTCCTTTCCTCTCATACTCTAGATTAATACTAACTTAATTTATTAAAACCCCTAAAATTCAATTTCTTGTATATATTAGCACCTTTAATTAAATAACCAAAAACCCTTAGTTTTTGTTATAAAAATATGTATTTAAACAAAACATCACATTGGTAGGTTTCAAAACCCTTCAAACATGCATTATTCCCCGCATTATGGAATTCGATTGTGATATGCAGTCGAAAACCCAGACCCAACATCATTATATATCACAATTCATTACCATATCACATTTGCCTCCATCGCAAGTCCTACTAGTAGCATTCACCTCTTCCATTACGATATGTGATGCGCGATGGACCCGACCCAAATATATATCATAGTATATCACCATATGACATCCACCCTCATCGAAAATCCCATCCGACGTATATACCTCCCATCAATGTGATTTTCGATTGCGATTGGGGCCCAGACCCAATCACATATCATATATGGTTTATTCCACATCGCATCCTACCCCTATCGTATTCCTTTGGGATGGGTCTACCCCCGCCTAACTCCTATTGCAGTATGCGATTTGAACCCGGACCTGATATGATGATCTACCCGCATACATATTTTTTCAAGTCCACTATAAATTGATATGCGAAGGATTTCTTTGTTAAATCCTTTATACGATTTAAATGAAGAATTAACCCAAAGCATGATATAAATGATGAACTTCGTTAAATTCAGTTTTTAAACATAATGAAGCCATTCCCACCATAATTAATCCCTTCATATTCATTCTTTCACTCCACTACTATTCACCTTTGCCCGATAGTTAAAAAGTTAATTGTTTCTCCATTAAACGCATAAAAAGCCATTATTAAACTATTTGACTGTTTACGTAGCATAACCCTCTGTGAACCATAAACCATTGTTTCACCCTCTGATATGCCCCAGACTTCTTCTTATAAGCCTTTTGAAGTGAATGAAGACCTTATCTTCCACCAGAATTTTTCTTAACAATTTATGTGTTTTGCACGTAAAGGTTTATGTTGTAGGCTTACAAAGAAAAAGCCTATGTAAAGTTGGAAGAGACAGTATGAAGATCTACTGTTGAAAATCACAGTAAAACCTAAAATGCACAGTCAAATCTACTCAGCAGGGTAAAAGGAGAGTTAAAAGTTTAAAGAAGTCAGATGAAAGATCAAAATGAAGAAAACAGCTAGTGTATAGGATACAAACAACAAAATAGCACAAATGGAAAAATATCAAACAAATGAAGCCAACATAACTTGAAAAAAAGGGACAGTGAGAATTAGTTCAAGAGCTCCCCTATCTTCTTGCATGAAGATATTTCCCTTTCCTTGAATAAATCCTAAACAATTTTAAGATATTTTTAGTTTTTGTATAAATAACTCTCTTCTCGAGATGTTATTGGTTTGGAGTTCAAGATTGAAAGTTTATTGCTTGTAAAGTCTTGATTGTTAATACTACTTTGAACCTGGAATCCAACTTTGAAGGAAGCTTTTGCAGACACTTGATATACTCAGTCTTTCTGAAACCTTAATACAAAGCAAAGGATTTTGAATCTGGTTTTACACAGTTTTGTGTTATCCTGTAAGCTTTTCTAGTTATCAATCATTATGTTTTTCTTCATATGCTTATGAATTAGAGCGAAATCTAGGTAGGAACAATTAGAGTTTCAGATGATTCCTATAAGCTCCTCAAGTGATCATCTATTAAGAGATTGGATTAATGCAATTGTCCCTGTAGCTAATCCCCTCTAATAAATAAATCATCAACATCTTTTGTAAGCATAATTATACTGCCTCGAACCTTTTGAGCGTAGTATAGAAGGTTTTCAAAATTATGATTGTTTTGTTTCACAGTATAGAAGTTGGGATAATCATATTATTTTTTGTCTTGTACTCACCACTATTTTTTATCTATATCACTGTGTAATGCTTTATAGTAGCCCTTTGTTGAAGTATTAATATAACCCAAAGGATTAATTACATCAATTCTACATCTCTCTTCATTCATTGGTCTTCCAAAAGCTTAAAACAAAATCCGCAAAACAATTTATTTGGATGCTTTGGCATTGATAGCTGACCTGCTACTATCTTAGAGGAACAACATCAGACTGGCGCCATGGCTGGGGATTCGAATTTCATTAAATTTTCCCTTGGGCAATGATATTCATTAATTATTTTCCTTTAAAAGTGATTAATGCTTTAGAAAGGTTTAAAACATTCACCTTGGTAACTCCACACTCCTAAGCTGGCACCTTATAAATGTACCAGATCTCATTCAGAAACTAACATAGCTAAACCTCTGTCAGATCCTGAAAGGCTTTTCAGAAGAGACAGTTCTAAAAGGGGACACCACGGATGACCTTCTTCTTCCTCTTTAGTCCTACAGTCTGAAGAAGTAGAATCTTTTGATCCCTATAGTAATATCCCATCTGATCCTGATTGCTCCCATTTATCACCTCGGGTTGCTGAACTTCTAAATAGAGGAGTTGATTTTAAGTGAGCCTACCTTATTCATTCATTAGAATCTCATCTGATACCAATATTACCAACAATATCACCTAAAAATGAATCTGAGTTGGGTTTTTATATACCATAATATAAACCCATATATTTCATATCCCCTACCGCCTATCCATTTCCTCCCATATTTGTCCAACCTGAAGCTCCTTCTTCTAAACAATTCGAGGAAACCTTTTCTATATATACCAATCCTATCTTTGAAATAAAAGAAGGTATTCATTCACAAGTCCCAAAGCTAGTTCTTAAGACTCCTTTGAAGTCTTTCAGAAGATCTCCTCCTCCACCTCTAACTAGTTTATCTACCCCTAAATCAACATCTTCTTCCTCTGCTTCTTCTTCATCCTATACATCCACACAAACACCTTATACTTTACGTGGACAACCTCATACACCACCTATTGTCATGGCTTTTCGACATATTGTACAGGCTAGATATGCTGCCTTAGTCTTACCTAATAACCTTGATGCAATCCCACCTGGATACTTAAAATACTTTCCCAAGTACAATGGAGAAACTGGTCCCTCAGCTGAGGACCATCTTCAATCTTTCCTTGACATTGCAGACAACATGAATATTGAACAAGAAAATTTTTATATGAGATTGTTTGTACAATCACTTGAAGGAAATGTGAGGATTTTGTTTAGGTAATTACTGTTGGCATTATGACACAGGTGTTGTCCTTGATGACAACTCCCTTAGATGATAGATCATAGTTCAATAGGTTAACAACATAGAGTTACATATCAAACTTCATAGAATGAATAAAGAGAGGTATATGCAGGTTCACCATTGGCCAAGCCGCGTATACATGCAGGCTCATTGTATACAAGTCTCGTATATATACACATGCACTTTCACGAAAGGAAAAGTGTGTATACCTTGGAAATATAAGTTTTTGGTCCATTGTATTTTGGTCCATGGCGTTGGTCCAAGGTATTAGGTTCGAGGTATTGACCCTAGGTATTTGGTCCAAGGTATTGGTCCTAAGTGGTTTAGGTCAATGATATTGAGAAAGGCCTACAAACTATAAAAGGAGGAGAAGATCATTAGGCCATGATGTGCAAGTATCAAAAATCTCATGAAGTGTAAGATCTAGTATGCAGGTTATTGGGTTATGGTGCATAACTGGATCTGAACTATGGATGAACCTTAACTAATGATGAGGGATCATATATAATGATGAATCAGGATATTAAGGTGTAAAACAAACTATCTTTTGTGTTGAAGCTCATGTATATTCTAGATCTGATCACTGACACATTTTATTCTGTAAATGATATGATCTGGGTATAAAAAAAGTCTGGAATAGCAACAGAACTCTAAATTTATGTTTGCAGATGTATACGCTAGTTGGCTTTGAGAAAAGTGCTTGTACACGCTGTTTCGACACATGGAAGTAGCATATACCTTATAAAATATGATTTAGTTCTTTTTATTTGTTATTACAGAGTTCTGAGTTCTAGCTTGGGTTTTGGTTACTGTATTTTGGTGACATCATTTTGAAAGATCAGATTGATGGGTTGTCAAAGTGATTGATTGATTCGGTTGTGTTTGAAAGGAGATTGCTTGATGAAGATATATTTGATGATTGAATAATGATGCTGATGGATCCAGTTTGAAAATTTATGAAACTTGGTCCATGGAAGAAAAGAGAAGGTTGTAGCCTTCTGTAGGCCGACACCTATGTACTAGTAAATGTATCAGCTAGTACAAGAGCTAGGGGATTGTAGCTCCCTTCCAGTAGATGCCGGAGAATGAGAGATGGTTGTAGCCTTCTGCAAGTAGAAGACTGCATACTGGTATAAGACTGCACCAGTACAAAAATTGTAAACAGATTTTCTTATTATTAAAAGAAGATAGACACGATAGCAGCAGGTGGTTTTCACCCACATTGGGTTTCCAGCTTATACCTTGGTGTTCATGTGTGTTTCTTATGTGTGATGGTTTGTTCTGTTTTTATTGCACATGGTTATTGTTTATATGGTTAATGAAGTACTGATGCACTGATGAATGATCAACATATGATCAATTAACCAAATCATAAGTATGTTGGATATAAGCTAGTTGCATTAAATATAGTTGCGTGCACACATGAGTTCCCTTAACTGAGGTAGCGTATATGAAATAGAGTATGGAATGAAAAAGTTATTGGCTTGCTAATACTGATTCAGCCCCCCACCCCCCTCTTAGTATTATTTCCAACAATTACCAACAGCTACCATTAGAAATTAGGAAGAGCTTACAACCATATTCCAAAATGAATGGGGTGTGAAAAAGGATCCTCTTTACTTCATCATGTAATTTGAAGAGCTTAAAAGGAACATTGGTGAACCAATATCAGATTTTATCAAAAGATTCAATAAAATCTATCACAAAATGCCTGCTGATTGTAAGCCCCCTGTAGCAGCAGCTAAGTCTAGATTTTCTAAAGCTTTCGATGATGACTTTGCTATTATGCTACGTGAGAGAATTTCAAGAACTCTTAAATATATGCAAACAAACTCTATAGAAGTAAAAGCAAATAGAGCAGCCTCAACCTCTTTAAAAATTAAGGAAGAAAAGGCCTAAAGAAAACTCAAGTCTATTCAAGAAGCCTCTAGTTCCTCTAAGACTAAATCAGAAGCCTAAAAAATAGACGAAATGACATCTCTTCTTAGAAACCTATCAAATAGGATTTCAAATATTGAGACCCAACCTAGAACAATACAACAAATAGTTACTAGACCCAAAAATAAAAATCAAGGTCAGTATAAAAGAAATCCACCACCACAAATTCTTCAGAGACCTAGCAATGATCAGCAGGTTCCTACTCCTCTACTGATAGATGACCAACAACCTGATGATAATACTATGACAATTACTAAAGATATTAATAGTATGGATTCTTCTTCCAATCAAACAGTCATCGTTCCTCTCTCACAACAAAATTTTAATCAAGAAGATAAGGAATCTTCACAGGTCTCTAAATATCACGCTTTTTCTGAATTTTTAATTGCAGAATTAAATAAGAGATATGATCTTTGGCCTAGGCCCAGTCCTAGGAAACCTCCAAAGGAAACTCAAACAATTGAACCATGCACCAGAACTACTGAAGCTAAAAGAACACTTATTCAGCCTTCAGATCAATCAATTGATACTAGCCAAACCGGTAAAAACAATTTGACTGCATTTAATGTTGAAAAAGAATAGAAAGGCTTAAGATCCCAATTCCACTGTCAGAACTTTCTAAAAACCCTTGTTACAAAATCCAAGTCACAAAATGGATACAAAATACCTCAGTTTATGTTGAAGGTGATGTCATAAGTCTGCAAGATGAAAAACAAACAGTAGATTTTGGTCCTAGTTCAAACATGATAGATGGGATAGTCCCTCCTTTCTATGTAACTCTTAAAACAAATGAATCCATTTTGTATAATTGCATGCTTGATTCAGGAGCATCACACAACCTTATGCCAAAATCTATCATGGACCATTTGAAACTCGACATAACTAGATCCTACCATGACCTTTACACCTTTGATTCTAAAAAGGTGCCCTGTTTGGGATTGATCAAGGATCTAGTGTTTACCCTTGCCAAAACTCCAGTTAATAGCATAATACTTGATATTGTTGTCACAAATATCCCTCCCAAGTTTGGAATTCTCCTTTCTAGGTCTTGTTGTGCCAAACTAGGGGGAACTCTACAGATGGACATGTTATACTGTTATCGAGAAATCTAGTGTCCACTCGCAGCTGGTAGTCCCACTACGATTGGTAGCTATCTTAGAAACAAACAAAGTAAAACTACTTTCGCTTTCCTTTATGAGAAGTAGATAAGAGGGGAACAAAGGACACCAACCTCAATCTTGCGATTAGTTCCTTGCTTGGTTCCTCTCCCTTCTGACATATCCTTGCTGCTTTGCCTTTGTCTACCCAGCTTCAAAGAGCACCTATGGAATCAAAGCAGCATAATACTATCGAAGAACAGACATCTACAATGAAAAACAATATAGGACCAGATATATATTGACCACACAAATGCATATATCATCAAACATACAAGAATGTGGAGGAAAACTTGAATAGCTTTATTAACATCAAGAATAGCAAAGAGGATTACAACCAATTGTTCTAACCCAGCATCATCCTCCCAGCATGAAAGCCCTTATTCACCTCATGAAAAGTTTAGATCACCCAACACTATGATGTTCCACTAAGAAACCGACAGCACTTCCTTACAAGATGCAAAATTCCAGCCATTGGATCTCTGGGATGAGGGATCCATATATAGATGATTGCAGGGGGGTGCGTCAGGTTTTGGGATTTTGATTAGTGTCCTCTCTCTAATAGTTCTTGATTCCACTTGGAGATTGATGATCTCTTACTCATCCCTGGGTGAATTCAGAGAGGCAAGTGTCACAAGAGAAGTTTCTAGAAGATTCCATGACGATCCACCTTGCAAACTGTCTCTGCCATTTGTCTACTCTCACCCATTGCACCCCACAGAAGGGCTTTCCAGTATGCATCACACCCTTTACACTGGGTAGGTGAGATGCATCGCACCCTCTGCACTAGGTAGTTTGTATGGTCCAGCTTTGACCAGTTCTGAGTAGTTTTTTGTGGAGAACTTTTGGGAGATGATGTAATCAGCTGACCTTGTCCTTTTAGGGTGTGAAGAAGCACTTTTAGGGACTTAGAAGCCCTTGGTTTATGGACATGTATGACTGGGTTTGCAGTGCCCAAAAATGACTATAAAAGTTGCCCGCTAAAGCATGAGGTCGTTAATCTTTTGATGTCGGGTAAAATGCTTTATCATGAGGATCCAAAGTTTTTTCGATATGGAAGGCGACTTGTAATAAGATACAATACAACACATTATATTCATAATATTTTTCATGATCTAGCTGAGGCGGGAATTCCCATGCTCAACTTTATAAATTCATTTTCATGTACATAAGACAGACAACCGTATGTGTTGTAGAATGATGACTCTGGTAGAGCCATCATCCTTTGATTCGGATAATCATCTGTGCAACAATGATGTACAATTGATGTCTTTATTTTCCTAAATATATCGAAGCCCGGATGGATGAAACTAGATCCAGGGTCTTCAAACTCGTCCAATGTTCACTTAGAGTACAAGTCGATCCATGTGAAAGATGTTCTAGAGTCGAACATGGAAAGACATCACCTGACTACCAGCCAATGATGTAACCTGTTAACAAGCGCGAGAGGAATCACCGATAATGATGATGACCCTCAAGGTACTACAATATAATTTGCGTGGTGTGAAAAGGGACATGGCATCGAACACCATGCAAAATCTTTCGGTCGAAGGGCATTGATGTAAACCTAACGCTGAAAGTGAGAAACTTGCCATTGAGGCATGCAAGCTTCAAAGTAGTGAAAGGGTTCTTCCTAAGTCGACTTCTTGGATAACGAGCTGATGTTGAAAAGAAGTGACCCATCGTAGGAAGGCCTTAATGAATCCTACATCTACGACACGGAATGAAGTAAATGATTTTGGAGGTGAAAACGATATGATGATACAGGGTTGAGGGTGGTGGTCATGAAAGAATGGAGCATGAATGTATTGCAGCGGATGAGACATAGGTGAATTCTCTGAGTGACTTCTCTTGAACATACCGGTGACACTGACATGGATTGGTAGCATTAACCCCAAATATGGATGGTGCGATGGACCAACGGTGATATGACTGGTGAACAAAAATACCCCAAAATGACTCAGACGTGGAGTGAAAGTGTCATGTTCAGGAGCGACTTGCTACCAATAAAGTTTCTTGAAGTTTTCTTCCCAATTTTTCCCCAGTCATCACTGGCGAGTACCTCTTTATTTTTGTCAAGCTTGAGGAGGATAACATATGCTTGTTCTATAATTTTCCCTTCGGTCAAACCTATCGCTATGTTTTAACGAGCCTAGAAATAGTGAAACTTGTTCTTTTCTGTATGGACAAGTTCGTTGCTATTTGGTTTTAACGACAAAGATAACTGGGACATTTTCAATTTTAGAGAGTCTGAAAGGGACGTAAAGGAAACTCTAATAATCCTTTTTTTCATATAATCCCTTAAGTCCAAAAAAGTATAAAATAATACAAAAGGGATGAATTTTCGGTAATTTTAACGAGCCGAACAAAATAAGTGCTCGACCTTTTTGTGTAATAATCCCTCAGGTCCAAAAAGATTAAAATCTAGAGGAGGGACAGCACTCCTGGTAGCTTTAATGAGCTAGAGAGGCCAACTGCTCAGCAATCTTTTCATATTTTACGAGTCAGATGAAAAGGGCCTAAAGGAGACTCGTTTTTTGAGGAGCGAGTGATAATTTCAGTAGCAACTGATTCCAGGTAAGGTTTGGAATTTTCCAATCATGGCAATGTTACAAGGATGGCTCACAGGATCACTCTTCGCAGCTGTTCCTCAAAAGGGGTAAACAATCAAATGGAGGTGAATGATCAGCTAAAACAGAGTGGAGGTGATGATGAGAACATGACCAAGGCTCAAAAGGTGATGATAATGCATTCACAATGGTTATTTACTGGAGATTGGTTCATTTTTCAATGATATTAAACTCTGGGGGAAACATTTGCTCATCACTTAGGTTTAATTTTTAATGATATTGAACTTGGCATAAAATCCACTAGTGGTGGGTTTATTTTTTAACGATTTTGAACCCTGCGGTAACACTGCTCGTGGCAGGTTTATTTTTTAATGAGCTTGAACCCTGCGATAACACTGCTAGTGGCGGGTTTATTTTTTAATGAGCCTGAACCCTGCGATAACACTGCTCGTGATAAGTTTGCATGCCCCTAGCATAATAACGCAAATCGAGGTGCATGCCCCCCAAGCTTCATTGCATTCATTGTGGTGGTTGGAATGAAGGTTTACCTTCGAGATATTTGAAAGACTCGACTTGGATTGTACGAGATCGTAATCAAAGAATCGATTTGGAAAGGGAGTTGTTTCATTTTTTAATGAGGTTGACACAAGATAGGAACTATCCTTAGAATCCACCATATTTATAGTATCTGATAAAAAATCAAAAACTGAAGGATGATTAAGGTCATTGGAATAATCTTCGTGGTAATCCAGAAGATGGGAACGATGGTGGTAATCTGCCCATGGTGCCTCTCCTAACATCATTGACTAAATGGTTCCTTTGTCTATAGAATGTACATGTGACCAAGGATCTAAATAGGTACCATATTCTTTAGACCTATCTATCCAAACAGTCGATGAGCGTTGATTTGGGTTTGCCCCCCAGGCCAAGAAAATTGATTGCTATAATATTTCTAAAATGGCGATGATCCATGCTAACAAAATGTTTAGGACTATTCCGAATTTGTTAGATATAGAAGATATCATATTGTAGGTCTCCACTGTGGCTTCTTCCGCCAGATTATTTGGAGGTGGTAGGGAAAAAGTACCCATCAATGTAGGGTCTTTTAGTAGGCCTACTCTGATATTTTGAAGTGAATGAGGGCTTCCGTGGATCATCAGAATGCTTCCCATAACATGTGAACTGCTGGGGAGAAAGGTTTGTTGGTCGCCAATAGTAATTCCTCATTGGAAGGGAAGTACGATCTTCCTAAAGTAGGTCGACACAACGGCAGCCATAACATATATCCAGGGCCTTCCGAGTAGGATGTTGTAATCGAGGTTTCCGTCGATCACTTCAACATCAATTTCTATCGTTTTTCCCCCCAGTTCGACTTGCAAGTTACTTAAAATCCCATATGGGGTGTATGTTTGTCCATCAAATGCTTTTAATGTCATCGAAGATCGCGACAAGGGTGGAGATCCTAATGTTTTCTAGCAACTCATCGACATAATACATGTAGATGCCCCCTCATCAATAATTGTTCGATGAACAGTTTTGTTGAGGGCTTTCACTTGAATAAGGAAAGCTAGTTGAGCTGGTAAGTGAGGGTCATATCCTTTGTGATTAAAGGACACAAGATTGGAATCCTTTGGGTCAATCCCACCTATCACCAATAATAAATCCTGCTTTTGGGAGGGGAGATTTTGCAGTACCTCAAGTTTCGATATAGCAGATGGCGATTGGGCCAGATCCTCCACTATATTATAATGTTGTGTTGCTCTCGCACGAGGATTAAATGTCGATTTCTGTACTACTCCCTTTGGCAGCTTTATCATCAGTTCAGGAATGATGGGTGGCACAACTTCGGTCGAAGTTGTTATCGAACTACTAGGATGATCATTAGCCTTGCTCTCCAACAGCTGTGGATTCCCGTAATCTTTATTCCTTGTTGATATCAAAGCATCATTTTGCTACTTTGAAACCGACAACATTAGCACTTCGGATAGGGAAGCATTGTCACTAGCAACCAGATTTGTTCCTGGATTTGGAAACGGATCAGTTAATACTCCCGAGGTTTTTGAATTCTTGAAGAATTTTCTAAGCTCAGCTTTATATGGACACTCTCTTTTCCAATGACCCTCATCGCATATAAGGCATGGACGATTTTCTTTCCTATCTCCAGAAGGGTTTGTAGAAGATTTTTCAGGGGACAACTCCTCCTATTTCTTCTTCTTCCCTTTCTTTTTCTTCTTTCCTCCTGGTTGCTTGGTTTCTTTCCCTTTGTCATTCGACACGACATTTACTTTTGAGGTGAGAATTTCTTCATCTGCATTTTGACCTGAAACCGTACGGGCCTTCTTCGACTTACCCTTTACTGTTTTTGTGCTGGTCGTTCCTATCGCACCGTTCCCGTCATGAGAGTCTTTCTTTGATTTAGGAGAGGGAGGAACGGAAAATTTCGGTCTAGGAGCATCAGGGATTCTATCGTAGAGCGTGCTAGAGTGAGTATAAATCAAATATAAATATTGCACATGAGCAATGACTTGCTCTTCTGTGACGAATCCTCCCTTTGACACATATTCTGTAACAGAAGGTAACAATGACTTAATAAACCATTCAGCCAACAACTGATCAAGAACATATGTTTTTATCATTCTACGACGATGTCGCCACTCATGAATATGATCGTATATGTGAGTGGTGGTCGTTTGTTATAAATTGGTAAGAAGCTCTGTCCCCATTTTGTACCTTATGGGTAACTGAAAATGGGTTAAAAGGGTTGTGGCTAGGGTACTGAAGCTATCAAACAAAGCTCTAGGAAATTTGATATACCATTTTGCTACCGGACCAGTTAATGTTCACTAAGAAAGGCGAAGCCTAATTGAATCATCATTTAGAGTGTTAGATGAACACCACAGATGAAAGGTCATCAAATGATTCGATGGGTCTTCACCTAGATTTCCATTAAATTTAGGAATATTTGACGGAAGTTTATGAGGAATCGCTGGCCACCAAGGGGTGTAAGCGATTGATTTTTTTTTAACCGATTTAGATCTGGTAACTCTAAAGTTGCCACGAAGGGCAACTGTTGATTCAGGTTCGGTGTAGCATACCGAGGATAAGATGGGATTGCCGGAGCACTCGGTCTTTGCATACCAGCATAGTGCATTTGATGCTGATAACTTTGGTAATGTTAATGGACATAACCATTATGAAATGGTTGATGTTGACCATTTCGAATATACGGCTACCCATTAGTTGCAAATATTTGGTGCTCAGATACTTGGTAAACTTGTTGGAATTGCGGTTGTTGACATTGCACCAGCCATGGTTGTGAGACCATGTGTTGTTGTCCAATACTCGTTGTTTGACCAAGATGAGGGGTAATGGTACCCGTTTGAGCCTAGGTCACTCCAATTAACGAGCCACTAATTGATGATTGTGGTGGTGTCGTAGAGACAAGGAGCTGTTGTATTGCGACCTAAGAGATTTGAGGTTGAGATACAACACGTAACGCTTGTACTTGCGACACTGTCACAATAGTCGATATAGTGGGGATATTTGGCATAGGCAGACTTTGTTGCATTGAGTATACAACTCTTGGTTGTTGAGGCAGAATTGGCATCCAACCACTAGATGTAATTCTAGCATAAAATGAATTTTGTTGTGAACTCTCGTATGTTTGAACTCCCAGAGGAGAAAATGAAGGGGCATATTGCCCCCCATACGGCAGTAATCCAGTGCTTAAGGGAATGATTTTCGTTTGAGGACCGGACTACCCAAATTGAAAATGCGAAGGATCAATTTGCTGAGACTCAACATAAGAGATTCTAGATATTATTCTGAATGAACAAACGGGAATAGACCATACTGTCGAAACAGGCCCTAGATGGATTCCATCCAGCAATTGAGAGCTAGTTGCAACAGATGGTATGCCGAAGAACATTGTCGGAGTGGCAGTAGGAAGTTCTGCCACTGCTGTATCAGATGACACAGTCCTAGATGCTGACGGTCATTCAGACATATCTAGTCTGTTATCACTGAAAATGCTGTAGTTAAAAATTTTTAGCCTGGCTTAAAGAGTGGGTGTTTTCGCAGCGCCTGAATTCTTTTCAGCAGTTTCGCAGCGCTACCTGTTCGAGTGGTTTCGTAGCGTGCTACGAAACTGGGGATTTGTTCGAGTTTTCATTGAAGGCCCAGACTTCAGGGGTTAAACCTTGTATTCAAATGCATGAGAAGGATGGAAGCGAATGATTAAAGTGAATTATTAACTGGAACTACATCAGCAATATAAATCAAGGTGGTAATGGAGAAGTGGCTCAAGGCTTTGCCGCCTTTTCTAATACACCGGTTGCTTATTCTATTTCCTCTTAGTCTATCATTTCAATGTTCACATAATGGTTGAAGAATGATTTGTCACCTTAAATACTGGTATTTGTGAGATCCCCAGAAGATTCCTCTGTGAGAGCAAAAATTGCAGCAGTTGCCACATTAGATGTCCTGGCAAAGAAATTTGTAGGGAACTTTCCCAGTACCTTTAGTGACTGTCTTAGTCCTGTTGTTGCAAATCTCACAGCAAATGATGTAGCCCTTTCCTCAGGTTGCTTGCATTGCATAGCTTCTTTTGTTACTGAACTTGGGCCACAAGTATTGGCTCATCTTCCTCACATTATTAAATATATCCTTAAGAAGACATGGCGGGTTTGCTTGTCTTCATATAAAGAGGCAACAGTGTCTAAGATGGCAGACTTTGAAGGGAACACAGCTTCTGGGGGAGCCTTTTTGATCTCTGTTCTTAGTGTTTTAGAAGAAATTGTGCAGAAGCTGGGCGGGTTTTTGAATCCATACTTGGAAGAAATTGTTGGTCTTTTAGTGTTGCATTCACAATTTACTACTGACTCAGGTTCAACAGTATGCACAAAGGCTGCTTCAATCTGCATTCTCATGTCTGAAAAGATCTCAGTGCGGCTTTTGCTTGATCCGATTGTTAGAATTTATGGAAAGGCTGTAGAGAATGGAGAAGCTTCTGTTTCAGCCATTTTTGAAATGCTAGCAGTTGTCGCTTCTAAAATGGACAGACCATCTGTTGTAACTTATCATGCAAAAATATTTGAGTTATGTCTGATAGCTTTGGACCTTCGTCATATGTTTTCGAGCCTCTTACACTATTTTGGAGGATTGAACCCGCGTTATCAAAGGCAAACAGAGCGAAAAGTTGTGGAAGGACAATGGGATTTCCAAGAGCTAAGGCCGCTGCATTACTTGTATCATTTTGTCCGACAATATCCATATGGAGGAGGCGAAGGCAGATATGAAGAATGCAGTTCTGAAAGTGTTCATGTCGAAGATCGAGGAAGCTAAAAGCCAGAACCTTATCAATATGAAGGTTGAATCAATTTTGGAAGATTTGTCTTCGGGATTATTAGAGTCTATGAAGAGACACGTCTTTTGGTCCCGTGGCAAATTCATGGAATAGCTTAATGTATGGGCGCAAGTGTTTGATGAAACAGACGTAGCTCATTATCATCGTGGCCTAGCTTCATAAGACCTCTTTTTCTACGCGAACAGGTGGCAGGGGTGATCAATAGTCACTGTTGTTATAATGAGACATCTGGCAATTATTTTTCCAGGAAAATGATCAAAATGCGTATCAATTCTGTTTTCAGCTTCCCAAATTATCGGCTTTTATTGGAAGCACGCCAGAGAAACTATTTTATAGGAATGACAACCTTGTTTCAAGTGAAGCAGTTGCTGGAACCCGCGCTCGAGGACATAATAGCATGGAGGATTTACAGATTGGACTATTGATTTCTTTGTGCACCTGTTGTCACACGGAATCTGTCAAGGGTGCGGACACGACTGACCTTCCTAGAAGTCTAAGACATTCTAATGACAAACAAGACAAAATGGAGTGATCTTTCTCTAAATACACCTTTTACAACATGAAAATTACAAGTGTTTAGGCTTACCTTATTCCAAAACGCTGTTGTTGAAGTCCGTTCTTGACGATCCGGATGAGCTCCTCCTTCAAGTCAATTCCTGCAACCACAAACAATCAAACAATTACCAAGCACTTGCATTTCATATAATAAAACATATATTCAACATGCAGACCAAGGAACACATGAAATAACTCATTAACACAAGCTATTGAGAAAAATAAACCAGTTTGTATTAATAACGAAACAAAGAAACTCTTACAACCTGGCCTTGGTGTTGTGCAAATTCCTCCCAGGGTCCATCAAGGGTTTTCCTCTACTTTGACAAAGCTCACCCTCTCCCAAGTAGAATCAAGTGAAGACAATCTCTCCTCACAAAGGCTCTAATGGAAGACCTAAATCCTGCAGCATTTACCCAAAGAAAATGTATAGCTCCAACCTCTTCTCCTTCTGGCTCAATGCCTTCATTTATAGTGCTGTAAAGAGGTTATTCAGGTCCACTATCAATGGGATCATCCCCCTCTATGGGTGGGATAGCTCCCTTATTGATGGGATAAGTTCCCCCTTAATAGAGATACATGAACCAACTGGAGGCGCATCCATTTCATCAAACCGACCTCTAGAATGTTCTAGAAGTAACCACAAGTAACTTTTTCAAGATAAAACTCGCGCATTTTGCCTTTTACAGAGGGACGCACCTGTCCCTTAACATACAGAGCGTCTATGGACGCGGATTTTGTGAACATGGTCAGCGTCCCCGCAGGTAAGGCTAGAGAGAACCTGCGACCCCAGAGATAAACATGATTTTTACAAGACTTTCTCTCTTCTTTGAGTTTGAGATGGATAACAGAGGCATGAGACTTGCCTAAGAGGGTAGCATGACTTGTTGATTGGAGCCATACTAACTGTAAGTAGTCAAGGTGACATTTTTTAGTGTAACAGATTGCCCCCTAAAGT
Source organism: Pinus tabuliformis (assembly GCA_031772625.1). Classification (NCBI taxonomy): domain Eukaryota; kingdom Viridiplantae; phylum Streptophyta; class Pinopsida; order Pinales; family Pinaceae; genus Pinus; species Pinus tabuliformis. The sequence goes on along the minus strand of CM062813.1, from coordinate 747,635,711 downwards.
GCGAAGCCTGGAATAGAATAGGGTTTTGTAATTCTAGGAAGGGTGAAGCGCTTTATCATTTCAAGGATTGCCTTGTGGATGGCCTGGTTGGAACCTGCAATTTTCAACACAAAATACATGGATAAGATTATATCATCACTGAGGTAGGCATTCCCATACTCAGATTCAAAACTTTAACTAATGGACTAACTATTCTGATACAGGAATGATCTTGCAGTACATCATTTTTATAGACTTTTGTAGACACAGTATGGACGCAGCCATCTGTTTATGATTAGTCTACATAGATAATGAATACAAAACTCCTCGCAGCCTGGATGGTAGAAACTAGATCCAGGGTCTTCACTTCTACTTCCCAAATTGGTACGATTCTAGCCATGTGATTAAATGATTCGATGTCGAACATGGTAGAAACCACTTGATTACCAGTCAATGATGTAAACTGTTAACAAGCGTGAGAGAAACCACCAGTAATGTCAATGGTTCTCAAAGTACCAAGCACAACCCGTGAAATGTGAATAGATGTTTTGATGTCGAACACTTCACGGAATCCTCTGATCGAAAGTCAATGATGTAAACTGACGTCAAAGGCGAGAAACCTGCCATTGATGCATGCAGACTTCAAGGTACTGTCGATTCCTAAGTCATCTTTCTAGATAATGTGTCGATGTCGATAGAAAGCGACCCGTTGCAGGCAAGCCTGCAACACGAAATCATTGTTCAAGTTGAAGAAATGTTGCTGTAAGGACTGACTCAGGGATGGTCAATGGATGACAAGTATTTTGCAGATGAAAGTTTTGCTTGCAGACCTCTTGAACACATAACGACACAACAGATGGTTTGGTGACGAATAACTCAAAGTTGATCCCTGAACCCGGTTAAAGATTTTCAAAGTGATTTAGTCAACTGTGAGGTAAAAGATTTCCCAACCCAGGTGAATGAAAAGTGTCGTGTTCAAGAGCGGTAATAAAGTTTCTTCTGAGGCAAAAGGTGACAAATAGGTTCATTCTTCTCTTTTTTCCCCCACCATTTCTGGCAAGTACCTCTTTATTTTTAACAAGCTTGAGGAGGATAACATATGCTTGATTATAAGCTCATCCTTCGGACGAGTCCAACCTAGTTTAAATGCGAACCCTAGGAAGGAGTGGTTCGTTCCTGTTTGTAATTGAACAGGTCCTTTACTGTAAAAGTTTAACGAGCCCAGTATAGGAGAAACTCGGCGTTTTTCAATTTTAGAGAGTCTGAAAAACTTAAGGAAACTCCACGTTGAACTTTTTCGTATATTTGTGTCCCTCAAGCCCGAAAAAGTATAAAATAATACCTGGGGGAACCGCTTGATCTTGCGACCAAGGAGTACTTTCATAATAGTATCGTTGACCTGAAAAGTAAAAAGCGATCAAAGACACGTCGTTTTATTTCCTTATCGAGTTTGAAACGACAAAAACCCGGCAATCTTTTCCTGATTTTACGGTCAGAAAAGAGCTAAAAGGGGACCGTCTTTTAATTCCGTTTTAACGAGTGAAAAAGAAACACTCGGCGATCTTTTCATGTTTTAGGAGTCAGAAAAGGGCTTAAAAGATGACTCTGAAATTTTGTTTGTGAAAAATTACAATTTCCCTTGAAATCCCTTCGTCCTGCACAAAAGCGACACATTACTCATACCTGTTTAAAATAGGCAAAAATACATTTGAAAACATCTTTTCATGGTAAAAAATGAACTAATTCATCCAAAAAACCTATAAAAAGACCTTTTACCATGTCATTTTTACCGTTTCACTGTTGAGGTTGAAAAAGGAGCTTTTGACAAGAAACTTCCCGTGGTTGCTGCGGAAAATCTGACCGTCGGAATCGAACGCCGCTTCACCGAGGTATTTTACACATCCCACTCTTCATTTTTATCCGTTTAGTTTTTTGTTTTTGGTCTCTGTTTCATTTTTTGGGGGGGTTTTGGGTTCAAAATGCGCCCCTCGGCGGACGCAGGTGCCCTTCGGGTGAGCCGCGTCCCCCGACTTTTTCTCACACGGGAAAAAGGTCTGGGGACGCAGTCCGCCTTCAGGCGAGCTGCGTCCGGACGCCCTGTGCTAAAAAGCCGGGGTGCGTCTTCCGCAAAGGGCGCATTTCAAAACCCTAACTCTCTCAAAAAACCACCAAATTTTCTCAAATTAATTTCTAATTGACTCTTTTGATGTGCAGGGCCCAAAACATGTTAGACTGGAGAGAGAGAGAGCACGTAGAAGACGATGAAGCTGCGATTAACCACCAACCCTCTCTGGATGCCTTAAGAACATGTGGATTGTACAAATATTGGACCATACCGGGCATGAGGGGCCAGGTAAGATTTTTGGAATGGCTAGTTGAGCGATGGAACGTTCAAGATCAATGCTTTTACATTGGAGGGCACCAGCTCGAGATAGAGCCCTCGGATGTATACTTTCTCACTGGCTTGCCAAACAGAGGTGAGCAACTCAACCTTGCGGGGACCAGGCCGGGTGGCCAATCCCTTGATGATCTCCGCGAGGAGTGGTGCAGACCAGGGACTCGCCATAAAAAGGGTGTGGAGATAAAGCACATCGCTCTGGCGGAACTTAGAGTTATTGCATTTACGGTCACTAGGATTTGTGGCGCGGCCGCCTTGCACATTGCTTCCGGATCCCAAATGCGGATGGCAGTTGACTGTTACCAAGGCACCATCTTCAACTGGTGCGAAGCTGTGTCGGCTCATATGAAGAGCCAACTAACCAAGGCAAAGAACGGACGACTAAAGACTTTTGGATATGGGCCTCTAGTCGTGAGCTTTGCCTTGGAGAGAGTTCCTATGCTGATCCCTCAGCAACTCACTGTTGATGACTTGGGTCCTCGGGAGCCAAAGCTTGTTCGATGGGTTGCGGTGATGGCCCGGCATCCTGACGAGGGTGCTGCAGTGGTTCGATTCTCTGACAGTTACTTCGACTGGCTAGAGGGCCAGCTTTTTGTGATACAAGACTTTCCATATGCCGGAATGGATTTCAGAGGTGATCCGGACATGGTTCTTCCACAGGGAGAACAATGGGATGACAGAGGTACTTTCATTTTCACAAGTTTTCTAATTATGTATTTTTTATTTTTCATATATATCGTCTCAACGTAACAGTAAAATTTTAAAAATGCAGATGTTGGACCACAGCGTCCAGCCAATCTCCGGCCTTACGACAGACGACATCCAGCTGCACCGGCACCGGCCTTACAGGATGCGACAGCAGAAGTACTAGCCGATTTGGAGCATGATCTAGAGCGTCTCACGGCAGATATACCTGAGACTACTATGGATGACATTCCAATGAGGCTTCAGCGCTTCGTGGTTGCAGTCCCTGGACCGTTTAGGAGATTTCTGCGCAAGATAGCCCGCGCAGTGGTGTCGTACAGAGAGCACCACCAGTGATTGACTAGTCACTTTTGTAGTCACATGTGACATTTTTGACTTTTTGCACTATCATTTTGCCGATCATAAGGTGTGTTAAACCTATGATCGAAGACGATGTATATATTTTTGGACACACTTCTATCTATATCTATATATCACTATTATCGGCTTATCTTGTTTAACATGTATGATGAAATGTCTTTAAATTTACTTGCATGATTATTATAAATGTCTGTCCAACACTTGAGAAGCAATTGCATCTGCTAATGTATTCAAAGACCTTGGAATATGTTGATATTCAATGTAATCAAATTCACGTTCCAAGAGACGCACTCTCAAAAACAACCTTAATAACACAGGATTTCTAATGGCATAAACTCTATTAAGCTGTAATACAACAAGTTCAGAATCTAACCTCACTATCAAACGTCGAATTCCAAATGAAATAGATTCGGATAATAATTCAACCACTGCACTGTATTCTGCAATGTTATTCGTTGTTTGACCGAGGCTTACCCCATGCATAGAAACTAACTCGTCAGAGGGCGAATAGATAACCCAAGCTGCGGAAGAGATATTCCGTGTACTACGACAAGCACCATCAGCAAATCCAATGTATGTTTGGAGAGGCGTCGACATCTACAATATCAAGAGTAAAACCAAGATGAGCCAAAATAATGACGAAAAACCACACTTGCTAAGCTAAGCACACTGACTAAACTAACACACTTGCTAGCTAGAAAGGAAATCTAACCTATCTAAAAATTTCTCCATCCACCATTTTAAGCATAATACCTCTTTAGGTAAAGTCCATTTCTGGGTTTGCCCAAAGAGTCCCCATCAAAATCAACTAACTCATAAGCCCCTTTTGCTAGCTTTCGCTTTACAATGTAGGGCCCATGCCACATGGGAACGAATTTTCCAGCACCTAGCTTATCGTTTGCTTGATCATATAATAGTACTAGGTCTCCTTCCGAAAAACTTCGAGGGGTTACATTTTTATCGTACTGAGCTTTCATTCGTTTCGCGTGAGTCTCGATAGCTAAAGTAGCGTCACGTCGAGTCTCATCTAATTTAGCTAAGTATAACAACCGTTTCTCCTCTTCGGAAGTAGCTGGAAGTAATTCGACAGCCATTTGAAGTGATGGGATTTCGCACTCAATAGGTAACACAGCTTCTAAGCCATAAACTAGCTGAAAAGGGGTGAAACCTGTTGAATTTTTCACTGAAGTTCGATATGCCCATAGTGCCGAAAATAACATGTTATGCCAATTCGTTCGATGGATACCAATGATCCGTCGAATCATGACGACTAGAACTTTGTTGATTGACTCAACCAAACCGTTGGCTTGCGGATAATAAGGTGTAGAGCTATCGTGGCGCAAACCAAGCTGGCTTGTAAGTTCAGTCATCATGACATTTCGAAAATGGCTTCCATGGTCCGTAATGATTGCTTGTGGGACACCAAACCTAGTTATGATATGATTGAATACGAAAAGTGCAGCTGTCTTGCCGCTTGCGTCGAATGTAGGCATCGCCTCGGCCCACTTAGTAAAATAATCAACCGCAAGGATGATATACGCATGCCCCCCGGCCGAGTGAGGGTTACAAGTAATAAAGTCAATGCCCCATTTGGCGAATGGACCAGCGGCAATTATAGGGTGGAGAGGAGCAGGTGGAGCGCGCATCTTGCGATCAAACACTTGACAGTTGTGGCATTTTCTGACGGCAAGGATACAATCTTTAAACATAGACGGCCAGAAATAGCCAGTGCGCAACCACGACTTTCGAGGGATCGACGCGAATGCCGGTTTTGGAAACAACAAATCCCAGCAATCGACCCGTTTCTATACAGAAAACACACTTGTGGGGATTCAACCGAATTCGATAATGCCTACACCTCATAAAGATTGCTCGTAAATGGACAAGGTGATCAGCTCGGTGTAAAGAATGAGCAGGCAAATCATCGAGATAGGGTTGCACAATGTGCTTGATGTCATGAAATGCATAAGACATGGCCCGTTGAAAAGTAGCACCGGCATTCTTAAGGCCAAAAGGTAATTTGCAATAAGCAAATGTCCCCCATGGACAAATGAATGCTGTTTTTGGTTGATCGGCAGGTAGAATATTGATTTGATTATACCCGGAGAAACCATCCATGAAGGAAAACATCTCACTTCCGGCACAATCATCAATAATTTGATCGATATAAGGCGTAGGATAGTTGTCTTTTGGACAAGCTCGATTGATATCCCTATAATCGATACAGATTCTTATTGTTCCTTGTTTTTTATTGACGGGAACAATATTCGATACCCAATCCGTTAACGGGATCGGATAAATGAAACCTGCTTTCAACAGCTTTTCGACTTCGGCTTTGATTGCAGCTGCTTTTCGAGGGTGAATCTGACGCAACCGTTGCCGAATGGGTTTAGCATCCGGGTAGGTTTTGATTTCATGAACAACAATGGCAGGATCGATTCCTGGCATTTCTTCGTAGGACCAGGCAAACACGTCGCGGAATTCTTGGAATAGGGCCTTGTAAGTTTCAATTTCTTCGTCAGTACATGCGGCACCTATATGAATGTTCTCCTTGATTCCGGGCTTCACTGAAATATCAATGGGAATAGTACGAGAAATATTCCCTAAATTCAGCTCTGAATCAGAATGTTTCGTTGGATCCTGAGCGTCTTTGACATATTCAGCGGTAAAGATAGATGAAAAATCATTTTCAAAGACATCATCCTTAGGTAAAAACGAAGATCTGTGATGGAGATCGTCCCATGGTAGATCATCTACACTTAGGATTTCGCGAAGTTGTTCGTCAGATGACACTTCTTCGGGAAACGTTATCCGTTCTAAGGGTGAGGTGAAAAGTGACTCTTCACTGACCACATTCATTTGGTCGGTTGAATGAAAGTCGGTAAAAGACATAAGAGCTTCATAAGCAATCTCATACGGACTCAACGGCATAACATCACCGAGTGAGTCTAGCTCAGAGTCAGAGGGAACATACCAAGGATCATCATAAATAATGTTTTCTGACGTGATCATATGAATTGTTGCGAACGAAGGGTCTGCATTGAGTGGAGGGAGAGGAAAAGTTCCCAGTAAACCGGAATCCTTAACTAAACCTACACCAATGTCCCTATAAGGGATCGTCGTTTTACCAACATGCTGGATAGTTTCTAAAGAGGTTGGGTCGGATGAAAAGTATGTCAGCTGATCAATAGTCACGATCTTACCGTTATGTGGAAACTTAATGACTCTGAAGACCGATGAAACGACCGCTGTCATAGCATATGACCAACTTCGACCCAAAAGAAGGTTGTAGTCTAGAGGGGCATCAACCACTTCCACATCCAGACTAACGGTTTTACCTTCGACCCCTATAGGCAATTCTTGTAGAATACCAAACGGACGGAACCCACGGCCATCAAAGGCCTTAAGGATGGTGGGGGATTGGTTCAACGAAGGAGAACCAAGCGATCTCCAACATTGAATCGACATAATACACGTAGAAGCTCCCTCATCAATCACAGTCCGATGAATAGGCCTGTTTTTGACTATCACTGGAATTTGGAAAGCCATTTGATGGGGGAGACGCGGTGTACTACTTTCTAGATCAAAGATCATTAGGTTCGGGTCCTGAACATCGACAGCTCCAATAGCCGACAAAAGCAATTTTCGTTGCGCTGGACATGATTGCAGCACTTCGAGTGCCGACATTGCTGAAGGTGAAACAGCTAAATCTTCAACAATGTTGTAATTCTGGGCTGCTCTCGCATGTGGATTGAAAGCAGACCTTCGAAGTACACCCTTGGCGGGCGGCTTAATCACTAAGTCTGGGTTAGGTTTTTCGATCTGTAGTGGATCGGAACCAGGAGCTGAGGTTGATGGGTTAGAGTTAGAAGATTCTGCTTCTTTACCATCAACAGGAGCCTTACTACCATAATCTTGCGATCGAGTCGCAATCCTGACATGAGACATCATCAAAATGGGTTCTTCACTGGCATTCGAAGAAGAACCTATCATCTTATTTTCCTGCTCGGGGAATGGATTCTTTAACACAGCAGGAGTCGGAGAACCTTTAACTATTTTCACTACCTCGGCCCGATGAGGGCAGTCTCTCGTAAAATGATCTTCTTCACAAATGAGACAAGGATAACGAGGTTTGCGCTTTTCGTCATTAGTTTCCGACTTTTCCGTTTTCTCCTTTGGAGCCTTGTCTGCTTTAGCCTTCTTCTTTCCTTTCTTCTTTCCACCGTTTTTGGATTTGGCCGTAGATGACTCTACAGCGTGAATGTCGGCGGTAAGTTCAGGAGGAGAAGACTCTCCTGTCGGAGAATCAGGCAAAGTGATAATTGGAGTATTGGAGGTCTTGGAAGACTTCTTCTTACTCTTCGTAGTCACGATACCGATCATACCATCAGCGGCATGAGATCCCGAAGGAGCAGCAGCGATTTGGTTTGACTTTGGAAGATCCGGAATTTTCTCGTGTAACGTACCCGACTGAGTGTAAACTAAGTCAAGGTATTGTGCCTGAGCAATGACTTGCTCCTCAGTAACTACGCCGGCCTTAGCTACATCTTCAGTAATTCTTGGTAATAATGATTTTACAAACCATTCAGCTAAAATTTGGTCCGGGATAAAAACTTTCACTAATCTCCTTCGACGTCTCCACTCATGGATGTGATCAGAAATGTACGTGGATGTCGATTGTTTTAGCGAAGTTAATAATTCCGTACCATTATCGTATCTGACTGGTAACTGAAAATGAGTTAAGAATGAAGTAGCTAACTGGCTAAAGTTGTAAAAAGAAGCCCGTGGCAACTCAATGTACCACTTGGCTGCGAGACCAATGAGTGTACGCTGGAAAAGACGTAAGCGGATAGAATCATCTGAGATGGAATTTGATGCACACCAGAGGTGGTAAGTCATCACGTGATTAGACGGATCCTCTCCAGACTTACCTTCGAACTTGGGTATATCGCTGGGCAACTTATTTGGCATTGGCGGCCAGAACGGAAGATATTGAATTGGATCGTTCGTTAGGCGCGTCAAGTCGGGTAAATCTAAAGTCGCAATAAATGGTAACTGCCGGTTAGGATCTCGGAAACTCTGAGTCACAATACCAGCCCCAGGAGGAGGATATCCAGGATAACTAGGAACAGGATTCGCATTGGGGATATTATATCCTCCTGGAAAACCAGGATTAACCGGACCGTACTGGGGTTGTTGAGGTGGTTGATAATTGTACCCAGGATACGGTTGATACTGGTAAACCGGTTGTTGGGCAGCTTGACCAGGTTGATACTGTCCCTGGTACGGAGGTTGAACAAATTGAGGTTGAGTAGTAACAACCGTACTTGTACCAGGTTGACCTGCAGGCATCTGGACTGTGGTTTGAACCGTGGGTCCAGACAACGGTACAGATGTCTGAGGAACGGTTACAGGGACAGTAGAAACCGGAGCTGCCGATACTCCAGATGTAAGCATGGTAGATGAAGCGGTAGTTGCTGCAGCCGTGTGAGGTGGAGTACTCGGTGCAATTGGCGGCTGAGTAACTACAGAAGTTACAGGGGTCTGAACACTTGACTGGACAAGTTGCGGTTGCTGGGGTGGACCAGGAACTGCAGGTTGTCCTGCTTGAGGTACCGACTGTATACTTGGTTGCGACATCTGTTGACCCTGTGACGGATCCCATGTTAACATTCCAGGGTATTGACTCGTAACAGGTTGAGGATACTGAGATCCATAGCCGTATTGAGGATAGGGTTGATAACTGTAAGGTGTAGTCCCATATGATTGCCCTTGAGGTGGTTGATAACCTTGACCAGGGTATTGACCCGTAGGTTGATAACCTTGAGGTAAATACGAATACTGGGGTTGACCTTGACCTTGAGGTTGGTATCCTTGAGGTTGATACCCTTGGGGTTGATACCCTTGGGGTTGCCATCCTTGAGGTTGCCATCCTTGAGGTTGATACTGATACTGAGGTTGACTTTGGGGTACGTATTGAGGCTGGGGTTGATACCCTTGGGGTTGATACCCTTGAGGTTGCCCCCCAGTCACAAATGAAGTACCTTGAGGTTGCCCCCCAGGCATTAACGAAGGTTGCCCCCCAGGCGGTAATTGGCCACCTTGAGGTTGGTTAATGGGAGTTGAACCTGACATCATATAAACTTCACCTATACTCAATGGTACATTACCACTGTTTCCAACTAATAACCCATGATCAACAGGTTGAGGAGATGCTCCCGCAAAGGTACCAGAAAGTGACTGATACCCAGTAGGAACAGAAGGACCGCCATGTAAAAATGATTCAGGACTTTGCGAAAACACAGACGACTGACCAGACATATTTACAGGAGAATGAATTCCTCTAGGTGGAACCGGAGTACGAGGTGTAGAAAAACCTACTGAGTTGTCTAAAAAATTGGTTAATGCAAGGTACCAAGACTCACTTCTAGGAGGACTGTAAAAGATGGATTCACGCTCCCTTAGATCAAGGGTAATTAGATCTTCAGAATCAGAAACGCCTATTTCTTCCTCTGGAACAAGTTCTTCTATAGCAATTAATCCAACAGGAAGATTTTCGGTGATAATTCTTTCTATTCTTGGTGAATCAGGAACACTAGGAGTTGGAGTAACAGGTTCTGAAATTTCAGGTTCTTCGCCTGTTTCACTGGCAGATGAAAAACTACCAGCAAGCTCGGAAACTGTAACAGCTTCGGGATTGTAACCTGTTTCTAATCTTTGGTAATCTGGATGGACTACCAAAGAAGATTCTCCTTCTTCAGGTGAACCTACTCTACTGCCACTAGGAGGAGTTACAAGGACCTTTAACCCTTCTAAATGACCCGGAATGTTTTCAGGAGATTCACCCCGCGATTTACGGAGTTTTCTTAACAAATCTATCCCGGTAACAATCTCAGGAGACTTGCCCCGAAGTCTACGGGACTGTCTCGGTAATTCCGCCACAATTAAAGATTTTAACTACAACACACGAAATCAAAGTAAAAAATTTCAAATCAAACCACCTAAAGTCTTCTAAAGAACCAATCAAATTTGAAGCACACGCCTAAATAATCTAGAGCGTCAAACCACACACAAACAGTAGTCTTCCGGACCAAAAGCGCTAGTTGGTGATTAGGCCCAACCTCGCAGGATTCAGTACAGAAATAGTGGGTGGAACAGTTACCCCGGCAACCTGCTTAATGAATAGACTGGACCAAGTTCCTCCACTTTAACCGTCTCGAAGTGAAGCGAACCCCCCAGAAAATCCAAGTGAGTATAACCGACGTCTGCTCCAGGTACAGTGGGACCTTCCCTCCACCGTCACCTTGGGTAGAATCCTAGATATTATGGCCACTAAGGTTACCAATCACAACAATTACACCTGGGGGAACAGTCTAAACTCCGACAGCACGCAAGGGCAGAGTAGCAAGCTCCAATCCCCTTACCGGCTCCTTGACAACAATCCAAGGTTTACCGATAAGTGACCCCTGGCTCCTCGACAATGGTTAATCCGAGGTTTACCGTTTGTAATACGTACTGCCTGGCGTCGTTCCCAACGAGGGAGGAATGATCCCCTCACTGGTTCGGACACGAGCTCGTGTTTCTCCTTTAAGAGGAGCTTTCCCAGAATGTAACTGAAACAATTGGATTTGTTCTACTCAAGATAGACTATCTGTTTGGTTTTGTAGTCTTGGAGAGTTAAGTACTCACCTACTCCAAGACCCTAGCCTAAGCTATGTTGGTGCTTCAGAGCCCTAGAAAAATAAAGATTACTAGATTGATTTTAATTTAAGCGTTACTTTTAAGGTTGTTTCTTAAGTCAAAAGGTGATGGAAGTGAAACTAGTGGTATGTTGACTCGACTCGAAACCACTACAAAATGCACCTAAAATGATTTATCCACTACTTTACTTTTTCGATGAATTGCTTAACTAAAAAGTTGAGAGAATGCAATCCTTATAAAAGCAACTTCTTAATTGAAGACAATCAAAGAAACAATTCGTTTTTCTTTTCCAAGCATAAAAACATAACTTCTCTTTACATGCACGAAAAAACTCTTTTCTTCTTTTGAAAACAAAAAGCTACTTGAAACAAGACTTTTTAAGAAGATGTTTTTGTATTTTTCTTTTAATAAAGCAAATAAATCTAATATAACCAAAAATCAATCTTAACAACTCTTAAAATCTATGAAAATGCACTCATAAGCAAACTAAAGGCAAATTTACTCTAAGCAATCTTAACGAGGCCAAAACTAACAATGATTATTTCTAAGGTGTTTTACTTGATCACAATCAAATCAAGGACTAGCTTATTGCAGAACCAAAAACTAGTCAAAACAAAATTCTAATCTTTTTGTCCTTTTTGAAAATGGAAATCAATACTTTAAAAACAAGCAATTCGAAATTTGACCCAAAACAACTCAAATGACAAGTTGCTCAAACAAGGAGACTTTACGGCAGGCTCAACTTCTAAGAAGGTTGACTAACCAGAGATATCTAAGGCTGGACAACTTTCTAAGCTCAAAGTCACTACAAAGCCTTACCAAAAATCAAACCCTAGGTCTAAACTTCGTTGAAAACCACTAAAACACTCAAAGCTCACAAAACGAGTTCAGGTGAGAATTCTTGACAGGGTACTAAAGGATCTGGGCGGAAAACACTAAGAAAAAACAAAATCTAAAAGTAATTTAAGGCAAAAATGAAATTTTCTTAACTTTTACAGGAAGACGCAGGCCAGCAGTTGTCACAGGTGCGGCCCCGCACTGTGCAGTCGACAACAGCGCGTCCAAGGACGCACTGTGCAGCACACAGAGACTGCGTCTTTCTGGAAAAAGGAAGAAAAACTAAAGCCAACTAAAGCTACAGCTAAGCCACCCAAATACTAATTCTCACAGTCAAAAACCAGAAAATAAAAATGATTTTCTCAAAGCAAAGTTCATATAAAGGAAAAGACTCTCTCATTAATGGATTCCCCAGCGGAGTCGCCAATTTGTCACACGGAATCTGTCAAGGGTGCGGACACGACTGACCTTCCTAGAAGTCTAAGACATTCTAATGACAAACAAGACAAAATGGAGTGATCTTTCTCTAAATACACCTTTTACAACATGAAAACTACAAGTGTTTAGGCTTACCTTATTCCAAAACGCTGTTGTTGAAGTCCGTTCTTGACGATCCGGATGAGCTCCTCCTTCAAGTCAATTCCTGCAACCACAAACAATCAAACAATTACCAAGCACTTGCATTTCATATAATAAAACATATATTCAACATGCAGACCAAGGAACACATGAAATAACTCATTAACACAAGCTATTGAGAAAAATAAACCAGTTTGTATTAATAACGAAACAAAGAAACTCTTACAACCTGGCCTTGGTGTTGTGCAAATTCCTCCCAGGGTCCATCAAGGGTTTTCCTCTACTTTGACAAAGCTCACCCTCTCCCAAGTAGAATCAAGTGAAGACAATCTCTCCTCACAAAGGCTCTAATGGAAGACCTAAATCCTGCAGCATTTACCCAAAGAAAATGTATAGCTCCAACCTCTTCTCCTTCTGGCTCAATGCCTTCATTTATAGTGCTGTAAAGAGGTTATTCAGGTCCACTATCAATGGGATCATCCCCCTCTATGGGTGGGATAGCTCCCTTATTGATGGGATAAGTTCCCCCTTAATAGAGATACATGAACCAACTGGAGGCGCATCCATTTCATCAAACCGACCTCTAGAATGTTCTAGAAGTAACCACAAGTAACTTTTTCAAGATAAAACTCGCGCATTTTGCCTTTTACAGAGGGACGCACCTGTCCCTTAACATACAGAGCGTCTATGGACGCGGATTTTGTGAACATGGTCAGCGTCCCCGCAGGTAAGGCTAGAGAGAACCTGCGACCCCAGAGATAAACATGATTTTTACAAGACTTTCTCTCTTCTTTGAGTTTGAGATGGATAACAGAGGCATGAGACTTGCCTAAGAGGGTAGCATGACTTGTTGATTGGAGCCATACTAACTGTAAGTAGTCAAGGTGACATTTTTTAGTGTAACACCTGTAGCAAAAAGGTTAAATCCATATGCTAAATATGTAATACAAAAGTCAGAAGCATAGCAATTTGGGTAGCCTGTAATGTAAACCGCTCTACATAATAGGTGGTCGATTCCCTAAATGTCAGTTGAACCTGTGGTTGTTATATGCATTGAATGGAGCATATCATGGTACCGGTGAATGAGGGAGGTCGAGAGCGCCTGATGAATTAATGTGTTGTTGTGTATGAAAGTTGATTGTCATGTGGTTGTTTGAACAGAGTGTCTGCAAGCTGAATTTCTTATACCTGAAGGATGATGGATGGGCAAGCAGATGATGATTCAAAATATAAAGATGGGGAATACAGAAATCTAATTCTTATTATTGGGATGAAGACAATACTATTCAACGGGTTAACTATCAGATAAAACGGGAAATATCAACCATGAAGTTGATTAAGCATCCAAATGTTGTCCAGCTGTATGAGGTCATGGCCAGTAAGACAAGAATTTACATTATACTTGAGTTTATATCTGGAGGCGAGCTCTTTGACAAAATAGTTAACCATGTAAGGTTGAAGGAAGATGAAGCAAGGAGATACTTCCAGCAGCTTATTAATGCTGTTGATTACTGCCATAGTAAGGGTGTCTACTATAGGGACTTGAAGCCAGAAAATTTGCTTCTGGATACATATGGAAATCTTAAAGTATCAGATTTTGGCCTAAGTGCACTGTCTCAACAAGTCAGGGATGACGGTTTGCTTCACACTACTTGTGGAACACCCAATTATGTTGCTCCTGAGGTCATCAATGATAAAGGTTATGATGGGGCAACTGCAGACTTGTGGTCATGTGGTGTCATCCTATTTGTTTTAATAGCAGGTTACTTGCCTTTTGATGATCCAAACCTTATGACATTGTATAAAAAGATATATAAATCAGATTTTACGTGCCCTTCATGGTTTTCTTCTGATGCAAAGAAATTAATTACAAGGATTTTGGACCCAAACCCTAAGACACGAATTACAGTACCTGAGATTTTAGACAATGAATGGTTCAAGAAAGGTTATAAGCCACCCAAGTTTAATGAAGAAGAAGATGTAAATCTGGATGATGTTGATGCTGTTTTCAATGGTTCAGAAGAACATCTTGTTACAGAAAAAAAAGGGAAACAAAACCAGAGGTGATGAATGCATTTGAACTTATCTCCATGTCCCAGGGTTTCAATCTTGGCAATCTCTTTGAAATGGACATGGGTATGGTTAAGCGAGAAACGAGGTTTGCATCTAAACGCCCTGCAAACGAGATAGTATCAAAAATTGAGGAAGCTGGAAAGCCTCTTGGATTCAATGTGCAAAAGAGAAATTACAAGATGAAGATGCAAGGTTCAAAGACTGGAAGAAAGGGTCATTTGAATGTAGCTACAGAGGTATTTGAAGTAGCTTCTTCTCTTTTTATGGTTGAAGTCCGCAAGGTTGGAGGTGATACCTTGGAATTTCATAAGTTTTACAAGAACCTTTCGGCAGGCCTAAAAGTATCTCCAGAAAGCAGAGGAATCCGAGCATGCTGTTTGAGTTTGTTTTTAGGAAAAGCTATTGACATTGAAGCCTGGCAGCTAAACAGGATTATTTGCAAATTGTTGTTCATTTGTTGGAATGAGGAAGATCATTAATAAATGTAGCACAGTGTTAGCAGAAAACCAGTGAGGGGGACTGTGTTTTTAAATCACACAGCAGTTTCGTAGCGCGCTACGAAACTGCTGTAGGTGATGATTTAAAGCGCAGAGCAGCTAGTGTAATACTGTGAGCAGGAGTTGTGAAAGAGAGACATCTGTCTATGCCACCTACAGTACATTCAAAAACATGGTAGTACTTCATGCCTGGGGTTGTTAAATGATTTGGGAACATGTTGCTACACTTTCGGAGAAGGTTGGGAGACATAGACCATTATAATAGGAGCACACTTTCTGGTCATTAAATGAGCCATCAGCGCTTTCAAGCATCCCAAGTCAGCATGCATTGCATCCGTAACTCAGCCATATCAGGTTAATTGAAGGAGGACAACTGCCAAAGCATTCAAGAAAGTATCAAGTATACGAGGAGAATGAAATTAGTATTTTAGTTTGATTAGGATTGTGTGTAATTATAGTTCAGCATGTTTGTAATTAATGCATTAGTTAGTAGCATGTAGGAATAGTTAATAGCCACCTTCGAGGCTCCCCTCATGCTGGAGGAGGAAGCTCGAGGTGTTTTAGTTTGCTTGCCTATATATGGGCCAAGGTTAGATGTAAAAAGGGTTGGATACTTAATAGAAAAACAGTGTTGTTTTGGGCCATTGTAAGACCTTTTTTGACAGTAATAGTAAAACAAAGTTATTCTCTTCTCAAGATTCTCGAAGGATTGTCATGATCAAATGTAGTGATGATGTGTGGTACTTTATGTTATTTTATGGTTTTGTTGTATGCAATCACTCAGAATTCATAAATATATGCTCTGACTTCCTGTGTATACAGCAAGCTATGTTTTGGTGAAATATGTTTGACATGTAATGCTAAGAGCCTTGATTTCTATGAGGTCACTGTGTTTTCCTTGTTTACTTGATATTATAGACTCCATAGCCCAATGAGAGCTAGTTTGATGTGTTTCCAACCAGTTATGCTTTCATAAGTAAATAAAGAGTTAGCCATCTAGTGTTTGAAGGATTTTGTCAAGAGTTGTGAGAGAGCCCTCTCTGATTAGGAAGGCTAATTCCTAATCTAAAGTATGGTCTGAAACAGTTACATGAGACCTTGCTTGGTTGCAGTCCCTAGTACTGGTTTTGTGATAACATAGTCTATCCAGAAGATTTCCTAGCGATTCTACAGGAACTTCGGATAACGGTAGACTAATTTCTGATGAAGAAGGATATAGAGTTATCGCAACTCCAAAATGCAATGGAGTACTAGATGGTGGATCCTCCACGATCTCTTATATAGTAATCAAACTAGGTGGAAGAGGACCGTCAGGTATATAAAAATTTTCTGGTGTTGAAGAAGGTATAGATTCTCTAGCGACAGATGTTTGGGGAATAACACATTCTGAATCAACTGTAGATGGAGCCAGTAGATGTATACTAGTATTAGTTCTACTATCCTCTAGTCGCTGTGGGACTTCTTCTGTAAAGGCAGGGATACCAGAAATGTTTGGTGTAAGCCGAGTCTCTGAGGGTGTCGGAACACTTGTTCCAACTAGACTAGGGAATTTTGAGCCGGTTAAATGAATTTGCTTTGTCTGGAATAGTTTTGATTCTGGAGACAAAGACGGTTGACTCGTAAGTCTCCACGAACAACAGAGCTTCAATTGACTTTCCTCCACGATTGCAGATTAATCGGTCAACTAAAAATAAAAGGGGAAAATGTTTCCGAATTAAATGACTTTTAGATGCGTTGACACAACTTTTTATTTTTATTTTTAAGAGTCGAGAAAAAACAAAAGATGACTCTAGTCGCCTTCAATTTTTAATGAGCCTGAAGTGACAAGTGGTCAGATGGACCTTTCCCTTTAAGGAGTCTGAAAAGGAATGAAAGAGAATACTCTGGAAATCAAGACAGAGGTATTACCAAACCAATCGCAAAACTGCAGAATACTTTTTATGGTATGACAGTCAATCTTCTCGAATGTTGTGTTCAGTACATTGCGATCGATAGGGCAGTAGACACAGCTTCCTATGGATAAAGGATATAACCTATTTTCATCTCCCAATATATACTCGACGGTACGTAGGAGCACAAGTCTATATTGGCACTTATCGTCTCAAAGAGGTGGAATCACCCAACCAAAAGTGAAAGCGATAGTTACCAGGCTTTACGATGTCGGAACACGTCTCTAGCTTAGACTTCTAGATGTTGTGCATTAGGTTCCAAAGCGTTTTTATGTTCATTGAATTTATTTTACAATTGATCTTTCTTAAGAAATTTTCCTTTAAGGTTCATCGTGTGATGTAGATATACAATTCCTAAAATGCAATCTAAGATGATAAACAATCATTTAATCTTCTTTTTGCAATGAAAATCCTAGCTACTAAATAAAGAGAGCTGATATTCTTTCAACATAGAGCAGAGAGTACACACTATATTCACTGTCCTAAATCAAACCAACAAGAAGTCTAAATTCAAATGCACATGCAGGTATTTGTGTTCAGCTTTCTTAATGTGTGAATGACAAGAAGAATGCTAAGTACAAATTTGAATTATCTTTTCAAAGCGACAGTACTAACAAATTTCTCTTCAAAAATGAAAGGAAGATAATGACGACACTTTCCTATTTTGAATTGAAAACTGCTTTCGACACTTGAAAAACTACTAATCCAAATCAAATACAAGAGTAACTGTATAATCAACCATCAAGAACATTAGAATTCTTTTCTTTGACTGAAAACGACACTTGCGATACTTTCAAATCAAAAGGCGACAGTTTGATTACGCTACTTATTTGTAAAAGAGAACTGAAAATGGTGCACAATAAATAAAAAAATTCACAGTTCTTTGCACAATGGAGGTGGAATGATGGAAATGAAGGGAGTTTCCACAGTGGTATATTGATGACAGAAAAAAAATCCTGAATAAAGCTGAAGAGAGTGAACACAGAAACCAAAATTTGAGAGCAGAAGAGGTCTTGTCTGATCAACGCACCTGCAACATAGGGAAGGTGCGATGCAGCGCACCTACTGCACATGGGAGGTGCGATGCATCTAGATTTCCAAGAGTAGAAGGTGCGATTGTCCAGGGACGAGACTTTAATTGGGTTTCGGGTTACATTTTGCAGCTCAGTTCAGGGATTTAGGCCAAGCAAGTGATGTTAAGTAAATATAAATCACATGGGTTTATCTAATGAGGTTACTAGAGCCACCACTAGGGAAATTAGAAGGTTTTCAAATTGATTGTTCATTTTATAAAAGAAACCCAGAGATAGACTGAAGCAACATTGATCTACTTTTCACTTGCATAACAAATGCAGTTCGAAGGCTAGCTGACTTGACTTTAGGCTCCATCTGTAAGTTTATAAAACAAACAAATATAGACAAGCAAACAATCTATTCACTCCCCTGTGGAGTCTCCATTTTGTTATCGGGAAATCTAGTGTCCACTCGAAGCTGCTAGTCCCACTAAGACTGGTAGCTATCTTAGAAACAAAGAAACTAAGACTACTTTCACTTTCGTTTATGAGAAGAAGATAAGAGGGGAACAAAGGACACCAACCTCAATCTTATGCTTAGTTCCTTGCTTGGTTCCTCTCCCTTCTAATAGATCCTTACCACTCTGCCTTCATCTACCCAGCTTCAAAGAGCACCTGTGGAATCAAAGCAGCATAATACTATCGAACAATAGAGATATACAATCATAAAAATATAGAACTAGATATATATTGACCACACAAATGCATATATCATCAAACCTACAATAATGTGGAGGAAAACTTCAATAGCTTTATTAATATCAAGAATAGCAAAGAGGATTACAGCCAATTGTTCTGACCCAACGTCATCCTCCCAGCATGACAACCATTCTTCACCTCATGAAAAGTTTAGAACACCCAACACTATGATGTTGCGCCAAGAAACCAACAACACTTCCTTACAAGATACAAAATTTCAGCCTCTGGATCTCTGGGATGAGGGATCCATATATAGATGATTGCAGGGGGGTGAGTCAGCTTCTGGGATTTTGATTAGTGTCCTCTCTCTGATATTTCTTGATTCCACTTGGAGATTGATGATCTCTTACTCATCCCTGGGCGAATTCAGAGAGGCAAGTGTGACAAGAGAAGTTTATGGAAGATTCCATGACGATCCACCTTGCAAACTATCTCTACCATTTGTCTACTCTCACCCATCGCACCCTATAGAAGGGCTTTCCAGTATGCATCTCACCCTTTACACTGGGCAGGTGAGATGCATTTCACCCTCTACACTGGGCAGTCTGTATGGTCCAACTTTGACCAGTTCTGAGCAGTTTTCTGTGGAGAAATTTTGGGAGATGATGTAATCAGCTGACCTTGTCCTTTTAGGGTGTGAAGGAACACTTTTAGGGACTTAGGAGCCCTTGGTTTATGGACATGTATGATTGGGGTTGCAGTGCCCAAAAATTTCTATAACACATATGCTACTATTCCCATTTTGGAGGAGACTAATAAATATTATGTAAAGAGGTCAAGGAAACATGCAATTTATGCAATAGATCAAGACTTTAGTTGTTTTCAAATCAGTTCAAAGCAGCATAAAACTCAAGTCAAAATTTAAGAGGTAGTGTAAAGTCCTAAACCAAACCAAACTGGTATTTGGAAAATGTTTTTTTACAGCTCTTGCATGAACGATGGAGCAGGAGCTGGAGTAGTTTTAATTTCAGCTGAAAAAGGAAATATAACACAATCATGTAAATTAGATTTTGAACTTACCAATAATGTTGTTGAATATTAAGCTTTCCTTTTAGGATTACAATTAGCCAAGAGCTTAAAAGTTCAAAACTTAAGTGTCTTTATTGATTCAGAGCTTATTGTTAAGCAAGTAGGAAATGCTTGCTAGATCAAGAACCAAAGACTTAGGTCCTATGGAAATGAAGTATGGGATTCAGTTGAAAACTTCTTTGATGCTCTTAATTTGACTGATATTCCAAGAGATTATAATATTCATGCAAATTCCTTAGCTGTCTCTACCAGTTCTTTTAAAATCCCTGATAATACTGATGTAATCTATTAGATTCAAGTCAAACACAGGCCATCTATCCTAGATAATCTGAAACATTGGCAAATATTCAAAGATGATGAACAATTGAAATCATTTTTGTAGCTGATAGATGATTTTTCACTTCTTCAAATTGATGAATATAGAACTGAAATAAATGAAAATGTAGATGGAAATGATACTTCAGATTTTAAAACCCCAATTTCTAATCATGACATTATAAAATTATCCAACAATTTTATTCCAAAAGGACTCATTCCTTTAGAAAAATTGTTTGATGAAAATGATGTCTTTCGAAACCCACAGTCTATTTCCTTAGAAGATGACATAGAAGAGATTAATGTTGGAATCGATAAAGATACTAAAAACATAAAATTATGTGCCTCTCTAGACCTAGAAATCAAAACTCAGTATTTTAAGCTACTGCAAAATTGTAAGGACGTTTTTTCCTGTACTTACGTTGATTTAAAGACATATGATACATAGTTAATACAACAGAAGGTCCCTCTGAATCCAAAAGAAAATTCGTATCAGCAAAAGCTTAGAAGGATAAATCCTGATATTCTACAAACTGTAGAAAGAGAAATTAATATAATGCTAGATGCCCAGATCATCCTACCTCTTAGGTATTCTAATTGGGTTGCAAATATAGTTCTAGTTAGAAAGAAAATGGAGAAATAAGACTTTGCATGGAGTTTAGAAATCTGAACAAGGCATCATTTAAAGATAATTATCCTTTGGTAAAAATGGATCAATTAATTCAAATGGTTTCAGGAGCACAAAGTCTATCTATGCTTGATGGTTTTTTAGGTTATAATTAGGTGAACATTGATACAATAGACAGAGAGAAGACAACTTTTACTACACCCCGGGGTAGATTCATGTACGCTAGGATGCCATTTGGCTTGACCAATGTTGGAGAAATGTTTCAGAGAGCTATAAACATCACTTTCATGTGTGAGGTAAATAAATTTGTGGCTATTTATCTTGATGAAATAACTATTTTTTCTAAATCTGATCAGAAATATTTAAAGCACTTGACGAAGGTTTTTGACAGGTGTAGAAAATTTGGAATATCATTGAACCCAAAGAAGTCCTTGTTCGTTGTCAAAGAAGGAAAACTATTGGGCCATATTATTTTCAAGGAAGGAGTAGTAATTGATCCCAAATGAGTATCTTCCATTGAAACATTGACCTTACCTAGAAACAAGAAGGAGATTCAATCTTTTCTAGGCAAGATCAATTTTCTAAGGAGGTTTATTCCAAATTATGCAGAGATCGTAAAAGATATAACTGACATGCTCCGAAGGGACCGTGAAATCAAATGGACTCCCTCTCCTTAGCATGAATTTGAACAAATAAAAAGGGAAATCTCTGAAGCTCGCACCTTCGCCAACACCGATTATACTAAGCCATTTAGTATTTTATCTTTTGCCTATGAAACAACCCTTGTTTTTGTTTTATTACATAAAAATGAAGATTCCCATGACCAACCCATAGGCATTTTTAGAAAGGTTATGAGAGATGTTGAGTTGAAGTATGACATCATTGATAAATAAGCCTATGCCCTTATTCAAGCCCTAAAATCATTTAGAATGTATGTCTTACATTCACCTATTACTGCTTATGTCCCTAACAGTGCTATGAAAATTTTCCTAACCCAATCAGACCCTGATGGGAAAAGAGGAAGATGGATCACTCAAATTCTAGAGTTTGATCTAACTATCAAGACTACTAAGCTAGTAAAATCCAACTGAATCTAACTGAATCCAACTGCAAAGTACTTGGAATCAATTCTGTTTTAGAAATACAAAGGAAGAATCGACAAGAACCTTATGTCCTTACAAAAGGGGAGAACCCATACAAACCTTCCTTTCCTCCTAAAGGGGAGAACCTACAAGAACCTTCCATTCCTCCTAAAGGGGAGAACCTACAAGAACCTTCCATTCCTCCTAAAGGGGAGAATCCATAAGAACCTATACCTCCAGAGTAGATCAGTCCTATAGACATTGATGAAAAATTCTTGTTGTCAAACTAGTATCAAGATATTGTAAATTTCTAGATTCATTTTGACTGTCCAACATCATTCTCCAAAAACTAGTGTAAAACCCTTATGTTGAAATCAGTCAAGGGCTGCATTATAAATGAAAATTTATACTACAAAGATCCACTGAACATTTTGTTATTATGCTTAACAGAATAAAAAACTGAAGGAATCATTGATCAATTTCATACAGGATTTGGTGGGGTACATTATGCTTGGAGAGCAACAACATACATGATTCTGAGGGGAGGATTTTATTGGCCTACATTGTTCTTATAGGTTGGGGAAAAGTTTAGAGGTTGTGTTGCTTGTCAAATGTTTGCTGATAAATAAAAATTAGCAGCACTTCCGCTAGTGCCATCAATAGTTTCAGAACCTTTTTCTTAATGGGGATTAGATTTTATTGGAGAGATTCACCCCACTTCAAGTAATCAACATAGATGGATCCTCACTGCAATATACTACTTTACTAAATGGGTGAAAGCAATTCCAGTCAGAAATGATACTGATGCAATAGTAATTAAGTTTATTGAGGAGAATATCTTATCTAGATTTGGTTGCCCAACTCAAATTGTCATTCATAATGCAACAACCTTTTATAGTGTTAAATTGATTGACTTTTGCAAAAAATATCAGATTCTGTTACATCATTCATCTCCATACTACCTTCAGGGTAATGGCCTTGCATATTCATCTAACAAAAGCCTAGTAAAGGTAATAAAAAAGACTCTCGATGATCATAAGAAGAGATGGGATTCACATTTGATTTATGTAGTATGGGAAAATAGAATTATTCGAAAGAGATCATCTCGGAAATCTCCTTTTCTGTTAGTCTATGTGAAATATGCAATCTTGCCTATCAATTTGGCCTTCCATGTTTCAAAATTCCCACAAGATTTAACATATGAAATTGATGATTTTTAAAGAAGGATAAATCAGATTATTGAACTTAATGAGAATAGAGATGAAGTTCAATACAAATTGATGAAATATCAGTATAAGATGAAGACTTTGTTTAACAGAAGAGCCAGGGAAAGGGACTTTAAGGAAGGTGATCTAGTTCTAAGATGGGATGCTAGGAGAGAAGTGAAAGGGAAGCATGGAAAATTTGACAATCTATGGTTTGGACCTTTAGCAATTGCTGAAGTGAAGAGTAACAATAATTTTGTGCTGCAAAATTTTGAGGGGTTATATTGTACTTATCTTGTAAATGGAAGGTTTCTCGAACACTACATTCAAGCTAAAGAAATTGAAATAGCATTCATTGTAAATGCTTCAGTTTTCTTTACTTTTCAAAAGGTCAGTGTGATTTTTTTACAGCAAAGACACCATAGCATGAGGAGAAGGCACATGGATCTACAGGTTCTCTGCATTCTACAGGAGAAAGCAATCCCCTGATGATTGAATATTTGAAAAAATGTTAAGTTAGGATATGGACATAACAATAGCGAATAAAATATTAGTGAAGAAATATTTTGATGATAAATTTCCATATCAAAGAAAATGTTAGCGTAGATGCTCTAAAAAAATCAAGGAAAAAACAAAATGTTAAGTTAGAAAGAAAACAAAACAAATAAGCTCTGAAAGTGAGCAAGTCTAAATGCCACTACTCTGTTTCTACAAAATAATGGTTGTGTGCAGTTTGTCTTAAATTCCACAACCCATGACAGTCAAATAGTTTAGTCTTAACTACTTCATGCTTTAAATTTAATGTTATATTTAGAGAATAAAGATCTGGCTAAACTGTTTAATCATGGCAGATCAGTAGTTAGGTAGAGAATAATAACGTTCTCATTAGTTTAATCTGAGCCCTTGGAGGTTATAAGGGTAGATTTAGATAGTTTGTTTTTGTTAAATAAGAAGAAAGGAAAAGGGTTTACTAGCTTAATGCACCCATTAAGTGAGGAAAAAATGATAACATAAGCAAAGGGTAAGTAGAGAAAGCTTGTAGAAGTTTGATTATTCATTAAACAAAATGTAAATTTATCATGTTTTTATGTCCATGAGGCAATTGCACAAGGCAAATGAAGGTCTACTTGATCAAGTAATTAACTTCTAATTCATCCCCATTCATCCCTATATTCACTAATTTCCCCTTCCTACCTTCATACATTCAAATTCATTCACTTTCCATAAAAACCCCTTTTCCTAAGGTCAAAACCCTTTTTGCCTAGGGAAGGTAAAAATCCCACGTAAAATCCCTTTTTACATGAAAAACGCGCAAAATGTCATTTAGCCTAAGTATTCACACACACACACACACACACACACACACACACACACACACACACACACACACACACACACACACACACACACACACACACAAATATATATGTGTGTGTGTGTGTGTGTGTGTGTTTGTGTGTGTGTGTCAAAAGACAATAACATATAAAAAAACATCATAACTTAGCATATTTTCACTTTCCACTCATATTTCACATTAATACTAACTTAATGTATTAAAACCCCTAAAATTCCCTTTCCTGTATATATTAGATCTTTTAATTAAATAGCAAAAAACCCTTATTTTTTGTTATAAAACTATGCATTTAAACAAAATATCACATCAGCAGGTTGCAAAACCATTCAAACATGCATTACTCCCTACATTGCGAACTCCGATTGCGATATGCGGTGGAAAGCTCAGACCCGACATCATTATATATCACAATTCACTACCATATCGCATCAGCCTCCATCAAAAGTCCTACTAATAACATTCCCCTCCACCATTTCAATATGTGATGGGTGATAGACCCGACCCAAATATATATCATAGTCTATTGCCATATCGCATCTGCCCTCATTACAAATCCCATCTGACGTATATACCTCCTGCCACTACGATTTTCAATTTTGATTAGGAACCGGACCCAATCACATATCATATATGGTTTATTCCACGTTGCATCCGACCCATATCATATTCCTTTGCAATGGGCCTACCCCAACCTAACTCCAATTGCGATATGTGATTTGAACTCGGAACCGATATCATTATCCACCCACATACATATTTTTTAAAGTTCATTATATATTGATTTGCAAAGATTTTTTTGTTAAATCATTTTTACGGTTTAAATGAAGAATTAACCCAAAGCATGATTTAAATGATAAAATTCATTAAACTCAGCTTTTAACCATAATTAAGCCATTCTCGCCATAATTAATCCCTCTCTATTCCTTCCTTCACTCCACTACTCTTCACATTCGCCTGATAGTTTAAAAATTAATTGTTTCTCCATTAAACGCATAAAGAGCCATTATTGCTCTAAAATGGCAGTTTACATAGCGTAAGGCTTTGCAACCCATAAACCATGGTTTGACCCTTTGATATGTCCCAGACTCCTTCCGATAATCCTTTCAAAGCCAACAAATACCTTCTCTACCACCTGAATTTTTCTTAACATTTTATGTGTATTGCAAGTAAAGGTTTTTGTTCTAGGCTTACAAAGAAAAAGCCCGTGTAAAGTTGGAAGACACAATATGAAGATTTACTGTTGAAAAACATAGTAAAACGTGAAATGCATAGTCAAATCTACTCAGCAGGGTCAAAAGAGAGTTACAAAGTTTAAAGAAGTGAGATGAAAGATCAAAATGAAGAAAATAGCCAGCGTAGAGGATACAAACAACAAAGAAGCATAAATGGCAAAATATCAAACAAATGAAGCCACCACAACTTGAAAAAAAGGGATAGCGAGAAGCAGTTCAAGAGCTACGCCTATCTTCTTGCATGAAAATCTTTTCCTTTCCTTCAATAAATCTTAAACAATTTTAATATATTTTTAGTTTTTGTATAAATAACTCTCTTCTCGAGATGTTATTGGTTCAGAGTTCAAGATTAATAGTTCATTGCTTGTAAATTCTTGATTGTTAATAATAATTTGAACCTAGAAGCCACCTTTGAAGGAAGCTTTTACAGACAGTTGATGTACTCAATATTTCTCGAACCTTAATACAAAGCAGAGGATTCTGAATATGGTTTTACACAGTTTTGTGTTATCCTGTAAGTTTTTCTAGTTATCAATCATTGTGTTTTTCTTCATATGCTTATGACTTATAGAGATATCTAGGTAGGAACAATTAGAGTTTCAATCGATTCATATAAGCTCCTGAAGTGATCATCTATTAAGAGATTGGATTAATGCAATTGTCTGTGTAGCTAATCCCCTCTAGTCAATAAATCATCAACATATTTTGTAATCTTAAGTATACTACCTTTAACCTTTTGAATGTAGTTCATAAGGTTTTCAAACTTATGATTGTTCTATTTCATAGTATTGAAACTGTGATAATCATATTATTTTCTGCCTTCTACTCACCACCATTTTTGATCTATATCACTGTGTAATGCTTTATAGCAGCCCTTTGTTGAATTATTAATATAACCCAAAGGATTAATTACTTCAATTCTACATCTGTCTTCATTCATTGGTCTTCAAAAAACTTAAACCAAAAACCCCAAAACAATTATTTTAGATGCTCTCGCATTGGTAGCTGACCTACTACTATCTCAGAGGAACAATAGAAAGGAAAGGATGAAACCACTATTAATCTAGGAAAATATCCATTCAATGACATCACATAATCATAAAATGACATGTATATACCATGCATCCATAAATCAGCAATGAAATCACCCGTGCAACTTGTTACCTAAAAAGCAATCCATCTATAGCTATTGACCACCTATTGGCTTGTACTTTCCTCCTTTCCTTTTTATTCTTTATCGAAATCGATTATATGAAAAAGTTCTCCAATAATTCTTCGAGAAGGCTCCTTCTATGCAAGAGTATGTGAGAGAGAGAGAGTTAATGAAATGAGAGCTCTAAAAACTAGACTAACAAAATACTATGAACTTATTCGCATAATCCTTTTTATCATTATTTCCTCTATTTTCTTCATATTCCTTCATTTTTCCTCTAGTTTCCCTTCGACGCAAAATTGTGACTCTTCACTTTCCTTTTCTCCTATTTTCCTT
This sequence comes from Pinus tabuliformis, assembly GCA_031772625.1. Taxonomy (NCBI): domain Eukaryota; kingdom Viridiplantae; phylum Streptophyta; class Pinopsida; order Pinales; family Pinaceae; genus Pinus; species Pinus tabuliformis. The sequence continues at coordinate 747,608,527 of CM062813.1, read as the reverse complement.
TTTTTCATAACTAAATTCCAATTATTGCCTCTTTTCCCTTTCCAATGCCTTTGCCAATTTCCATAGCCATAAATGAACTGATAGTGATCTCCCCTAGGATGTTTTGACCACCATCCAGTTTGGAATACATGTCACATGGCCTTGGTCTTAGATTTTTTAAATGAAAACTTAACCTACGGTTGTTATAATGGCCAACCATAGACAACCATGGTTGACCATAGTTTAGTAATGGTTGACTATAGACCTTGGCCAATCATCATCAGTCATTGTCAATAAAACTAATATCATAGACAACCATAATCAGACCATAGTCAACCTATAGCCAAGAGTCAACCATGGTTAAAAAATTATTAAAATAGTGATCAACCATATAGACATAGTCAACCATGGCCAAGCCATGGTTAAGAATCATCAAAATAGAATTCATAGAAATATAATAGTCATCAATAAACAAAACATTTTCAAACCATGGCCAACCATAATCAAACTATACTAAAATCATGATCAACTATAGTCAAATGTGATTGAATATATTCAAAACATTGTCATCAATAGTTAAATGATGTTGCAACATGTTCAAACATAGTCAATCATAGCTTACCATAAAAAACATGGTCAATCATTATAACCATATTCAGGCCATATTTAATTATAGTTAAACAATGATTAACCATAGTAAAACCATATTCAAAGCATGGTCAAGCATATTCAAACCATGGTTTACCATAATAAAACCAACGTAAATCATGGACAATAATAGTCACCTATAATCAACCATGTACATCCATAGAAAAGAGAGTCAATATAATAGTCAACCATAATAAACAATGGAGATCCATGCTCAGCATGGATTACCATTCACACAAGGTCAAATATGGTGAACATGGAAAGCTATAGTCAACCATAGTGAAATAATAGTTTTTATCATCATCAACCATAGTGAAATCATGCTCCCCCTATTATAGCAGACTAATCCTTCTTGCAAATAAGAAGGATCTCCCTAGATTTTCAACAAAACCTAGTAAAAAAAATCAATAGAATTGCTACCTTCCTTAGCTTATGACTAAAACATGAAACATGTAGTACATAAATAATCACATACCTGTTAGTGAAGTTCTTGTGGAAGTTCTTTCAATGCTTTCCGCAACCAATTTTTTCTCAATGTCTTAGAGGCTTTCCCAAATATTTCCACAAATTATCCTTGATGCTCCAAAAGAGATATGCATAGACAAAATCATTCAAAGGGATCAAATCATCTCACATATAAAATCAAAGGTAAATGAAGTTAATGACTTAGAATAAAACATATACTTGAATCAATAATCAATTCTAAATTGTGTTAGTGATCATGGAATCTCGCAAATAACATCAAAATAGATGCAATTAGGAAAGAACAATTGATTTGTATTGAATTCAAAGGAGAACACGCTTACCAATTGGTCTCATTGGTGCACAAGACTTTTCCAATGGTCTCCAATATTCCCCATGGATGACAAGCCTTCTAGCCGTATTTCAGCAGCATAAGTCTACCTTCAGTGGTCCTCCATAACCCTCTAGTCTATGTTTGATTTGTAAGAAATGAGGAGGAGGCTTGAGATCCTCTTCTTAAGAGATGCAATCCTCAAAAGGTTGGATTAGGGATCCACAAAGATATGAAATTAGCTGCATGAACAAAGGGATTAGGCTTGAGTAAGCATCAACTAGAACCTTTCAGTGGGGAACTATTCACTCAACAAAGCTTCTAGAATTTATTTTTTTATTTTTTATTTCGTTGAGTGATGTGTGCAGTCCACAGTGGAAGACAAAGTGAAAATTTGCATTGGTTTAATGGTCAAGTCTACATACGTGCAAAATATATCTAATGAACTATGCAAGTACTCAAAAATAGTTTTTGAACCATGAAATCAAGAATTCTCATTCTCTTTAGGAAGGTTTAGCTTCTAGTGTTGCACGGGAGTCCTTTGGAAAACTTTGTTGGAAAGTGAAAAATCTAGATTGATGGTCATTTGCCTAATGGTGACAAAATGACGTGTAACAGATTTCCCTATAAAGTGAAAAGTAAAAAAAAATGTTTGAGGACTCAAGTGCTTTATCATGCCAATGTTCAGATCAGAGACCATGGTTGGGGACCTGAAAGAGTCACTCAAAGGTTACATTAAAATATATAATCATCATTGAGGAAGGCGTTCCCATACTCGAAGCATAAATATCTCAATGAATCAGTAGGGAAATACACCAAGATCCATGTCAATAGTAGATATGGTATGGACACTGTTAGAGTCCTATAGTGATACGATTCATAATTTTGAATTGGCTAAGGTTAAGTCTTGTAATATTGTTCATACCTTTGCTTTCTACAAAAGTTTCCATATAAAAGTTAAAAAATGAAAAGAGGGTATGTCCTAAAACAAATATCAAAGGACAAGAAAAAAAGAAAAGATAAAAAAATGAACCCCAAACAAAAAACTGATCATGAAAGTGTGCAAGTTTGAGTGCCACTACGTTTTACTATTAGTGCCTTAAATAATGGTTGTGTGCAGTTTGTCCTATATGCCACAACCCATGATAGTCAAACTATTTAATCTTGACTATTTCATGTTTATAGTTAGAGAATAAAAATCTAAACAAACAATTTAATCTTGGCAGATCATTAGATAGGTAGAGAAATAAAAGGATGTCATGAGTTTAATCTAAAACCTTGGAAGATATAAGGTTAGAAGTAGATAATTTTTTTTATAGAAGAAAAGGAAATAAAAGTATTTTCTAGCTTAAGTTCACCCACCAATGTGAAGAAAAAATGTTGGGGTAGGTAAAAGGGTAAGTAAAGAAAGGATGCAGAAATACAAGTCATTTGGAGCATAAGCACTACTATCATACATAACTAAGTGTTTGAAGTGTGCACAAGTAGTTATCAATGAAAAAAGCATGCTCATAAGATGATTTGCCTAACTCCCCCTTCATTGGATTTCACCCCCACTATATACTCACTAACATCCCTTTTACCCGTTCATGGCTTATGAAAACCCCTTCCCGCTCATTTTTACTCATATCCCTTAGTTTCACACATTTCTCTAGTCAATTACTCCTAAAATCCATTCCCCTATCTGTGAAACCCCTCTCCCCACTTTTATATCTTTTTTTCACTTCAATAATTACCCAAAACCCCTCTAATCCCTTTATCCTAACTCTAAAAACCCCCGCCTAACTAACTCCACAACTTAATCATTTTCCCGACTAAACTCAAGTTTAACTTGCCACCCTAGTGAGATAAACCAACCCTGCCACCCCTAAAACTCCACAATTTAATTAATCCACAATTAAACATGGGCTAATTACTCTAAACTGTAATTAAAACTCATGGGTCCCACAAGCCTCTGCCCCATCACTGGCTCACGCAACTTTCCCATGCGATGGCCATCCGATCATCGACCACCAGATCTAATGACCATCATCCATATTGCACTCGCATGATATCAGACCTGTAACGGCCTGAGAGCATGCGATATGGGTGATTTTGCTCGGGGCCCATTTGCCTATGTGTTAGCCCCTCTCATAGATCATAATCCCTCGACCAAATACTGCCAGACCGCCATAAGTGGTGCGATGGCCTTCAAAGTGAAAACTAGCACTGTTCATAAAAAAAAAAGAAGGAAAATTCCCGCCATTTTTCCAACCGTTCGTGGTTAAAATCCTTCTGACCCCCATTTTCACCCTTTTTTGCTCAAATCACACTATTGAACATTTGAAGCACCTATACCTTCCGAACTCCTATGACCAACTATCAACTATCAGAGCTTACTGACGCCACCACTAGACACCATCCTAGCTACCAAAGCCCTCTACAAACCCGAATTGAAAACCAATTGCATCCCCGACTGTAAATTCCAGGTATTTGAACAAGAACCAAGAATTACCCTCTCTTTAAAGAAGGAACATCAAATTCTTAGAATAACTGAAAGAATTTGATTCATTTCAATTTAATTGAGAGTCTTCCATTCCCAAAGCACCAGAACCCCAACCTGCAAACTACTCATACCCTACCTTGGTTATTCAATTACTGAAATTTCACTCCCAAAGACATATAAAACCCAATTTTCAACATTTTATCACAAATACGGCTGCCCAAACCTCTTTGGATGTCAGAACAATGACAACTCCTCATTTGGACATTGACCATTTGGCCCTGGTAGATAGGGATTCTCAAATCAAAGACACAATCAACCAAGGCAAGCTTCTCAGAATCCATTGCTGGGCCAAGGATAGGTTCCTAAACCATGCTGATGACATAAACCTTTGGGAACCAAGTTTTCCCAAGTATGCATTCCCAGAAGTCCATACATTCTCAGACATAGTACATTTTTTCCATGCCTATTATGTTCCAAGCCATAGGGCTATTGATGCATGACACAATGAAATATTATTCACCATCACTCTTGAATGCATGAACCAGATGCTGCAAATCAATGTACTCCTAATCTGACACCTTTGTCCATTGCAGACCTGTTGGACCCATACATCACATTGGACCCAGCCAAGATCAAACAAATATTTCATAATTTCATCATTTAGGTTTGCCATACTTGTAAAGACATTCCTCCCTATGTTTTTGCTATTTTTTTAGAGTCTAGCAGGAGAATAATCCCCATGATCTCAAGCATTCTAGGATTCACATCAGACACATTTGTGGATGAGATAATGATGGCCTTATTGTCCATTTTCACTCTAGGGTAGCCTCTAGCCATTATGTATGATTATGCTCAGTTCATTCCAGACATAATGCATGGAAAATTTACTATACTGCCCATTGAAAGATTGTTAAAGTACTCTTCAGTGTTGTTTTACATGCTTATATATTACCAGATAGACAAGTTCCTAGTGAAGGTTCAAAAAATAGATACCAGGGGAAAGGAAATATGTAGGTGTCTTTCCAACAACCTACTGTATAGCAGCCTAATCACAACAGACTACAAGAAGACCAACTTTGAGGTCTTATCTAGGGATGTGCATCCCATAGATCAAATAGAATTTCACAAGTAGGCTGGAGAGATGATCTACTCCACCCTCACAACAAAAGAAATGGCAACATTCAAGCTCAAGGACTCATTAGACAATGTGACAGCCCAGTACAAACTGGAAAAAACATCTTCCAGTGCCAAAGACACAAGGATCAAATCCTTAGAAGACCTGATCATTGAGCTGGGCCATGACCCAAAGGACATCAAGGCTACTAAACGACTAAATACTAATAAAATTGAAGAAATTGAAGCCCTTAAGAAACAACTCAATCTGCCTCAGTCACAACACCCTCAAACAAAAGAAGTCTTAGAAATCCAAACAAATCATGAAGAGATGATGGACTTGGTGCTGCAACTCAATGAATAGTTGAAGGAAATAGAAAAGGAACTAGATAGCTTGATCTAGCTCAAACAATCTAGTCTAGATGGTGCTCCTCCAATTGTCATTCCTGCAGTGACCACAACTGTGCCTTTCACATTGGCAGCAACATTAGCTCCCACTGCTCTAGTGTCCACTACATTGCCAGGAAGAGCAACAACTACATTAGTAACTGCATCAACAACAACAGGTACCACAGGTGATAAAGCAAACGATATGGTCAAGGAAATGGAAGAAATGTCCATTCAAACCAATGAAATGAACAAGTTAAAAGAGAAACTTACCAACCTAGAGACAAATCGCAGGTTAGCGCAGACCATGCTTAAGGAAGAACAATAGAAATATACTAGAACGAATAAGAGAGTGAAAAGCCTGGAGAAAGAGTTAACACTGAGTAAGCCTTTGTGAAAGGCCAAACAATTATTATGGGCCAATATCATTGACTCTATCAATGATATTTGGTCATCTATCCAGGTCATCTCTAAGTAGATAGATTTAATCAAACAGGTTACAAAATACATCTAGAATTTCAAGGAAGAGCTTGGAGAAGTGGCAGAGGAAGCAGTAAGAATTATTCAATTCTTCAACTCCAAGAACAAATATGAGCTGCAAGAACTTGAGATACTTGACAGGACATGTACCATTTTGGAAGTCATGAGGGTTCTAGCCAAGAGAAATTTAATATTATATTTAGAAGATAAGTGTCAAACCATTCAACTAGCCATTGAGAGGTTTATGACCAACTTTGAACTTTTGAGAGAAAAGGGACTACCTAGTCCCTTAGTCATAAATGATAAATTGATGACACAGGAGGACTACAACAATAAAATTAGAGAAGTAGCCAAAGAATAGGCAAATACCTTATCAATGAGTGGTATACCAAATGGCAGAGTATTATACCAGACTTATAAAGATTTTTTTCACCTTGAGCATGAGGTGAAACACTTATTTATTAATAAGCGTACTATTAGAAAATATACAGAGGCTGATGAGATACATAGGAACATGCTCAACATCCAATTACTAGATGAAGAAACATGGAAGAAATGTTATGATTTAATGTAGTAAAACCACAATAAAAATATATGTGTACAGTAAAAAGTAAATGAGCGTGGTAAAAGGATGAAGAAAGGTTAACACAGTCAAAGTGTATCAAGTGAAAGAGTATCATGTGAAAGGTTAAAGTAAAACAGAGCATCGAGCATAAAAGCCAAATGACCTAGCAACATAAAGGGCTAAAAATCAAAGTCTACATCCAACAGAACCAAAATAAAAGGAAAACATGAAACAATTCAATAGTTTTCTCTATCTTCTTGCAAGAAGATATTTTCTTTTCCTAGATTAATTCTCAAATCAATTTGAGATATTTTGTAATAAACTTTTTGTATAAATACTTCATCATTCTAAGTATTTGGTGTGGATTATTTTACATTGGTAGAGTAATTTTGATCTTGGACCTAAGGGTGATTATACCATTTTCAAGTCAACAGACTCGAGTAAGTAATAAAATCATTTCGCTATAGGATTGATGAGATGAGCCATTTGTAGTGAAGTAATTTCTTTGTGTGATTGTTTTACCTTTCGTATGTGTTTTCATAATCTTGAATGTGTTCTAAAATCTAAATGAATTAACTAGAAATATCACTAAGAATTTATTTAATTACACTTTGTTTTTCACAGTAATTTATTTACATGTTTTCTTCACATACCTGGATTTGAGAGCCCTTAATTGCTCTCCCATCCCGGTTGAATTCTTTCAATCCTTCCAAAGTCTGGTCTAGGGAACCCTTAATTTCCCCCTGGATCCGATTTGAAGCCATTCACCATTTATCCTCTAAGATCTGCAATAAATAATCTATCTTTCCTTGTAGACCCTATTTTTAGAACTGAATCCAGTATTGTTTGTCAGAAATCTGACTCCATAGCCTAATGGTATAAGAAAAAGCTCTGTCCATCGAAGTAAAGTGATCCCACCATCAAATTTTCAAAACAAAACCCAAGTTCAAGCAACAACTAGCCTAAAATCATATTAACCAAAACAAACTTAAATTATAAAGAGAGAGCCCTCTCTGAGCATCAGGATGGTTAGGTCCTGATCTCCAAAAGTTGTTTTTCGTTACCTTTGTTTTTTATTTCTTCTTACTTGAAAAGAATTATTAGAGTGATAACAGACGCAACCATCAAATAGTGGACTACATTTAAAATCATGAATATTTAAAACTCCACGAAGCATAGACAGATGAAACTAGATCGATGATCTTTGTCTTCATCTCTACCAATTCGTAGTAAAAACCTAACCATGTCTGTGAATGTCTGCTAGTCCAACATGGTAGAAACCACCTCATTACCCGTCAATGATGTGAAACCTTAACAAGTGTGGTAGAAACCACCAATAATGAAAATGGTTCTCAAGGTACTTCCAATACAATCTATGAAGTGAGATTAAATGTCCTAAAGTTGAGAATTCATAGAATCATTCGATCCAAGGTCAATGACGAGAACATGTGATCGAAGAAGAAAAAGTAGCCTTTAAGGCATGCATGCCCCAAGGTACTAAATAAGTTTTCTATATCAACTTCCTAGTTAATGAGTTGAAGTTGATAGGAGGCGACCCACCATAAGAGGGCGTATGACACGAAACTCATGTCAAGTTTTGAAGAACAAATTTAGAGTAATCTAGGAATGAATTAGGGATGTTTGACATGATTGAAGGCTACAAATTAAAAGGTAATTCTTATGGAGGTTGGAATTATCTTGAACATATCGGTGACATGACATTTTGACTTGGTAACATTTCACTAAAAAATAATACCAAAAAACAACTGAAGACTTTCAATGATGTGAGGTTAGCTATGAGAGAAATGGATTTCCAAACTTGGGAAAAATGGTGACGAAGTGTCCTCTTCAAGAGTGACATACTGGCTTTTGTAATACAAAAACAGGCATTTCTTCCCAATTATCCCCCACCATTACTGGCAAGTGCCTCTTTCTTTTTTTGCAAGCTTGAAGAGGATAACCTATGCTTGTCCTTTAATCTCATCCTTAGGCTGAGTCATTTAGAGTATTTTTAGCGAATCCTAGGAAGTAGTGGTTTGGTCTCGTTGTGATGGACAATTCATGCACTATTTATGTTTTATGAGTCCTATGAAGGGATAAATCGATGTCATTTTAATGTTTAAAGAGTTTTGAAAGGCATGAAATAGAAAATTCTTCATCTCTTTCAACGTAAAATTTAACGAGCCCGGAGAAACTAAAGCTCAGTATTTTTCATTTTTAGGGAGTTAGGAGAAAAACGTAATTAGATTTCAAAATTCCCTTTTTCATAATTTCAGTCTAAGAAGCACAGAAAAGAGTAAACTAAAAGAGGAGAGAACTATATTGACCATGATTAGTCAATGTATACATTTTTCATAAATAGTCCACATGATTCATAAAATGGGTAAACTTATAGCAAGTACACATTTTTTCATTTACTTTAATGAGTTTGAAACAAACAATCATACTCGGCAATATTTTCATGTTTCAGGAGTTAGAAAAGAGCTTAATGTTAACTCCAGTATTTCACTTTTCCATAACTTTTTACAAGTCCAAAAAGGTTATAAAAATGTACTTATCACCAAAATTATTCATTTTCATAATTAAGCCTGTGTCCTACACATTTAAACTAAAGAATCATTGTGACCACTCAAGAAACATAGTAAAAACATTAAAATTTTTAAATTTCAAAAGCTAAATGAAAAGAATAATATTTTAATTAGCCTAAAATGTTTATAAAATTACAAGAAGTAAAAAAAATTACCATTTTTGTTTTTACCATTTGAGTGCCATTCACAGTGCATTTCTACCAAAAATTTTATAGGCAGATTCTGACCAAACTAGTGGGCCAAATCACAAATGATTTTATCTAGGTAAGAAATCATTTTGTTATCTTCATTTCGATTTGTTATATTTTTAGTTTCACCATAGATTTAGCATTTTTAGGGGGTTTTATTTAATTTAAATTTCCCCCTCGATTTGCACAATTACTCCTCATAGGATCTGCACACACTGGCCCTTTTGTTATACTAAAAAACATGATTTATGCGCTTTTTCAGATGGGAACGACACAAATTCACTATGTCTATAAGAGTCGGTTGTGCACAACATGAGGGTTTTAAAAAAAAAATAATGAAACACTAATTTTTCTTTTTAAATTTATCACATTGTTTTCTAAGCTTCCTCCATGGTTATTTTCAGGGTTCTGATTTGGAAAAATGGAATGGAGGGAGAGGTAACATGAAGATCAAGATGTGACCACTTTAAATAACCAAAAAACACTACTCGCCTTGAGATATTATGCTCTATACAAATTATTCATGATCTCAGGTATAAAGGCTCAGCTAGATTTGCCGATATGGATGGTAAGAACATGGAATTTTTAGGAACATTGTTTCCAGATTGGAAACTACAAACTTACCATAGATTCAAATGAAATTTATTTCCTAACAGGGCTTTTACTTTGTGGGGTTGATATCTCATTATATGGGCACAAAAAACCTGGAGAAACAATATAAACTTACCTATATGACAACATTGTTTTGTAGGGTCCCTGCTCAAAGATTGATGGATTGACATCAAAACTATTGAGAGGCTTCCAATGAGGACAATTGCTTTCTTTTAATTTTAGGATAACAATGGTATGTTCTATTCTTATAGAAATTTTACTTCATTTTATTTATTAGACCAATACCAATATCTAGTTTAGCATTCACATCATCATGATAGAAAAAATCTAGATAGAACATAAAAAATAACAGTGAAAGACAAGAAAACACAAGAGGACGCAAGATATGGCACCAGTCAGGGATAAAAATCAATTTGGGGAACCCTTGATCAATTCTTCTTATAATTATTCAAGATTTTAGGAGAGAGAGAGAGTACAATTTATAATATTCACTTGCTAAACTAATCGTTGAAAACAACAAAAACATAAAGCCCTAACCAGAAAGCCAACAGTGGTCAAAAGGGATGAAATTGACCTCCAAAATAGCTTGGTCAACCTTCATCAACTCATCCTCCAACACCATGATAATGAAACCCAAAATAGTTTGAAATTAACCAGTCAAACCTAGTCAACTAAAGTCAATGCAACAACTAGAACTAGGGCAGTCAACGCTGCTCAATCATGGGGTAAAAACACCTCAGTTTTTAGTCCCAAAATGCAGTTTGACCAAACAAAAGACTCCCTCCTAAAACTAAAGTCTCCCTAAGAAAATAGAAGTCAAACAGGTTCAATGCAGGTCAAAGTGAGCCTCCTGAAATTTTGGTCTCTTGAAATTTTAGCCTCCTGTTTCAGTCAAATCTCGTTAATGCTGCAGCTAGAAAAGACAATCTTCCTTTCATACGTGTGGAGAGAGAGAGGCCTAGAAATCCATACCCAATAAATATGAGAGAAAGAAATATGAATGAGATGAGATTCTAAAATCAGGAGGAACCTTGTATTTATATGCAACGTTGAAGGTTGGAGAAGCCTAAATTGATGGTTGTTCGACCTTGACAATTTATCCATAACCAAAATAAATTCATAAAATTATTTATACATGTCAAAATGGGATGATCTTTAAATCAATCCTACACCACTCAGAAGGAGGAATCCAAGAAAAATATCAACTTCCTCATGAGAGCTATCTAAAGTGACGTTTGGCCTTAGTTTCCAAATTTAAGACTCCTTCTCAACTAGGGAGAACATCACCTGCCAAACCATCTGACAATCTGTACCATCCCTATCACTACTCTACTAAGTTGAACCATGAAGAAAGAAAAAATTATTGAGAATGTATCATACCATTCTGCACTGACCCAATGTTAGTATCCAATATTAGAGATTGTGTCATACGATTCTTAACTGACTCGAGGTTAGTTTCCATTGATCCCAGATCAATATCAACAGTGTACCATAGGGAGTATGGTAGTACACGATGCATCCATCAGTAGTACTATGCTCCCTATCCTCATTTCCAGATGAGAGGTACTTCCCATAAGTCTCGGATTACATGGCTAGGATGTGCCAACAGCAGAAGGTGAGCCACTCATCCTTCTCATATGCCATAGGCAAAGGTGAACCACTCATCCTATGCATATGCCACCAAGGGTATCACAGGGGAAGGTGAGCCAATCATCTTGTACACTATGCACCAATAGGCGAGGGTGATCCACTCAACCTATGGTCACTCATCGCTCCAAGAATTACCCCAAGCCCCCCATAGCTCCTAGAGCTCAACATCCATCTCCTATGGGACTCTCACAAGAGGGTCTCTCCATGAATCCAATTTGTTCATGGAAGGTTAACAACTTGACGTTTCCCAGGGGCTTCGTAAGAATATTGTTAACCCAATCATCATCCCCAATGTGTTGGAGCCTTATTACTCCCTATTGTATCATATGATGGATATAGTGGTACCTGATATCAATATGCTTGGAGTGGTCATGAAACACCAGATTCTCCGAAAGGTGAATCCCACTCTGATTATCACAGCAGATCATGGTGGTATCTAGCACCTGTCCAAACAACTCACTAAAGAGCTTACTCAACCAAACAACTTCACGGGAGGCCAAACTAGCAACAATATATTCAGCATCATTAGTGCTAAGGGAAACCGATTTATACTTCCTGCTCATCCATGATATCAAACCAGAGCCTAGAGAGAAGCAACATCCACATTTCTTTTATGATCCACCACACAACCAACGTAGCATGCATAAAAGTAACCATGGAGCCTCACATTCCCGATAGTGTATCTCAGTCCATAAGTCAAAGTGCACTGAAGATATCTCAAGAGATTCTTGAAATCAATCCAATGTATGTGATGAGGCTCGACAATAAACTGACTAAATGTATTCACTACAAAACATTTGTCCAGATGGGGATTCACCATGAATATCAGGACCCCCACTAGTTGACGATACTTAGAGGGATTTCCCAAATCGGGCCCAACACCACTTCCACATAAATTCTTGAAGGTAAGTTCCATCGGAGTAGTCATGGACTTGCAATCCACCATCCCATATATTTTAAGAATATTCACAATATATTTTCCTTGAGAGAGGAAAACCTCACCTGGATTTTACCAGAACTTGAACCCTAGGAGGTAATGCATCAGTCCTAGGTCCTTTAGCTCAAATTTAGAACCCAAACCCCCCTTACATTATGAATAGTAGGGTTTGCACCTATCATAAAGAGATCGTCCAAATAGAGCACTAAGATGAGAGGTCTATCATTCTCAACCTTAAAATAAAGGTTCAGATCAATCTCACTTCTCACAAATCCCAGCTTCACTAGATAGCTATTGATCCTCCCATACCAAGCCTAGGATGCTTGCTTCAACCCATATAGGGCACTTTTCAACATGCATACATGTGACTAACAATATTTAACTTAAAACTCCTCGTGTTGTTATACATATACTTCCTCCTTAAGTGAGTCATGTAAGTAGGTGGTATTAACATTCATCTAATGAAATTTCTATCCTTAAAAAGAAGCAAGGGCTATAATCAAACTGATGGTGGTGTATTAGTAAACCGATGCAAATATCTCATCATAATCTATATCTTCCTTTTGAGATAACTCTCAAGCAATGAATTTTGCCTTTAACCTTTTAGCACTTCCATTAGCTCCATGCTTGATCTTGAAGAGCCATTTCAAGGTGACAATGGATTTTTCCTTCAGTCTAGGGACTACATCCTAGAAACAATTATTCATAATTGACTCATACCCTTGATTCATTGCATCCTTCCAAACCGGGTGTTTGATAGCTTCTTCGCATGTGCAAGGCTTAGATTGAACAATGGTGCTCATACCAATTAAGTAACCTTGGTACCTATTAAACTTTTTACTTTCACGAAATGTACACTTAGGTGAAACATGTCTCTCGACATCTTCGAGATTCTCCCTAAAAAATGAGGGTCTCCTTTTCGAGGAGGAGGGCTCATGAGGGTTGGATGAGTGGGATCCATTAGTCCTTCAGCACCAGGAATCTCCTTATTTTGTGACTCTCCCTTCTTTATGGAATCTACTTCATTGTCCTTCCTTGGAAGAGGAAGGTTACTAATCTTCCCAAGGGCAACATCCTTATCGAAGGTGACATCATGAATTATCTCCACTTGTCTTTGACCAGGCACATAGATTCTATATGCCTTAGAAGTTTAACTGTAGCCCATAAATGTTCCTTTCTTCCCAAAATAATCAAATGTGTTTCTCTTTTCTTTTGGCACATGAAAATATATGGTGCTATCGGAAATTATAAAATGAAAAACATGAGATTTTTTATAGGTGAAAACTTCTTTGGGAGTCTTGGAGTCCAGTGCTTGATGGGGGCATCTATTAAAAATGCATGGTAGTGTTTGCAGCTTCAGAAGGCTTTGATCATGAACCATGGCATGAGTGGCTTCTACGATACAAAAATTCTCCCTTTCAGCAACACCATTTTGCTGAGGAGTATATGTGGTAGTAGTCTCCCTCTTAATGCCAACTTTTCTACAATACTCTTTGAACTCATTTGATTCATATTCGATTCCATTCTCGGTCCTCAATATTTTAATTTTTGACAAAATCTTTGAAAGAACAGAAATATAATAATACTTTATCCTTCTTCTTCAAGAGATATATCTAAGTCTTGTGAGAGAAACCATCTAGAAAGGTTTCATAATATAAGTATCCTCCTAATGAGTTCATGGGCATTGCAACAGATAGATCAGAATGAACCAATTGGAGTTTTTTTTGGTCTTGCTATCACTTGAGGGCAATGGTCCCCTTGTATTTTTTCACTCAGCACATCCCTGACATACACCTTCATGCTCTATTTTGAATTTAGGCATACCTGTAACCATCTTCCTTGCATCGAGTAGAGCCTTATAGTGAATATGAGAAAACCTTCAGTGCCACAGTTCGGATTGAAGTGATGTGTCACAAGACATAGCTCCTAGTGGACTTCCTCTAACTTGATATAAATTGTCAACACTAATCCAAGAGTAAATGCTTCTTTGAAATTTATTTTCCATGCAGGTACCTCTCTATTGACGAATTCCACCTTGAATCTTTTGTCTTCCATTACCGAGATAGACACAAGATTCTTCTTTAGGTCAGGTACATCTAGTACTTCTTGAAGATGAACGATGTTACCTTGATTCAATTGAAGGGTGACATTCCTGACTCCCTTCATGGGATAGGTGGGATTGTCTCCAAGGATAATTTCCAAATTTGTATCCTTCTCTATCAGACTTGAAAGAACTTCCTTGTACTTAGTGAAGTGCCTTGAGGCACCAATGTCAATTAACCATTTTCCCAAAGGTTATAGAGGAGAGACAATAGGGAGGGAATATATGAGATAAAATTCCTATTTCTTAGAATTTACAACATTAGACTCATCATACATGGCGTTTCTTGTTGTTTTAGAGGCTCGATCATTTCCAAGTTAAGTGGTGAAAGGATTCAATTTCCCTTTTTTTTGAACCTACCATTCCTTTTATTGTTGATGTTACCCTTAGAGTGATTGTGATCATCATCATGAGATGTGTCCCTTTTATTTGGACACTTCCTAGCATAGTGACCAAACTTGTTGTAAATGAAGCATCTTCCCTTTCTTCCATTTTTGAAACATGATCTTCCTTGACATTGCTTGTTTGAACCTACATTATTCTTCTTCAACGCATGAGCGGAGAATGAGGTAGTATTATTCCTATTCGAAGGCATTTTCAATTCTAGCATCCTTGTTTCTTCTTGAGAATGCCTAGTTAATAATTCTGCAAAACCTGAAATTATGTCATTATTGATATTAATAGTGTTGAACACATTCCATTCAGGAGGAAGACCTCCAAGGGAAATGAGAGTGAGATCCTTGTTAGCAATACCTTCACTAATTGAAAGAAGATCATTTCTTATCTTTGTAATCCTCACGTAGTAGGATTGAATATCCTCACCTTTTCCGTTCTTTATATCCTTCATATTGTTCTTGAGGAAAATAATTTGATTTTCATTGCTATATTTTAACATGCCAACCAACCTTTTATATATATCCTTTGATGTGTTAAAATTGGAAATGTAAGTAACTAAATGCTTATCAATAGAATCCATGATTATATTCTTCGATTTGACTTCACCTTTCATTTATTTGGTTTTAGTAACGACCAGTGGATTAGAAGGAGGTTCTGAAATCTTTCCTTGCACATAATCCATCACATCTTGTTCTTCTAATGTCAAATCAAGAGACATATTCCATGCATGATAATCATACTTATCATGAAGCTTATCACTAGACTTAAAGTAGGATGTGGAAGCCATTGAATTTTGCTTTGATTAGTGGTTTCTCCTCTTGGTGATTGTTCTTCTCACTCTATTATGCAACCAGCGCACAAAGTAGAAGAAAGGGATAGATCAATGACTTCAAAACTAGCGTCTTTGAGGGACAACCTCCTTTACATTATATAAAATGAAAAATTCTTGTATAATACAAATGAAAAGACATCTTTTATATATATAGGAGTCTGAGGGGTTGGAATATAATTAGAGCTGACATAACAATAATAATGTAAGGGCACAACAATAATGATAAGGGATACAATGAAAATAATAATAAGGGAATACACTAGTATTATAGGGACCTAACATGCCCCTCTCCTTCAAAAAAGTGTTGTCCTCAATGCTTGAGTAGTTCTTGATGCTTATGTATAAAATTATCATCCTCCCATGTCGAATCTTCAGCAGGTCAGTTCTTCCACTTGATGAGATACTCTGAAATTGATCGATTTCATAGCTATTGAGTTCTTGTTTCTATTACTGCTTCAACATCCAATATGATTTTTCCTTTTTTGTCATGTTCTGGAAATATTGTTTGAACTGGCATTTTTTCACCTATAACCTTCTTTAAAAATGAAGCATGGAAAATTGGGTGCACTCGGGAAGATGCATGAAGTTTGAATTTGTATGCCATAGTACCAATCTTTTGGAACACCTTGTATGCACCATAATACTTTGGTGATAATTTATTATCATTCTTAACTTTCTTAAGGGACATTTGTTTGTATGGTTGTAGTTATAGAAATACCCAACCACCTACATCAAAACATCTTTTCTTGTCATGCTGTTTTTCCTATTGTTTCCTTCTATTATGCACAAAAGTCAGGTTATCCTTTAAGAGTTGGAGAACTTTTTGTTGATGCTCAATGTGATATTCTACTACTTGCACCTTCAATTTTTTTCTTAAATATGATCTGAAGGAAAGTGGATGATATCCATAAAATTCCATAAATGGGGTCATTTTTGCTATAGTATAGAAGGAAAGGTTATACCACCATTCAACCAAAGGCAACCATTTGACCCATTGTGTCTGTTTATCAGATACAAAGAACCAAAGATATCCTTCCAAACATTTGTTCATTATCTAAGTTTTCCCATCATATTGAGGATGATAAGATGAGCTATGAGCTAACTGAGTTCCCAGACAAGAAAATAATTTTGTCCAAAAATTTCAAGTGAAAATAGGATCTCTGTGACTTACAATAATCTTTGGGTTTCCACGTAGCTTTTGAATTATTTCCTTAAATGCAATAGCAACTGTACTAGATTTAAATGGATGAGGTGATGCAAAAAAGTGTACATACTTTGTAAATCTATCACCTACCACCATAATGACACTCTTTGCTTCAGACTTGGGTAAGACTGTGATAAAATCCATTAAATCCTCCTCCAGACTTTGACTTGGAATGGGTAATGGTCGTAATAAACCTGGGGTCTTAATTGTCTCAAGTTTATTTTGTTGGAAAACCAAACATTCCATGACAAACATTTGAATATAAAATTCAAGGCCATGCCAAAAATATCCTTCTTAAACCTGGGGTAAGTTCATAAAAATCCTAAATTCCCTCCTAAGGGAGAGATGGACAATCGCAGAAGAACCTTTTGTTTTAGTTGGGAATTATTACAAATGTATAAAATACCTTTGTACCATAATGAATCATTTTTCCAACTAAATGTATCATATGTATTGGGATCTTACTACACCTTTTGAATGAGTGCCCACACTTCTTCGTCATTCTTCCATTCATCCCTTGCTTCTTTTATTCAATCTAATTCGATAACATAAATGGCATAAAGAAATGATTCCACATCCCCGTCCTTTCTTGAGATTGCATCTACAAAAACATTTTGCTTCCATTTTTCATAGATTATTTGAAACTCATAACCCAACATCTTTGTGACACATTTTTGTTGCTCTTCTGAAGACAATATTTGTTCTAAAAAATATTTAAGACTATCATAATCTGTTTTTCCCTTGATGTGTCTTCCCATTTGGTAATATCACCATCCCTTAAGTGCATGTAGTATTTCCAACATTTCCTTCTCATAAATGGCTTTGTGTAAATCTTTTCCTTTGATTGGATGACTTTCGAAAGTAATGCATCTTTATTCTTGCATTAAAACAACACCGATTCCATTTCTTGAGGCATGACATTCCACACTAAAGGTTTTTGTGAAGCCTGGCATAGCTAAGACCTCTTTAAGATGTTCAAAGGCCTTCATTGCTTCTCTAGTCCAAGAAATGCATCTTGCTTCAGTAATGTTGTTATAGGTGTTTCTATTCTCCCATAATTCTTAAAAAACTTGTGATAATACCCTATCAACCTGAGAAATCCTCGTAGATACTTTATGGATGTGGGGATTTTCCATTCCTTAATGAATTTAATTTTGCTAGGGTCTACCTCAACACCTTCATGAGATACAATATGACCCAAATATTCCACCTCGTGTACTCCAAAGAAACATTTGGAGGTTTTTGCATATAATTATTTCTTCTCCAATAGTTTGACGACTTTGTCAACATGTTGAACATGATCATTCCAAGACTTGTTGTAGATTAGTATATCATCAAAAAAAATAGCACAAACTTTCTAGTGAAGGGTTTGAAATTGGAATTCATCAAACCTTGAAATGTTGAAGGTGCATTGGTAAGGCCAAAAGGTATGGCCAAAAATTTGTAATGACCCTCATGAGTTCTAAATGTTGTTTTCAGAATGTCTTAAGTCTTCATTCTTATTTGATGATATCCTAAACGAAGGTCCAAATTGGTGAAGTAAATTTCTCCATGTAAGTCATCCAATAATTCATCAATGACAAGAATGAGAAAGTTGTATTTAATAGTGAGATTGTTGCTCTCCCTATAATCCAAAGACATTCACCATGATCCATCCTTATTGTGAACCAATACTATTAGAGGAGATAAAGAACTTTCACTAGGTTGAATTAATGAATCTCTAGCATTTCTATAACCATACGTTCAATTTCACTCTTTTTAGCGTAGGGATATTTGTAAGCTTGATGTTTGGAGGAACACTTCTTGGAATAAAATGAGTACCATGATCATGAACATGCATAGGTGGGAGGGATTTTGGAGTCTAAAATACCCTAGAATGATTGTCCAAGACTTTTCTGAGATATGGAGAAATACACGATTCCAATGTGGTAACCTCTAGAGAACATAATTGTGAAATTACGCCTCGCTGTCCTTTGTTTAGAGGTTTTTTCATGCCGTCAGAGCTAACTATCTTCCGAGTTTCCTTGTGATACTCCTTAATTGAACTTCCTTTCCTTTGGAAAAAATTCAAGAAACATTCTTGAAAATTAAAAGACATCATACCCAAATATTGTAGCCATTGGACTCCTAGTACAACATTAACACCACCCATTCGAAAGGAAAAGATTGGGCTATTAAAAACATATTCTTCCATTGATAGCTTGATATTATCAAACTTTCCAGAGCAATTTGTAGTTCCTCCATTTGTAACCATCACTTGACACTCTGGTGCTCGATATAGGAAGAAATTCAATTCCTTGGCTATCTTACAATGAATAGAATTATGGTTATTGCCTTAATCAATCAACACTGCTACTTTTTTCTTATTTATATGTCATTCTACCTCGATAGTTTGAGGAGTATTAATTCCAACTAATGAATTGCAAGATATATTAGCATTATTTTTTTCTTTCTCTAGGAATTTTTCATAGTGTGTATCCTCTTCTTTTGATGTTCTTGTTCCTATTCTTCCTACTCTTCACAATCTATGTAAAATATTTTTTTCTCATCATACTTATGACCTTTAGTTTATTTTCTATCACAACGATAACAAAGCCCTTTTCTCTTTTTTCTTCCAATTGTTGTGGTGTCAACCTTATAGGTTGTGGAAGGATAGGGGCAACAACACTTCCATCTCTATAGTTATGAGTGGTAGGCTTACTTATTGCCATAATTTTTCTTTCAATTTTCCTTGCCAACCCGAATGCCTTATCCAATGAATCAGGTTCACAAATCCGAAGCTCATGTTGGATGTTATCCTTTAAAGTCCCTATCAACACATCAATCCTATGCTCCTCTGGAATATCTTTTACCCTTATATTCCATTTTTGTAACTCCTCAATGTGCTCCACCATTGAACCCTTTTGTTTGAGATTCATTAACTGGCTAAGAAACGTGTTGCTTTTTTTATCATCATAATGTGCTACCATTTCTTCCATAAAAATTTCCCAAGTGACAATTTTTTTATTAAAGAAAAAGCAATGAAACCATACAAACTGATTGGGTTCCAAATATAAAGTTGCAATGGGTACCTTTTGTGCGTTTTGCAGATTATGAAGATTGAAATATTACTCCATCTATAGTCTCCATGTTACGAGATTCTTTCCATAAAAATTCCTCATATCGATGTTTGAAACATGGTGGGTCTTTAAACCAACATTATAGTCTATGAGATCATGACTAAGATTTTTTTTTTCTCGTCGTCAATTCCCTTTATTGCCCTTTCGCCATTAGTAAGCATTTCATGTAGCGACTTTGTCAAATTTATCAACAAATCTTCCATGTTGCCTCTAAGTTTTGGTTCTATACTATCCATCTTAGGTTTTATGCCATCCATATTAGCTTCCATTCCATTATTTGAATCATCCATCTTAGCTTTAGTTACTTTTTGTGAGAGGGAAATTTGTTGCACTTTAGGGAAAATTTAAGAACCCCCCCAAATTTATATGTATAATAAATGGGCGAATCTCCATTGTATATAGGAGAAATAGAAGGCGATTTTATCAATCATATAATATGTATATATAATTTTTTGGCGAATCTCTCACCAGGCATGGCAAATATTTTACTCAATTATAAAATCTTGTAAGATCTTGGTGAGTCTTTCACTAAATAATAAAAATTTGTAAGGTCCTAGTGAATCTTAGCATTGTGAACTCTTAGAGAATTTTTTGAAAAAGTATAAAACCATATATGACAAGAGCCACATGGTGGCAATATCACCCTTGTTTTCACATTTTCATGAAATGGAACTTGTTTATAAAATTATAAAAAATCCAATCTAGTCCCTTATGATATGCAGGTAAGCTTATAACAGAGTCTGATACATCTACTATGCTTGTCTTCATTCAAGTACCATAGCTGCTATACTTAACACTGTGAATCACAACTCTCTCAGAACTCAACTCTATAGTGTAATTAAAACCTTTGGAAATTGAATCTGACAACTCTATAAAAAGGATTAGTGAAATAGAATCTTTTGTGAATGAGACCACTAATTATCACTGCTAAACAATAAATCTAGACTATGAAGTCTTCCATCTTGATCACAATCGTGCTCACGATCAAGGGAGTGAGACCAACTATCCTGACATAATGGCCATCATAGCTTCCAATAATCAACAACCACCATGCAAGGACATCCTAGCTCATGTCTCATGAATTTTATTCATCAATATTAACTAATATAAATATTATAAAGATAATATTAGAATCCTCTCCGGATTCACTGTTAATACAAGGGTAAAGGAAATTTTCGAGCTCAAGGCACTCGCCAATACCAACTTTGGTATTTGTGACCCCTTTGTGGGGATGCACCTAGCCTACCCCATTAGGTTTCTGCCTTGTAACATAGTTCAAGGATCACAAGACTTTACAATCTTCCTACTCCATTAGACACACTTTATATGCTATACATAGTGAATGGAAAATAAGCATTATAGAACACACAATTTCACAGAAAGAAGAAAAATCTTAGATAGTTCAATACCAAAATATGAACCACTAATTAATAAGGAATAACAAGTAGTGTCATGAATTGTTCCGAGTTATTTATTTACAAGCTATAAATAATGTAGTGGAATGGAAAATATTACTTAGGCAACCCTTCAATATTTTCTACTAATATGCCTGTGCATGTACATATGAAATTAACAACATTGGTGAATACAAAGTTTCCTTTTCTCTTGCCTCCATTTTGACAAATCACTGTGAAATCAATGTCACTTTGAATCTCCTTTCCTGTATGGATGCTTTGACAAATCAATGTGAAATCAAAGTCACTTTGAATTTCCTTTCCTGCGAGGGATCACATCCACAGTTGATTAGTAAAATATAATCTACTATATATATTATGTTCAAGAAACTAACTGTAATCTATAGTGGAAACAAGACCTCAATTCTTATTTTGAATTTGAATATCTTAGTACAAAATAAGAGATAAAAATGCATATGGCCTTAATATCTAGAAAAAAATTACTCCATCATTACAAGACCACCTAGATTTTGGCACTCAATCTAAATAATGACACTAGTTGTAGCGCTTATTTGCATTAACACCATGGAAAAGCAACAAACAATGTTTCAAAGTACACTTACTAGAAAAGTTGTAACGTTATGAGAATATTTAATGATAGCATCTGAACCTCATAGCTATGGTGGGGAAACTAGGGAACCCAAATATTGGAAGATATCTCATACGAAATCTGAGAAAAAAATAAAAAAGGGGAAAAATCAAAATCTATAAATCAAGCAATGAATTGTTTACAAATAAAATACAATTCCTTTAAGTAATAGTTAAATTGTGGTGATATATTTAAATATTTAGTAAGAGGGTAACTTCAAACCATGGAATATTACCTTTATCATTACTATCATCCCTCAGTGACTGAGATTGCAAATCAATACTTATGGAAAGATTGTAAGAAATTTTGTGAAATAGCAAAGTGTAACCTCTATTTTCAAGCAACAAAATCAAGACATTGTTACATCAAGAGCCATAATTGATTCATAATCAATGAATGAAGTCCTTGTATGGCACAAGCTTGTTTCACAACCTCTATTTTCTCAATAACAAAATCAAGACATTGTATGTGGTTATTGCCGAAAGGAAACTGCGTTCTAATTTGGAAGAGGATCTTATCAAAATACATGGATTTATTCAAAGCTACAAAGCCTAATGGGTTACTGAAAAATAATTTGGAATATGGGATCATGATACGTAAATTGAAAAAATATTCTTTCCTTTTAGAAACATTACAGTTATACAATGTTTTTTGAAAGCATTAGAATTTGAAATTGGGCCTTTCTATCAAGACAAATTTTCATTAATAGAATGTACTTTTCTACCTGAAACATTGTAGATATCCAAGAAAAACTTGAAAAGCATAAGGGAACTTAGTATAATGTACTTTCTTTCGTTCCTTAACATTCTTAAAGAGTTGAGGTTCCCCAAGTCATCAGGTAACTTTCGAAGGAAATGACAATTAGTAATAGTCCAATTCACAACTGAAGATGTGTAACAAATACGAGGGGGCATCTCCTCCAAATCACAAAAGTGCTCCAGGTTAAAATCTAGCATTATTGGAAGCTTAATGCTCGACTGGTTACTATTAAGCCCAAACATTTTTCCATTCTTCACTAAAAGCTTAAAGGTAGCTTCTCTAAGTTCTACATCACTTTACTATGCTCTTGAAGTGGGGGCACATGCAGGCTCTCCAAGTGAATAGTCTTAAACTAACTGAAGATAAGGCCGATCGATCATTCAGTGTGGATCTCTTTAACCCATAATTGAATACTATGCCTCTCTTGAACCCATAATTGAATATATTATGACTTTAAAATTTTTCACGGAACTCAAAAATGTTGGAAGAAAGTATTTGCTTCCAAAAAGTGTAAAACTAAAGCCTCTGCTTGAGCACAATTGATGTCACACCACTAAGACTTCTCCATGGAATCTATATATGTAAACCACAAATGCAGACTTCCATTAGAATATTGTGTTTATTGAATACACAAATGAAATCATTGCATTTCTTTGAAATTACATATCGATAACCTAGTGGGTCTGGGATAAAATTCACCTGTGTCATTTACATATCGATAACCTAGTGGGTGTGGGATAAAATTCACCTGTGTCATTCACAGAAAGCATGAGAAAAAACCTAATACTATATATAAAACCAAGAAAAATTCAAATTCATCACTTATAGGGACCTAATAACCACCCTGCCAATACACAAGTATGTTGCTGTTTGCACTTAGAAAAATTACCCAAATTGCAATCTGTTTACTCCAACATATGTTGGAAAGTTATAGAAGGATGACTAGTGCAATCAATCCATTTCTTTTAGCCCTGGATTTGTTTCAGTTTAAAACAGAAGTATACAAATATACTTGTCCAATGTCTATTCTTTAACCATTCACCTTAATATGTTTTTACAATATAATTTCCTAAGTCTATTTAATATCTTCATTATCATAAAAACCAACCTATATCCATCTTAACTCCACATCTACCACTCTTAGGGTGATGAAATCTATTTATCCCTCTGAGCACTTGGTAGACCCAGAATTAAGATGGATCTAAGATGATAGAATTTCCCCTTTAAATATTCTATGCTCACATGAATACCATGGTATTACCATGGGCCAATACCATGGGTTATCATAAACGTGGAGCTTAAAAATTACTATTAGTAATTTATAAAAACTAATAAAATTAATAGTTGAATTTTATTTTATTTTTTATTTTAAGTAAGCTAAAATGTTTAACATACATTAAATTACAACATCCATTTTTACTCTTGATCCACCAAGCCCCGAGAGGGATCAAATATTTTTTCACTCTATGCTAGTTTGCAAATCACGATATTTGATACCTCTCGGGGGTTAGTAGATCCAGAGTAAATATGGATCTATGCTGGTTTAATTCCCCAATTTAAATAGGCTACATTCCAGGTGAATACCATGGGTCAATAGCATGTGCCATTTTTATTTTTATTAATACGAATATTAGGGTTAATTATGCTTTTTTGCATTGTATTAATAACAATCTAGTCCATGGTATTTGTCCCATAGTACTTTGCCCATAGGTTTCACCTAAATATAACGCATTTTTTGAGTGTTCGTAAATATAAGGTGACTTATGGAGTAAATATAAAAAATTGTTTTATTTGTTTACCGTACCTCTCGTTTATTTATATTTTTATTAATTTACCATACCTCTTTTACAAATATGGTATTTGGCACGTAGGATTCACTTAAATAAAACCTCTTTCTTGAGCCTTCATAAATAGAATGAGGGTTATGGACTAAATATAAAAGGAGGTTTTATTTATTTTCCATACGTCTAGTTTATTTATATTTTTATTTATTTACCATACCTCAACTTTACTTATATTTTTTTTGTTTACACCCTTGCATGTATATAAGGTGACTTATGGAGTAAATATAAAAAATGTTTTACTTATTTACCATATCTCTCATTTATTTCTATTTTTATTAATTTACCATACCTCTTTTATAAATATGGTATTTGGCCCATAGGATTCACTTAAATAAAACCTATTCTTGAAAATGGGCCAATGGATTCACTTAAATAAAACCTATTCTTGAAAATGGGCGAATGGAAGGTTGTAACTCCTAGTTTCAAGGGCTAAATTTACCTTTTTTACCCTCTCCCTTAAAATAAGGTGGGCTATTTGAGGTGATTTATAAAAATGTGCTATGATACAAAATATTCGCCCACTAAAAATTTAAAACCCCTTAATTTCGCGGGTGAACATTTTCCCCTAAAATTTTCTATGTTGCACTTGGTCTCATAATTTTGATATATCATGTTGCATTTCTTCCTCTTCTTCATGTGTCATAGTAAATATTTCATGTTGCTTATTATCCATTTTTTTGGGTCCCAAATTAATGAAATTTTTTTTTCACAATTCCCTTTGAATCACTTCAAACTAGTTTATCAAACAAAGCTTATGCAAATTAAGAAAAAATATACACAACTTTTTTTTCGTTTTGTATGAGCATGATCTTGAAATGAATTTAACTCTATAATTTCGGATCTCCAAGTTCTAATATTTCATCCTTGGATAGCCCTCTCATTCCTCTTTCTAACCTCATAAGTCGTACGTTATAGACATTTTTGTGCCTTACAGCATTGAGCATGAAATGTCCATAAACTAAGGGATCCAAAGTCCCTAAACATGTTGTTCCTACCCCTAGAGGAACAAGGCCAACAAACCACAGCAATTCACAGAAGTTCTCCACCTAAAAACACTCAAAAACAAGCCAATTCTGGATCATGTCAACTGCTCCACTGAGCATCTGCGCTGAATGTCAACTGCTCCACTGTCTACCTGCGTTGAATGTCAACTCCAACAAAGGCTACCTGCGCTGAGCGTAATTGGACAAGTGGCAGGCTCATTCTTCAATGTGTCAATGCCCAGGAAGCTTCCAAAATAACACTTGTATCAGGGAATTCGACTGGTGATGAGTAAGAGGTTCCAAATCTCCAAGTGGAAGCAAGAACCTCCAAGTGGACTCAAGAACTGAGAGAGAAAGAGGACACTAGTCAGATCTCAAGCCGACTCATCCTCTCTCCAAAATAACTATATATAGATCTCTCCTCCATGAGATCTAGAGGCTGGAATTTTGTTATTGCAAAGAATTGTGGTTGGTTTGAGACTGGAATCATTGGGTGCTTAATGCTTTGAAGGGAGCTGAAGAAGGAATTCCATTCTGCTAGGAAGGAGATGCTGGATTGGAGCCCTCTGGGTTGTATCTCTTCCTGAACCTTGTTATCAATCAATAAAGCTATCTTGGTTCTTTCCTATATGCTGGTGTATTTTGTATGATTGCATTAGTGTATTTGATTTACTTCTAATCCTGAATCATTTATGAATATGAATATTTGCCTTTGTGTTGTGTTCTTCTCTTGTCGCAAGTAGCTGTTCTCTTGTCACAAGTAGCTGTTCTCTTGTGATCTCGTGAAATGAAGTAGTTGTTCTCTTGAGAAAGCGAGGAGGCAAGTAGCTGTGAACACCCAAAGAGAAGAGGATCTAGATCGAGGGACAAACGGAAGACAACGGTAAGTCTATCGATCTCCCCTCTTTCACATTTCATAAAGGAAGAAATCATAATAGTTGTATATGTTTGTTGCTAAGGCACTGTCACACCTTAGGTGGATAGGATCGTCCTGCATAGGCATTTTTCCCCACAACAAATTGGCGACTCCGCTGGGGACAATTTGTTTATTCATTTCATTTGTGTTTCTGTCATTTGTTTACGTCATAGACTTGACAGCAACAATCGAACTGCATCTTTCCCAGATGAAAAGTAGAAAGTTGCTGCTTTGATCCAGTTGTTGGACTTGTCTATGATCTAAACATTGGATCCACAAATGATTTGATGATCCTTGTGATAGTCTTTAGTACCCTCTCAAAGCATCCCTCTATTTATACCTTGCTTGTGTTTCTGATTTGGCCTGAAACAGTTGATTTTTGAGCATTTTATGACCCAGAACCCAGGGGAAACGAGAGTTTCTCCTTCAGCGCAGGCACTGTGAAGGCAGTCTGCATTTCAACGCAGGTCCCGTGAAGGCTACGTACGCTGAATGTCAACTCCACAGTGTTAGACTTGCGCTGAACCAGTTTTGCCTTGTGCAGCTGGGGTTCTCTGTTGTCTGTTGCCCTGTTTTGATCTCTGTTTTTTGCAGCCTTTAACCAGCATAGGTACCAGTCTGATAACTCCTTTTCTTTGCTTAGATTCCACCTCCTTTTGTACAAAAATACTGTGAATGTTTTTATGTGTTTGTGGCGTCATTTACAGTTTTCCTTTGCATGAGTAAAGTAGTCATCATGTAGCCTTTGATTCAGATCTGATTGATTGTGATCTTAGAAGAGAGTTCATTGGCTGTTTGCAGATTGATTATAGATTTACTTTTGCTTATTGGTTTGAACTTGTCTCTTTTGAAGTGTCAAAACAAGTCTTTATTTCGAAAATCATTAAGTAGTGTAATCTCTTCTACCTTCTCTAATTTCGAAAAAGTGAACTTGTTTGTATTGATCATTTTAAAAGCAAATTCAAAGTTGTGCAAAAAGCTTTCTTTGTAGGCATTAATACTAAGAAAGTGGAAAACAAACACCTGCATTGTGCATTTTGCATTTGATATGTTTGCATGTTGGATTTAGGAAAATTGCATTAGAGTGTGCCGATTGCTCTTTGAGAAAAGATAGTGTCTTTCTTTTCCCTTAGTAGCTAGGATTTTCAAAGTTGAAAAGATAATAAAGCTTGCTTATCATCTTTAGACTGCATTTAGGAATTTGTATCATACATCTCGTGGTGAACCTTGAAAGGCAAACTTTAAAAAGATCAACCTAAAATAAACTGAATGAACCTAACAACGCTTTGTAACATAACACACAACATAGAGGTCTAGGCTAGAGACGTGTTCCGGCGTCGTTAAGCCTAGTGACTATCGATCTCGTGGAAGGTGGGTGATTCCTCCTGAGGGACGATAGCGCTAGTATGGATTGTGCTCCCACGTACCGTCGCGTATATATTGGGAGACCCCTATAGGCATATATCTTTTATCCTTAGGAAGCCGTGTCGGCCGCCCTACTGATCGCAATGCAGTGAACACAGCATTCACGAAGATCGACCGCCCATACCCTAAAAAGTATTCTGCGGTTTTGCGAAAAGTTTGGCACACCCTCTGCCTAGAACTCCAAAGCAATTTCTTTTGGCCTTTTTCAGACTCTATAATAGAAAAAGTCCATCCGAGCATTTGTCACTTCGGGCTCATTAAAACATCGAAGGAGACTACAGTCATCTTTAGCTTTTTCTCGACTCTTTAAAAGTGAAAAAGCAAGTTGTGTCTAAAGCGTCGTTAACAATTTATTTTAAACGGAACAATCACCCTTTAATCCTGCGTTGATCTTTAGGTTGAAAATATGGAGCACACCAACCAAGGAATTCCTCTTGGTGGAAATCCTAGTCCCTCCTCCTCTTGGGGAGATGTTGGTGCGCCTCACATGGCCACATTGTCGCTTCCAGGACTGACAATTGGCCTACCAGTCTGGCTCTTTTCAACCAATGTCGTTCAGAATACCACCGTTCCTCAACAGTCGAGTCAACAGTTAGATCAGACAGGAGTTGCCTCCCAACCTTCCACTTCATCTTCCTCCCCTCCTTCCTCTTCGCTTGACGGAACTAGTCGGACAAAAAAACGGGTTCCTAAGGAGAAGAAGGAGAAGAAGAAGAAAGAAAAGAAGAAGAAGGAGCCTAAGGCAACTGGGGGCAAACAAATGTCATCTAACAAAAATCCACACACAGCACTGGTAAGGCCTAAATCGCCATGCGTCATATGCAAGGGAGACCACTTCCATAGAGATTGTCCCTGTATCCCCCGGATACAAAGGGACTGGTCCCCCCGTTTGCACAATTCGGTAGCATCGACCTCTGATAGCCATGTCGACTGCTCACCGTCAACTAGTGGGAGTGAAGCCCCAGGACAGAGCGGGAAAGCTAAATTTCCCTTCAGATTGTGTGAAGGCGATCACGCCATCCACCGTTGTCCCTTCTTAGACGAGGCAAAAAGAGTTCTGGAAGATCGCCCAATTTTACGAGCGCATCTCCCTCCTGGATATCAAAGACTCCTGCCAAGTCCCTCACTAGTTGAAAACCCGGCTGACCCGCCCAGGTGGTCAGCCGAAGCACCTCTCATTGAAGATGAACCGTCTGGATCCATGCCTGACGAAAGTCAAAAGGTTGATACGGCAGTTGACCCGGTTTTGCCTTCAGAGGCTCTATCTTCGAATGATACTATCACAGAGGAGAATAAAGACGACACCGTCCAGATTCTCTTCATTAACACTGACTCTAATGATCAAGAGGGCAATGCCACCATTCCTTTATCGCAGGAAGGAAGTTCATCAGAGCGATATCCGGCCGTATATTCGGTCCCACCACCAAGCAACCTAATTGTGTCCTTTGACTGGAACCAACTAGGCAGACCCCGGTTGCCAGCCAGTATACCATTCAGAATTATTTGTCAAATATACAGAATGGTAATGGCTGGCACTATCATTGATGAGGGGGCATCTGTGAGTATCCTTTCCTCTATTTCTTGGAAAGCGCTTGGTTCGCCAGCACTTTTGCCTGAGATGAGAAGTCTATCAGGCTTTGATAAAGGAACCAGTCGACCTTTAGGGATCCTCCCCAATGTGCCTATAACATTGAAAGGGAAGACCATTCAAATGAACGTGATGGTCGTTCAAGGACCCTTAGATTATGACCTACTCCTTGGACAAGACTATATATATTGCATGGGAGCTATAGTCTCCTCACTCTTTAGAGTAATGTGTTTTCCGCATGAAGGAAGAATGGTCAAGCTCGTAGACCAACTTTCATTCCCCGGATCACGCATCGCAAATAGTCATGTACCATCCCTAAATGGTCTATTCATGCAAGAAGTGTCTCAACGCACGGTCCGTCCTCCTGATGAGCGCTAGTAATCCGGGAGGATATGACCGGAACCCAGGGGGCATGCGTCCTGGCCTGCTTCGGCAGGAAAACTTTGGGTATAGGGTAGGTTTCTGCGGGAGAATATGACTAGTCCGTACCCCGTCCGTGATTGGAAGAGGGGTTGTTCTAGAATATGATTCTTTCGTCAAAGTTACGTGTTTGGCGCCAGAGTCATTCACCCTTGTCTATTTAGGTAGACATTGCCGAGGAAGTGTTTTGTTTGAAAGAGTAACGAGACAATCTTTGGGTAACCTGAAAGAGGTAGGCCTCTCCCGGTAAAACAAATGTTTTATCTGAAAATTGAGGGGTAACCTTGAAATCGTACTTTATACCTAGGGGCATGCAAACCTTTTGGAGTGCAAGCAAGGGGCGACTATTTATTTTTTAAATTTTTAGGTCCTCCCTTTAAACCTGTAGATCTAACCCTTTAAACTCGTAGGATTAGCCGTTTCCAAACATGCATAAAGAAAGGATCAGGATCAAAGCTTAGTGAGATGAAGCTCCATAAAAAATAGAATCTTGATGAGACACTCTTATCTTATCACTGGGTAATCGAGCAGTTTTAGCATAAAGTTCATGCTGGTTAAAAAATAAACGCAAGAATCGAGCAGTTTTAACGCGGAATTTATGCTCGTTAAAAAATAGAAAAGCGATATCGAGTAGTTTTAACGCGGAATTTATGCTCGTTAAAAAATAGAAAAGCGATTGTGAGCAAGAGTTTCCTCCAGAGTTCAAGCTCATTAAAAAATTAACCTATCCCGGTAAATAACCACTGTGAATGTAATATCATCAACCATTAAAGCTTTGGTCGTGTTTGCACCTGCCACCTCCACTTTTCATTTGGCCGATCGTTCACCTCCATATGATTGTTTACCCATTTTGAAGAACAACTGCGAAGAGTGATTTCACCTTGCCATCCTTGTGACACTACCGTGATTGGAAAATTCCAACCTGTACCTGGAATCAGCTGCTATCCCTGCTAATCACTCGTTCCTCAAAAGACGAGTCTTCTTTAAGCTCTTTTCAACTGACTCGTAAAATATGAAAAGATTGCCAAGTTTTGGCCTTCCAGCTCGTTAAAGGAAAGGAAGAGCTATCCCTCCTCTAGATTATAATCTTTTTGGACCTGAGGGATTATTGCACAAAAAGATCGAGCGTTTTTTTTGTTCGGCTCGTTAAAGCTATCGAAAACTCATCCCTTCTGTATTGTTTTATACTTTTTCGGACTTAAGGGATTAGATGACGAAAAAGGAATTTTGGAGTTAACTTTATGTACCTTTTTAGACTCTCTAAAAATGAAAAGGACCGAGTTATCCTTGTCGTTAGACTCGTTAAAATTGTTAAATAGCGAAAAACTTGTCTTTAGACGAGAACGAGTATCACTATTGCTAGGCTTGTTAAAACATAGCGACGGGCTTGCCCGAAGGGCAGGTTATAGAACAAGCATATGTTATCCTCCTCAAGCTTGACAAAAATAAAGAGGTACTGGTCAGCAATGACTGGGGAAAAATTGGGAGAAAATCAAGAAAACTTTGATGGTAGCAGGTCGCTCTTGAACATGACACTTTTCCTCCGTACCACAATCGGGTTGGGTTGTTTCATTCACCGGTCACATCACCATGGTCTTGCCATACCATCCATATTTGGGGTAATGCTACCGATCCATCACATCGGTGTCGCCATATGTTCAAGAGAGGTCTTTCAGAAAGAGTCAACCGGGTCCCATCCACTACCATACATTATCCTTCATCCATTCATGACCGCCACCCTGAATCATATGTCACAGATCATTTTCACCTCCATTAAAATCATTAGCTCCATTCCATTTCACTGATGTGGGATTCATCAAGGCCCTCCTTTGACGGATCGCTTCTTGTCGACATCAGCTCATTATCCAGGAAGTTGATCTAGGAACAACCCTTTCAGTACTTTGAAGCTTGCATGCCTCAATGGCAAGTTTCTCACTTCCGGCGACAGGTATACATCAATGACCTTCGACCAGAAGATTTTTCGTGGTGTTCGACACCAAGTCCTTTATTCACACGACGTGAATTGTACTGCAGTACCTTGAGGGTCATTATCATTATCGGTGATTCCTCTCGCGCTTGTTAACGGTTTACATCATTGACTGGTAATCAAGCGATGTATTTCCATGTTCGACTTCAGCGCAATTCTCACATGGATCGACTTGTACTTAGAGTGAAGATCTAACAAGTTTGAAGACCCCGGATCTAGTTTCATCCATCCGGGATACGATATATATTCAGGAAAGATAAAGACATTTGACATGTACATCATTGCAGCAGATGATCATCCTACTCAAAGGATGATAATTTCGCCAAAATTATCAGTCTACCATCAGACGATCATCTGTTCTATGTACAAAAATGAATTTATAAAGCTGAGCATGGGAATGCCCGCCTCAGCTAGATCATGAAAGCAATATGGATCATAATGTATTGTATTGTATCTTATTACAAGTCTCCTCCCAGCAAATGGATGAACTTCGGACCCTCCTGGATAAAGCATTTCACCCGATAAACGGCCTCATACTTTAGGGGGCAACTGTTATAGACATTTTTGTGCCTTACAACATTGAGCATGAAATGTCCATAAACTAAGGGATCCAAAGTCCCTAAACATGTTGTTCCTACCCCTAGAGGAACAAGGCCAACAAACCACAACAATTCACAGAAGTTCTCCACCTGAAAACACTCAAAAACAAGCCAATTTTGGATCATGTCAACTGCTCCACTGAGCATTTGTGCTGAATGTCAACTGCTCCACTGTCTACCTGCGTTGAATGTCAACTCCAACAAAGGCTACCTGCGCTGAGCGTAATTGGACAAGTGGCAGGCTCATTCTTCAATGTGTCAATGCCTAGGAAGCTTCCAAAATGACACTTGTATCAGGGAATTCGACTGGTGATGAGTAAGAGGTTCCAAATCTCCAAGTGGAAGCAAGAACCTCCAAGTGGACTCAAGAACTGAGAGAGAAAGAGGACACTAGTCAGATCTCAAGCTGACTCATCCTCTCTCCAAAATAACTATATATAGATCTCTCCTCCATGAGATCTAGAGGCTGGAATTTTGTTATTGCAAAGAATTGTTGTTGGTTTGAGACTGGAATCATTGGGTGCTTAATGCTTTGAAGGGAGCTGAAGAAGGAATTCCATTCTGCTGGGAAGGAGATGCTGGATTGGAGCCCTCTGGGTTGTATCTCTTCCTGAACCTTGTTATCAATCAATAAAGTTATCTTCGTTCTTTCCTATATGCTGGTGTATTTTGTATGATTGCATTAGTGTATTTGATTTACTTCTAATTCTGAATCATTTATGAATATGAATATTTGCCTTTGTGTTGTGTTCTTCTCTTGTCGCAAGTAGTTGTTCTCTTGTCACATGTAGCTGTTCTCTTGTGATCTCGTGAAATCAAGTAGCTGTTCTCTTGAGCAAGCGAGGAGGCAAGTAGCTGTGAACACCCAAAGAGAAGAGGATCTAGATCGAGGGACAAATGGAAGACAACGGTAAGTCTATCAATCTCCCCTCTTTCACATTTCATAAAGGAAGAAATCATAATAGCTGTATCTGTTTGTTGCTAAGGCACTGTCACACCTTAGGTGGATAGGATCGTCCTGCATAGGCATTTTTCCCCACAACATCGTATCACGAGTGGATTCTCTAAGAAAGAGTTATCCCCAATTTCCAGCAATAACCTAATTATAGACTATTTCAATAGATCCAAATTGTATGACATGCCACGTTTCCTAGTTTCGACCTTTGGCTCTAAAAATGATACCCAACAAGATAAAGTCTATCTTCTTGCTGTCACATTTTATGACATTTCAATCTAATGCTCAGAGAGAAAAGTATGATGATTTTTCAAAGGTGACTTGTTTAAGATCAAATTTGGGAGCCTGCAAAAACCCTAACTTCCCTAGTTCATATCGCCTAAAATATAGAGGGGCAAGATCTCTAATTCGATCACATGGTTCATCACGATTTCAGCTCAAATGGGTTTTAATTTTTGCATCTGAAGCTTCGTAGAAAAAAGTTCTCTAGTGAAAATTCCACAATGACCTGTTTGAAGTAGCGAAACCCTAGAATCCAAACCTTTGATACCAATTGTTATGCAACCAGCTCAAAAAATAGAAGAAAGAGATAAATCAACGTGTTGAAAAGTATCCTCTTTGAGGGGGAAACCTCCTTTATATTGCATAAAATGAACAATTATTGGATGATAAAATTGACAAGACCTTATTTCTATATATAGGAGCATAAGGGGTCAAAATATAATTAGAGTTGAGATAACAATAATAATCTAAGGGCACAACAATAATGGTAGTGGTCTTTTACGGGGCACAATAATAATACTATGGGGACAAAATGCACACAATAATAATAATAATAAGGGGTATAATGGCAATAATAATAAGGGAATACACTAGTATTATAGGGACCTAACACACCCTTCCTTGGGCTTTGTCTTCATCTGACCTCTAATACCATATCAATTTTAGTATAACAATGGTAGGCTCTATGATTAGAGAAATTCTACTTCAATTTCTTTATTATCCCAAAAATCAGTATCCAATTTAGAAATCACATCATCATGAAAGAAAAATGCAGATCGAACATAAATAATAATTGTAGAAGATAAACCAACACAAGAGGACACAATATATGGCACCAGCTAAGGAGGGTAAATCCTTGATTTATTCTTCTTATAATTCTTCAAAATTTCAGCAGGGGGAGTACAATTTACAATATTCACTTGGCCAAACCAATTAGTTAAAACGATAGAAATACAAATCCCTATCCAGAAAGACAAAACTGGTCAATGAGGCTAAGATTGACCTCCAAAGTCAACCTTTGTCAACTTGTCCTGCAACAAAATGTAATGTAGCCAAAAATAGTATTAAATTAACTAGTCAAACCTTGTCAACTAAAGCCAAAGCAAGAACTAGAACTAGGGTAGTCAACGCTGGTTAGTGCTGCGGTCAAACAACCTCGATTTTCATGCCCAGATGTGGCCTGCACAAAAAAAGGTCTCCCTCACAAAACCTAAGAAAAATAGGGTCAACGCTGCTCAAATTTAGTCTCCTGAAATTTCGGTCTCCTAAAATTTCGGTCTCTTGAAATTTCAACCTCCTATTTGATCAAATCTAGTCAATGCTATAGCTAGAAAAGATAGTCTTCCTTTCACACATGTGGAGAGAAAGAGGCCTAGATATATGTATCAAATCAATATGAGTGAGAGAAATATGAATGAGATGAGATACCAAAATGACGAGGAGGCACCCTCTACTTATATGCAATGTAGAAGGCCGGAGGAGACTAATTTGATGGTTGCTTGACCTTGACAATTTTTCCATAATCAAAATAAATTCATATCTTTATTTGCACATGTCAGAATGGGATGATATTTAGATAAATCTTATGCCTCTAGGAAAGAGGAATGTACGAAAAAAATCAACTGCCTCATAAGAGTTGTCGAAAGTGATGTCTATCCCTAGTTTCCAAATTTAACACTTTCACTATTGCATGATTGTGTGGAAGTGCAACACTTCATTTTATCACTAAGGTCCAAAGCTATATTTCTATGGAGTGTTCACAACCTACAATTTTCAACTAGTGTGAGGGGGTTGTTGCCAATTGCAAAGGGAAACTAACTAGATTAAATATTGGCAAACTCAAAAACATTGCATATGATGCCATCGTGGTCTCATTTTCTTTGGAGAGGATTCATTTTATTTTTCCACAGGAATCTATAGATTTCAGAGGAACCTGAGCTCCTCAAATGTTATAGTGGGTTTTGTTGATGGCACGATAGGGAGGTGGTGATGGATCAAGTGTGAGATACACTCATGAATTTTCTGAATGGTTACAATGCGAGACCATCATGATCATGGAATTCTCACGTGTGGGAATGAACTACATTGGTGATCCATATATCCCACTTCCTACAGGAATATAGTGGGGTGACATAGGTAAACATTTCACATTTTGGTTGTTTTTTGTTTTTTCAAGTTTTTTTCTGACATCCAAAAGTAACTATCTAAAATAATCATGCAGATATGGTCCTAGCCAGATCGACAACATTATGTCGACTTGACAAACATTGTGAACAACCAATAACTCTTTTGGTATAAAACCCTGATGCAGTAGAGGCATTAACTCAGTGTGGGCACAACCTAAATAGGTTGGTTCTAGATATATGAGAGGTTGGGATCGATGATTTTCCTTTCCGTTACCAAAGGCATACCATGGGATTTAATGGGTCGATCAGTTTCTTTCTACAAAGAGTAGATCACACCATCATATGTTACCAGGATCACCATGCTTAGCTGCTAGTCATAGCTATGATTTTTTTTTTTGATATTTCAACATGTTAATATAACAAAGGCAATGGGGCCTTATATGTCTTGGATAAAATTTTGTAAAGCCACACATTTTATAAACATTTTGATTAATGGAAAATACTATTATTATTATCTCAGTTTCTCTTGTAGGATATGTGGATGGATATTGGTTTTCCTTCTTACAGATGTTATAAATGTTGATTTAACACATAACTAGCCAATACATTAGTTAATGTGCTGAAATATCTTGGAATGTGTCTATATTCAATGTAATCAAATTCTCTCTCCAAGAGATGAGCCTGTAAAAACATCCTTAACATTATGGAACTTCTTACTAAATAGACACCATGTAAATGTAATATGATGAGTTGAGAATCTAACCTAATGATAAATTAATGAATACAAATTGAAATCGAACCAAACAATATCTCAATAACTGTGATATATTCTATAATGTTATTCAATGTTCGAACAAGGCATATTGCATGAAGAGTAACTAACTCATCAGTGAGTGAATAAATAGCCCAAGTTGTGGAAGACAAATTCTAAGTACTATGAATAGCATGATCGACAAAGCCAATGCAAGTTTGTTGGGGCTTCAACATCTGCAAATCAAGTGTAACTCAATATAAGTAGGAGAAGTAGCAGAAAATCATAAAAAGATGCTAAAATTTCCCCACACACATAAAATTATGATACAACAATTTACAATGTACCCATGTAAAGGCACATGCCCCTCGAGCTTCGTTTGATCCTCTTTAGTGAATGACAAGTTACCAATAGGTAGATGAAATGAAGGTTCATTGATAAAATCAAATAAAAGACTCGATATAGAGGGGGATTTGTTTCATTTTTTTAATGATCTTGAGACAGAACTATGCTCATGGATTTCACAATGGGTTTTATTTTTATGCAAGGCTTAAACAAAATTAATAAATATGCTCAAAATTTGGTTCATTTTTTAGCGAGTTGACATAATAAAGAACCATCCTCATAGGAACAAATTTCATTTTTTAATGAGGCTGACATAGTAAAATAACCATCCTCATAGAAACTTGTTCATGGCTATGAACATGAACTAACACATGTCAATGGAGATACCTCAATCATGGTTTCAAAGAGATCTTCATCAAAAGGAATAATTGTTCTCTTGAAAGGCCAAATGTAAAGAGAATCAGAAGGGGTAAGAAAATTTATTTCAAATTCTGCCATAGGGTACACCATGTGAATTACTGAGTCTCGGTAAAAACAAGTGGGGAAAATCGTGAGAGCATCACTTGCATCGGTAAGTTGAAACATTGGACTGGTTTCCAGATAGTTAATGAGTGGTGGAGTAGGTACCACTTCCATATAAGAAACATTCAGGGATGTTGGATGACGGGCAATCAAATCAAGATCAAAAAAAGAAAGTTGATCAATAGTCACAATGTTTCCATTATGACTGAAACACATCAATTGAAAGCGTGTTTACATAATAACTTTCATGGCATAGACATAGTCTCGTCCAATGAGAAAATTAAAATTCAAGAGGCCTTGGACTACCATAATACCAATACAGGAATTTTTTCCTTCTATTGTAATATCTAACTTGGTAATGATCCCTAAAGTTTCACTAATGGTTTTGTTAAAATCTAAGAAATTTTGTGTAACATGCACAAGTTGCAGCATACCCAAAGTTGTTCAAGTGGTTGATGATGAAATACTAATAAAAGCATCTTCGTCGATGTTTTTGTGATGCATGTTATTACCATACACTTCCATAATGATTTATAAAGTGGTGGAAGAAGGAAGACAACGCTCTTTCAGTCTACGCGAATCAAAGGAAATAACCTCATTACTTGGAGGAGGTTCAATGGAAATAGGAAAAATGATCACATTTGTGGAAGAATCTAACGTAACAAGAAGAACATGAGTGGTATGAATTAAATTCTCTATGAAGAGAGGAAGATTGACTGAATATGGAATTAATTCAACCACTTGATGAGCCAAAGGTTTATCAACTCTAGTGATATGTGTTTCACTATCCAATGGAAGAGTGGGATTGACTGTACTTGGAACTAGATCAATCACTTCGTCAAATCATGGTAGGTTGGGAGAAAGTTGATGGTAACCAGTTGGAATATGTTCTTGTGAAGCAATAAGTTTTTCTAACAATTTTGAGGATTCATCCATATGAGTGAAAATATGACTATGATGAATCCCTTTACACAACCTAAAAGGAAACCTAACTTTACCCTTTTTCCATGGAACTTGACAATCACTGCTTGATGCATCAACAATAAGTTGATAATAATTTTTTGACCATACTTCCAAGACCTTAGGAATACTAGGACAATTGGTAAGGAAGTGGTCAACCTTTCAAAACATTCAAGGGTATTTGGGCTTGCGATGCATGTTTGAGGTCTCCTCGACATTAGCAATATTTACAACCATGGTTAGTTGGTTTACATATTCGTTACCTTGCTTCTTCTTCTTCCATTTCTTCTTCATTTTAGTCACTTGGTTACTTGCATCAAGGATTTTACCAAGCGAAGAACAAGAAAGGGAGGAGGACATGTTGGGTGAAGGAGGTAAAGGGCTAATATGAGGTTAGTGATGTTGAGATGGTGAACCTGGTTGAGGTGAAAATATTTATTGAGGTGTAACGATTTGGGAATTTGGGACTAAAGAAGTTGACTACAATCACACTAGAAAACCTATTGTGAATATAGGAAGTGGGAACGTATCCATATAAGGAGGACTAATGTTTCTTAACTATGGGAAAGGACTAGGATTCCCGATAAAAGAAGTTTATTTATTGGTAACTTCTGACATTGTCTCCATTAGATCCAAATAAGATAAATCTATTAAGAATTTTAAAAAATATTAACAATTGAAAAGCACAATGAATGCCTAATGTTTTAAAAAACTAAAAACAAACAAACAAAACACACTAGAAAATATAATTCAAACCATGCAAAGAAGCTTTTTAGAGAAAAATCACTAGTTGGAGATGAAATCCAACAATATAGAGATCAATGTGAAGAGTGAATAAAGATAGATTGGGTGGCACTAGTTACACTGACAACCTACATAATGAACATGATACGCTCAATTAACTTCACTTATGCCATCTTGAGTGAAGAATACCCTCCAAAAAGGTCCAAGGGAATCTAGCCAACGTTTGTTCTAGGTAGAGCAGAGACTTCCCCTCCACCATCACCTTGGCTAATAGCCCTTAGAATATAGTCTCTAAGGTTACAAGTTATGAAAATTTAACTAGGGGGGACAGCCACAGATCAAATGTACATGCAAGGTCAATGTAATAAATTCCAATGGCCTTGAAAGTTCCTCCACATGATTAATGTTAGGTTTACCTTCAAGTGACTCCCATGCACTTTTCGACACCATTTATAATATAGCATAAATAATTATACCATAATTAATGAAGTGGAGCTGATCACTCCACTCGGTATGATATGATGCCGTGCATAACTCCTTTGCTAAGGGAGCTTCTGAGAGCCAAACTGTAATAAATGGATTTACTCCCTATCTCAAGATTCTAGGTTTTACTCCCTCTCTCAAGATTCTAGGGTTTTTATGCAGCTTTGGAAAGTTAAATTTCTTCCCTATTCCAAAGCCCTACAACCTGATGTAATGTAGGTGGAAACAACCCTAAAATAACAAAAAATATAAATGGTTTTATTAGCACTATTTTTTAAATTTGTTACTTAATGGATAAATGGATGTGAAACTGATGGTGTTATGACCTCACAAAAAAATTTAATGCAATCGACAATGATATTGTGATCTTTTCATTTCGATGAATTTCTAACTAAAATAAGGAAAGAGTTTCCATTTATTTTCAACAATACAAGAATCAATGGATCATTTTCAAGATATAAATTATAGAGAATGCAAAGTAGATGATTCTTGGGCCCTTTTTCAAAAATGCAACCTAACTTCCTCAAAATATAAGTTACAAAAAGTAAAATTTTATTCTTAAAAAATATTGCATACCGAAAAGAAAATAATGCATTCTTTCATCAAAAAACACAAGCCATAATTTAAGCTTGATGCAGTGAATTAAAAATCATTGTAAGAAGAAGATTGTGCTGTCTTATAGAGAGAAATAATAAATATTCACTTCGAAAAAGGAAAAACAAACCCTAAATCACAAGTGTTGCCTTGAAAAACCCTAACTTTTTCCTAGTAGAAATTATGAAAACAAAGTACTTAATTTTATTTGTTGACATAAAAAAGGACAGACTCAAACTATCTCAGCAATGACTGAACCTTCTTTTGATTAATTAGTAATTCACTAGATCAAACATTAGACCCTAATTTGAAAAAATAAAGAATTCTTCAAGAAAGAAACTCAAAACATCAAATAAAAATAGAGAGGACATTTCCAGAATGTAAACACAACAATCAAATGATCATCAGCTCAATAATTGGAAAACATAAATTTTCAAAAATTTCCAACATGTGCGAAGGAAATCAATTTGATTCAAGGCACATATACACTGGTGCTTAGAACTAGGTTTGAAAATATGCACTTTGTTGCTAAAGATAAAATTGCGTAGTCTGAGAAATTTTTGGAAAAAATAGAAATAAAACCAAACAATTCACAAAATCCAAACTTTTAATATCTTGTAGACACTTAGATTAGGCTACAATAAAAACCTCAAAAGTCAAAACAAGGAGATGATGAAGAACGAGATGTTTCCTAGTATCCTCTCCAATTTGTTTCAAGATACAAAACATGAACAATGCAAAATACACGATTCTTGGCCCTTTTTTGAAAAATTGAACCTAATTTCTTTAAAATCTATGTTACAAAAAGCAAAATTTTAATCTTAACAACTTCTTAGATACCCAAAAATAAATAATTCATTCTTCCTTCAACAACCACAAGCCATAATTTCTACTTGATGAAATAAATTAGAAATCACTAAAAAAACATATTGTGTTGTATTATAGATGAAATAATCAGTATTCACTTGGAAAAAATACATCGAACTCAAAATCAAAAGTTTTTCCTAGAAAAATACTATATGTTTCCTAATACTAACGATTCTTTTAAATTATGAAAACAAAGTACATAACCTGATATTTTCACGTAAAAGGGATAGACTCAAATTATCTCAGCAATGACCGATCCTTATTTTTATTAATCAACAATTCACCAGATCAAACCTTGTACCCTAATTTGCAAAAATAAAGAATTATTCAATAAGGAAACTCAAAACATCAAATAAAAAAGAAAGTAAATTTCCTCAACTTAAAGAGATCTAACTAAACAAAAAATAAAAATTTCATGGGCTTGACAATTACAACTTAATTTTTCAAAAAATTCTAGCATGTGCGCAAGCAATCAATTTGATTCAGTGTGCATATGCACTCACAGTGTCTCGCTCTTGAAAATGACTCCCCATAACCTTTGTGTCCAAGTTGGGATATCCATTTCTCTCACAGCTAATCATACCTCATTGAAAGTCTTCATTTGGTTTTAGGTATTATTTTTAAGTCAAATCCTGCCAAGTCAAAATGTTGTGTCCCTGATATGTTCAAGAGAAGTCAAACCTCAGTCAAAATTATCTTGAAATTTGTAGCCTTCAATAATGTTGGCTATCCCTGAGTCAGTGCTAGATTACTCCAAATTTTTGCTTCAAAATTTGGCATGAGTTCTAGGCCGTAGGCCTTGCTGTGATGGGTCATTTCCTATCGACATCAACTCATTATCTAGGAAGTTGATCTAGGAAGCTTCTCCAGTACGTTGGGGCCTTCACACCTTAATGGTGGGTTTCTCACCTTAGACCACCCATTCTCATCATTGACCTTCGATTGAGGGATTATATGAGTGTTCAACTTCAAGACATTTAATCAAAATTCATATATTGTACTAGTACCTTGAGAACAATTCTTATTGTTGGTGGTTTCTCTCGCACTTGTTAACAGTTCACACCATTGAAAAATAATCATATGGTTTCTACCATGTCCAACTACGAGACATTCATTCACATGGTTAGATTTGTACTATGAATTGGTAGAGATGAAGACCAAGACCCTAAACATAGTTTCATCCATCCAGTGTACATGGAGCTTTAGATATTCATGATTGTAAAGACAAACCAATATTTGATGGTTGCATTCATACTATGTCTCCTGTTCACAAGGATGTTGGTGTAGTTCCCTATTAATTCACTAATATATTTATGCTCTAAGTATGGGAATTTATACCTCAGTGATGATTATATATTTTATTGTAACCCATGAGCAGTTGTTTCAGGTCTCTAACCATGGTCTCTAATTCGATCCTTGGCATGATAAAGCACTTTAGTCCTCAAAGATATTTTATAACTTTTCACTGTAGTGGTAGGTCTATTACACATCATTTTTCACCATTAGGAAAATTATTGTCAATCTAAATCTTTTCCTATCCAACAAATTGTTCCAAATAATTCCCCTACAATGCTAGAAGCTAAACAATCCCAAAGAGAATTAGAATTATGGATTGCACGGGTAAAAAGTATATTTTTGTGTACCTACATGATTCCATAACGATATTTTGTGAGTACAAAAACTTTGCCATTTAAGTCATTGAAAATTTGCACTATGTCTTCCAATGTAGACTGTGCACATGACTTAATAAAAGTAAAAATAGAAAAGTAAATTCTAGAAGCTTTTTTGAGTGAATATTTCCCAACTAAAAGATTTGAGGTGATTTTTAATCAAGCCTGATCCCTCTATTCGTGGAGCTAATTCCCTCTCTTTGTGGATCCCTAATGCCGTATTTTGAGGATATGATCCCTTAGGAATAGGATCTGAAACTTCTTCATCTTGGCCTATAAATCAAACATAGACTAGAGGGTTAGTGAGGACCACTAAAGTTAGACTTTGTTAAAATTGGCAACCAGGGCAAAACTTCATGTGGGTCATCATATTCATGGCTAATAATATTTTTATTAGATTCCTCTCGTCGAGAGGTGTAGGATTGATATAAAGATCATCCAATTCCGATCAGTATTCATGAAGATATGAATTTATTTTGATTATGGAATTATTATCAAGCCGACCTACAACTCATGTAGGCTTAGAAGCCCAACAGTCGCATCTATTCACCCACCAACGTTGTGTATAAATATAAGAGGACTTTTCCTCATTTGGACTCACTCATCTCATCAGATCTCTCTCTCTACTGCACTGATATGAGTCTCTTCTCTACTGCGCTAAAATGGGTCTCTCTCTCTCACACATGTGAAGCCGGAAACTGCTGAAACTAAAGCTGCAAATAAAGAAGTAAAGATTGACTTGCGTGGCCTAGAAGATCTCCTCTTTGGAACTGCGCTATAGGTCCATCTGAAGCTCCTTTGAAAGCTGCAACCTTTTGTGGTGGAATGAAGTCAATCCGACGTACGGTTTGGAAGATATCGACTGCCCTAGTTTGAAGCCAGAAACTGCTGAAACTGAAGCTGCAACTGCAGAAGCAAATATTGACTTGCGTGGCCTAGAAGATCTCCTCATCTGAACTACGCTGTAGGTTCATCTGAACCTCCTTTGAAAGCCCCAACTTTTGGTGGTGGAATGAAGTCAATCCGATGAACGGTTCTCAAGATGTCGACTGCCCTAGTTTGAAGCCGGAAACTGCTGAAACTGAAGCTGTAACTGCAGAAGCAAAGATTGACTTGCGTGGCCTAGAGGATCTCCTCATCTGAACTGTACTATAGGTTCATCTGAACCTCCTCTGGAGCCCGAAACTTTTGTTGGTGGAATGAAGTCAATCCGACTGTCGGTTTGTGAGATATGGTCTGCCCTAGTTTGATAATGAAGCCGTTAATGTTGATGCTACTGATCTAGGGTTTGCTACTGCTGATATGAATCAGATTTATTGTACTATTTCTCTCTGTTCAATTATT
This sequence comes from Pinus tabuliformis, assembly GCA_031772625.1. NCBI lineage: Eukaryota > Viridiplantae > Streptophyta > Pinopsida > Pinales > Pinaceae > Pinus > Pinus tabuliformis. The sequence goes on along the minus strand of CM062813.1, from coordinate 747,564,243 downwards.
GAAGATAAAAGAAGATTTGATCAAAGGGTTTCCCCACACATTGTGGGGTTTGTCCCTGGCTAGCCGCCACATCTTGTGTCTCTTGTCTTGGCTTGTTTTTTGTCAATTGTTTAATGTTCTATATGCACTTTACTTTATGTACATGTGATTGCTAATCGGTGGAATATAATAAGAAAAAGAAGTAAACTGTTATAAGCATAGAACATACCATAACTTAACATGGTATCAGAGCTGAGGCGAAGACAAAACCCGAGCAAGAGGAAGAGCAATCATTGAAGAGGAGATTGGCAAAGCTATCATAAAAGAACTATGGGGTCCTCAACACTCTTTCTTGCCGAAGACAAGCTCTGTGAGAAAGCTGACTCTCACGGATGGAATATTTCTATCGATCTAACCCTTGAAGATCAAGGAGTGCTGGACCATGTAAGAGGCAATATTGTTGAGCCTTCATCAAATGCATCTGTTGCTGCCTGGAACAAATGGAAAAATGGAGAAGTCAAAACAAATAAGATCATCCGGGACTCTATCGACAAGCGCTTGGTGGCCTACATCTCTGATCTAGACACCTCCAAGGAAATCTACGACAGACTGGTGAGTTTTTTTAAAGTTAATGATGCAAATCAAGTTTTGTTTCTTAGAAATAAGTTGAGGGAAATCAAGAAGGGTAAAGATGAAAGTATGCAAGCATACTTCTTAAGAATCAGTGAGATCAAGAAGGATCTCCTATCTATTGGGGAAACCATTACTGACAGAGAAATGACACTCACAACTCTCAGAGGATTACCATCTGAATGGTATGTGTTCAGGACTACTCTTCTGAATAATAATGTAATTCCTAGTTTCGAGGAATTAATGGCTAGATGCATTCAAGAACAAACAAGGGTAGAAGTGCAAGAAATGCCCATGCCTAAAGGTCCTACTGCTGCCTTTTCTTCTCATGCAAAGAGAAGAAAGGACTCACACTGGGACGATGATCAAAATCCCTCTGATGGCAAATCAAAGGAATGACAACTTCAACAACAAAGGTAAGAGGAGAGCTGGAGATCGAGGAAGAGGACAACCATTCAGGAAGGCTAGAAAGTCTAGGATGTATTAAATGCACATGACCTCAAAAGGAACCTAGTGTCCATCTTGGCAATGGAAGATAGAGGCTACACGGTAACCTTCAGCAATGGCAAGGAATGCATATGGAAAAATAATGATAAAGATTCCTTTACTCTTGGGTTTAGTGTTGATTCATTATATCAGGTCGATGGAAGTCTGCCAGGTGTCATGTCTTGTGACACAACTCTTTAGTCTGAACTTTGGCATCAGAGGTTTTCCCACCTTCATTACAAAGCTCTACCCAATGTAAGACAGATGGTAACAGGGATGCCCGAATTCCAAGTAGAGAAAGAAGGTGTATGTCCGGGATGTGCCGAAGGAAAGCTCAAAAGGGGACCATTCCCCTCAAGCCAAAGCAAGACCACCGATATATTACAGTTGGTTCACTCAGGAATACCTGAGGTTTGCATTAAGAGGGAGACTACTACACCACATACTCCTGAGCAGAATGGTGTGGTTTCTATGGGCTGAAACTACAATCACCGCCGTATATGTACAAAATCGATGCCCTCATCAAGCATTGAGTTCCAAGACTCTTGAAGAAAAGTTCACCGCAAGGTGAACAATATTCTGACTTTGAGGAGATCTTAAGAAGCTGACACCAGGGAACTGAAAGAAAAGGATGATGAATCAATGCCTGATGTAGAAGAACCCATGGATCTGATTGATTCTCTTCCACATGAGCCTTCCTCTTCTAGGAAGAGGCCTTCATGGCTTAGGGGGATACTTGATGATTCTGAAGGACATGCTGCACCCTGAGGAACCTTCCATCAAATTAAGAAACTTAGCAGGTATCACGGATACCTGACCATCATGAGCACGATCATACAAAATGAGCCTTCATCATTCTCAGATGTCGTCAAGCATTAACTATGGAAGGGTGCTATGACCATAGAATATGAGTCTATTATGGAGAATGATGTCTGGGAAGTAGTTGCTAGACCCTCGACAAGACAATTGTTACTTCAAAATGGCTTTACAAGATAAAGCATGGAGCAAATGGAAGTATGGAAAAGTATAAGGTTCATTTTGTTCCTCGTGGTTTATCCCAGAAGGAAGGTATAGACTATGATATTTGCACCTGTTTCCAGATATACGACCATCTGCTTGATCATAGCCCTTGTGACTTCACAAGGATGGAACCTACATTAGATGGATGTCAAGACTGCGTTCTTGCACGGTTTGATCAAAGAAGAGGTCTACGTGGAGCAACCCGAAGGATTTGAGATTTATGATTGAAAATCTCATGTATGCAGGTTGAAGAAGGTTGTTTATGGGCTGAAGCAAGCACCCCGAGCATGGTATGAGAGGATCGATAGCTACTTGATGAAGTTGGGATTCACTAGGAGTGAAGCCGATCCTAACCTTTACTTTAAGGTTGAAGATGAAAAGGCTATCATACTGGTGTTGCATGTGGATGACCTCTTTCTACAGGTGCAAACCCTCTCATTCACAAATGTAAGAGGAAGATGGCTTTTGAATATGAAATGAAGGACCAAGGACTTGAAGTGTGGCAGAAGCCAAGGGAAATTTTCCTATCTCAAGGAAAATATGCGGTAAAGATATTGGAAAGATTTGGTATGATGGACTGCAAGCCTGTGACTACCTCGAGGATTTTAACTTTTAAAAGTTATATGGTAGTGATGTCGGACCAGATTTGGGAAATGCCTCTGAGTTTCATAAACTCATTCGCATTGATGTTCTTGGTGAACCTCCATCTGAACATATGTTTTGAAGTTAGCATTGTGAGCTCATATTTGGTTGAGCCTCACTGGATTGATGCCAAGAATCTTCTAAGATATCTTCATGGCACAATGGGTTAAGATACACTATCGAAGATGTGAGACTACTTGGATATACTGATGCTGATTGGGCAGGCAGTGTGGTGGACCGTAAGAGCACTTCCGAGTACTGTTTCACCTTGGGATCTACTTCGATATCCTGGACGAGCATGAAGCAGAAGTCAGTGACTTTGAGCACCGCTAAAGCAGGATATACTGTTGCTAGCATGACCTCGTGTGAGGCAGTCTCGTTGCGAAAGCTCTTCAGTGAGTTGTTTGGATTTACATTGGATACCATTGTGATTCTCTATAACAACCAGAGGTGGGATTCGATTATTGAGGAATCCCGTATTCATCGATTGCTCCAGAAGAAAGACATCATCTTGGATATGGTAAGTTGATGAGCAAGGAGGCTCCATCACATTAAGATGATGCACAGGTTGATACACCTTGTCAAAGCCTTGAGGAAAGATCTAATTTGTGATTTTCCCAAACGACTTGGAGTCATCAAGAAACCCTTGTACAAGGGTCCTGCATGTTGCATACATTGAGCTCTGGGGGCTCTGAAGGTTTGTGGTTCTTACTGGAGCAACATACAACCACAGGGTGACTCACCCTCCCCTGGTGGTGCGCACTGGAACAAGATGATTCGCTCTCTTGTGGAACAAGATGATTCGATCTCTTGTGGAACAAGATGATTCGCTCTCTTGTGGGACAAGATGATTCGCTCTCTTGTGGAACAGGATGATTCGCTCTCCTGTGTAGCAGGATGATTAGTTCTCCTATGAGGCCTGGATTGATTTGTTCAAAATGGTGATTGTAGCAGGATTGATGTGTTCTCCTGTGAGGCTCAGATTGATGTGTTCTCCATGGTGGCTTGGATTGATGTGTTCTCCATGGCGATTGTAGCAGGATTGATGTGTTCTCCTGTGAGGACAGGATTGATTAGTTCTCCTGTCGAGTCATCCTACCCATGCATTCTGGTACTCATGGCAAGTACCTCTCATCTGATCAATGAGCAGGGAAATGAAGTTAGGGACCATAGTATTATCGATGGACGCATCGTTGTAACTACCGTACTCCCTACGCTAGGATGACCTCCATTGCTCTGGGATCAATGATACTAGTCTGGGACCAGTGGTAGGAGTTCTACCATACTATGACGCTAACGTCGGGTCAGTTGATACTGGTCTGGGATCAGTTGTACATACTCTGAGACTGACTTTGAGTCAGTGCAGGATGATATTGGTCTGGGACCATCGGAGTTGTACTCACTATGATGTTGACTTTGGGTTGGTTGAGACTGGTCTAGGACCAGTGCTACATACTCTGAGACTGACTTTGAGTCAGTATGATACATCCTCGATCATTTCTTCTTCTTCATAATTTGGACAAAAGCAGAGTAGAACAGAACAATGCAAGAGCAGAGCAGAATAGAACAAAACAGTACAGATCAGTGCAGGGCAGAATAAGACAATGTAGAACAGGAAAAATTAAGTAGAGCAGGGCAAGGGTCAGGTTGTACAAGGTAGTGCATTTGATGGATGAATAGTAACGACCGATAGACAAATTGTAGATGAAGTTTTCCATGGCTGAGAGGGAGTGTTAAAATTGGAAACTAGGGAAAAACTTCATGTGGGTCATCTTATTCATGGCTAATAATATTTTTATTGGATTCCTCTCGTCGAGAGGTGTAGGATTGATATAAATATCATCCAATTCTGATAAGTATTCATGACGATATGAATTTATTTTGATTATGGAATTATTTTCAAGCCGACCTACAACTCATGTAGGCTCAAATGCCCAACAGTTGCATCTATTCACCCACCAACATTGTGTATAAATATAAGAGGACTTTTGCTGATTTGGACTCACTCATCTCATCACATCTCTCTCTCTACTGCGCAGATATGAGTCTCTTCTCTACTGCGTTGAAATGGGTCTCTCTCTCTCACACATGTGAAGCCGGAAACTGCTGAAACTGAAGCTGCAACTACAAAAGTAAAGATTGGCTTGCATGGCCTAGAAGATCTCCTCTTTGGAACTGCGCTATAGGTTCATCTGAACCTCCTTTGAAAGCCACAACATTTGGTGGTGGAATGAAGTCAATCCGACGAACGGTTTGCAAGATATCGACTGCCCTAGTTTGAAGCTTGAAACTGTTGAAACTGAAGCTGCAACTGCAGAAGAAAAGATTGAATTGCGTGGCCTAATAGATCTCCTCATCTGAACTGCGATGTAGGTTCATATGAACCTCCTTTGAAAGCTACAACTTCTGGTGGTGGAATGAAGTCAATCCGACGAACGGTTTGCAAGATATCGATTGCCCTAGTTTGAAGCCGGAAACTGCTGAAACTGAAGCTGCAACTGCAGAAGCAAAGATTGAATTGCGTGGCCTAGAAGATCTCCTCATCTGAACTGTGCTGTAGGTTCATCTGAACCTCCTCTGGAAGCTGAAACTTTTGGTGGTGGAATGAAGTCAATCCGACTGTCGGTTTGTGAGATATGGTCTGCCCTAGTTTGATAATGAAGCTGCTAATGCTGATGCTACTGATCTAGGGTTTGCTACTGCTGATATGAATCAGATTTATTGTACTATTTCTCTCTGCTGAATCATTGAAGATAAAAGAAGATTTGATCAAAGGGTTTCCCCACACATTGTGGGGTTTGTCCCTGGCTAGCCGCCACATCTTGTGTCTCTTGTCTTGGCTTTTTTTCTGTCAATCGTTTAATGTTCTATCTGCACTTTACTTTATGTACGTATGATTGCTAATTAGTGGAATATAATAAAGAAAAGAGGTAAACTATTATAAGCATAGAACATACCATAACTTAACAGACTTACGGTACTAAAATAGGGCTAAAATGATTCTCATCCAAGGAGAAGAGTGGAGACCATTGAAAGAGGCTTGTAACATCAATGGAATGAGGTTGTAAGTTTGTCCTCCTCTAAATTCAATAAAACAATTGTTCTTTCCTAATTGCATATATTTTTATGTTATTTGTGAGATTCCTTGATCATTCGCATGGTTTTTAATTTATTATTGATTCAACTATGTGTTGTATGTTAAGTTAGGGACTTCATTTACCTCTGATTTTATATGCGAGATGCTTTGATCCCTTTGAATGTTCTTTTTTTATGCATATCTTTTTTGGATAATCATGGAAAAGTTTTAGAAAGCATTGGGAAATCCTCCAAGGCATTGAGGAAAAGTTAGTTATGGAAAAACCTGATAGGGCTTCTACAAGAACTTCGCTAATAGGTAAATGATCCTTCATGTACTACATGTTTCATTTTACAACCATAAGCTAATGAATGATATCAATTCTTTCAACATTTTTTACTAGGTTTTGTTCAAAATATAGGGAAATTTACTATAGTGGAATAATCCTTATCTTGGGAATAATACTGACAGGGGGGATTTATTAGTATTTAAAAATCAATAACTTTTCATTTCATAATTAGATTTATATATGTTACTTCTCTGAAGGGAACTCACGTGTGAACTCAACTATTATTAAAGCAACCAAAATATATCCAGTGAATTTATGATTTAGTTAATTCATCATATGTTGATATTTAATCAGTGCATCAGTACTTTATTAAGTACTAACCATATGCAACAATAACGGAATAAGACATTACACATAAGCAACACACATGAACAACAAGGTTTGAGGTGGAATCCCAATGCGGGAGAAAAACCACCTGTTGTTATCTTTGTCTTCTTCTAATATAAAAAATATATGTTTGCAATGTGTACTGGTGAAAACTCACACTGGTATGCAAACACCCACCTGGAGAAGGCTACAACCTTCTCTCATTCTCCAAATTCTACTTCAAGGGAGCTAGAACAACCTAGCTATTGTACTAGTCGATATGTTTACTAGTACATAGTCACCGAACTACAGAAGGCTACAACGTTCTCTCTTCCTCTAGGGACCACGTTTCATAAATTTTCATATTGGATACTCCTGGTACACAAAAACACAATATGGAGGCCATGTTTCATCAATTTTTCACACTCGACCCATCAGTAACATTGAAGCTCAAACCCAATAATAACCATATCAACCAACAATCAGTCAATCTGAATAGTTAGATCACTGTAACCAAAACACTATACTGAACCTAGAAAACTGCATCAACAACGAGAACCAACTGCAACCACAAAATCATATGCCATATTGTATACACTACTTCAATGAAGCCAATCTACACATACTTCTAAAAATGCTTAATCATAAAACTTTTGAACCAAAAGTTGTACCAAAAAGTAGCATTATGAAGGTCTACTATCAAATTACATAATTCTAAATAGACATCAACAAAGATCACCCTTCTCACTTAATTAATCTATCAATTAGACTCAATATCCTTATATAATCAGTTTTGCATTCAGATCTAATGAAGACATCATTGATGGATAGTAGTAAAGCAAAAACATTGATCAGATAGATCAATCATGTCTGAACATCAAGCTTTTCTTTTGCAGACACTACTTCGAAGAGTTGAACCAACGTGTATATGCACCTTCACCAAAGCTAACAAACGTATAGATATGAAAATACTTACTTATAACTTCGCAACTATTCCAGACTTCAAACATATCTAGATCATCACAATAAAGGATAAAATGTGCATTAGGAATCAGATCTAGCCCATCAACTATCAGATCATACAATGATCAGTCATTCCAAGTCTCATGATCCTTATCCAACATTGTATCCAAAGGTGCATGTGATATTTTATATCATATCATTACCATAGCCCTTAAAACATCAAATATACTTCATATAGAAGTATTCATGAAAAAAACCATCCACTTGCACACATAGCCCTTTCATCTTCTCCTCCTTATATAGTTTTAACCTTTCTCAATACCTTGGACCAAAACAACACATAGAACTTGTGGTATTCTTAGATGGGATCAAGTAAATGTTATTCCACTCAATGTTGTAGGCTAATACCATGGTATGGACCCTTGGTATTCTTTAACATGATTTTTTTTTCTTAATTTACCATCTCATACGAATTTTTCCTCTTTTGAAAATGTGTGCATACGTATACCCTCATTTTTTATAGTGAGCCTGCTTGTATATGCTAGTTGGACTAGGTGAACTAGCGTATAAAGCTTAATATACCTAAAAACATTATTTTTCCTCAATTTCTTGATTCTGATATGTAGTCCTTTTTCCCATCTTCTCATTATTCTATACCATTACCATGTTACCCCTTAATTGACCTATTACAAAGCGAATTTCGCTTTATCAAATTTTGAACTAATGTGTGAGTGGGCTGCCATCAAGGAAAACACCTGTACTATAATGCCAACAATCTGCCCTTTGGACTTGAGGGCAACCATATTCGTGTTGATTACTTCAAGCTATATAACCTGTTAGACATATCAAGCAAGAACAATATACTCTCCCCCTTTGACATCAAGGGAAAATGGTGAACCATGATATTCTCCCTCTTTGAGATGCACTATGATGTCCATGCTCACCCTGAGTACATGCAGAGTCTGCTCGTATAATTTTAAAAAATAGCTTGACTATATAACTCAACTAAGTGAGTATGACCTCCCTATCACCAATGACTCATACATACATCAATCACCCAACCAAGTGGGGATATACTAAATCATACATGACTGTATAATTGCAATTATTACATTATCCTTCCCATGCATAGTCAGGTTACAAATTAAATTGTATGTCCAGAAGGACTCATTAATAGACTATGAAAGACAAAGACATATAATTACACTAGAGGCCTATTTCTGGGAAAACTAGTGTCTTTTCGATCTACTAGTCCCACTAAGACGGGTAGCTATCTTAGAAACAAACAATTCAAAGCACTTCAAGAATTCCTTTATGTATGACAGATAAGAGAGGAGAAAAGAGGACCAACCTGTATCTTTCGCTTGGCTCTTTGCTTGTTTCCTCTCTCCCTTGATAGAGTTAACCACTCTTCTCCTACTTGTCCCACTTTAGAGAATACTTGTAGAGGCAAAGCAACAAAACACTATCAAAGCATCTTGATCTATGATATCATAAACAATACAAAATCAAAAATACATTAACCATACAATTGCATCCACAAACAACAAGATTCACAAATACACGATTATATGGAGGAAATCTCAAAGAACATTATTGATAGTAGAAATAGAAGAGAGGATTACAACCTAGCTATCTGATCCAGCATCATCCTCCCAGCATCAAAGCCCTCTTCACCTCATGAAAATCAAGATCACCCAACAATACAATGTCTTCTAACTTAGTAACCAAAGAACCCACAATAAAAACCATTTTTCGTCAACATTTCAAATCCCAACAGGGATCCATCATTAGGACTTCTTGAATGTTGATAGAAGAAGAGCTTGAATTAGGGTTTAAATAGTTTTGAGGTGAGAAGATTTAAGTGGATGTCGGCTGTTTTAATATTTTCATTTATTTTAATCATAATAAATAATTTTGAATTATTTTAAAGTATTTTTAATAACTATTATTTAATACAGCTATTAATGTAAAAATGAATAAATACTTTGATTATTTAATCTTTATCATCAATATTTATTATTGAATGTTTAATTTTTATTTATTTATTTATTTTTTAGAAACCAACAACACTTCCTTACAAATTACAAAATTCCAGCCTCCAGATCTCTTAGATGAGGGATCCATTTATAGATATTCGCAGAGGGGTCAGTCAGCTCTGGGTTTTTATTAGTGTCCTTCAACTGATAGTTCTTTGTTCCACTTGGAGATTTCATTGATATCTTACTCATCCCTGGGCGAATTTAGAGAGGCAAGTGTCATATGAGAAGTTTTCAGAAGATTCTCTGGGTTTCCACTTAGCAAACTATCTATGCTACTTGTCTACTCTCACACATCACACTCCATAGAACGCTCTTTCGGTATTCATCACACCTCGCTAGTGTAGTAGCCAATATGAATTGTACCTTGACCATGGAGTAGTCTGTATGGTCCAATTTTGGCCAGTCCTGAGTGGTTTTTCAGGTGGAACTTCTGGGAAATGATGTAATTAGTTGACCATGATTCTTTAGGGTATGAAACGACACTATTAGGGGCTTAATAGCCCTTGGTTTATCGACATATGTGATTGGGGTTGTAGTGCCCAAATATGTCTATAATAGTTGCCCCCTAAAGCATGAGGTTGTAAATCTTCTGATGTTCGGTGAAGTGCTTTATCATGAGGATCCGAGGTATTCGAACTAGAAGGTGACCTGTATAAAATACAATACAATACATCATGTTCATATTATTTCCATGACCTAGCTGTGTTGGGCATTCCCATGCTCAGCTTTATAAATTCATTTTCATGGACATAGGAAAGATAATCGTCTACTGTTGCAGACTAGTGATTCTTGTAGAGTCATCATCCGTTAGCTTGGATGATCATCTATGCAGCTCCTGTGTACCTTTGCTATCATTATTTTCCCGAATATATTGTAGCCTAGATGGATGAAACTAGATCTATGGTCTTCAAAATCGTTCAATCTTTTCTCGGTGTACAAGTCGATCCATGTGAAAAGATGTTCTGAAGTCGAACATTGAAAGACATCACCAAATTACCATCCAATGATATAAGTTGTTAATAGGCATGAGAGGAATCTCCGATAATGATAATGACCCTCAAGGTACTACAGTACAATTCACATGGTGTGAATATATGATCTGATGTCGAACACCACAAAAAATCTTTCGGTCGAAGGCCATCAGTGTAAACTCGTCACCGGAAGTGAGAAACTTTCCATTGAGGCATGCAAGCTTCAAAGTACTAAAAGGGTTGTTCCTAAGTCAACCTCTTGGATAATGAGTTGATGTTGAGAAGAAGTGACCCATTGTAGGAGGGCCTTAATGAATCCCACATCTACGACATGAAACGAAGCAAATGATTTTCTGGAGGTGAAAATGATCTCATGATACAAGGTTTAGGAATGGCGGTCATAAACAATGGAAGGTATTGTAGTAGATGAGGCGTTAGCTGGGTGGTGAATTCTCTAAATGACTTCTCTTGAACATATCAGTGACACTGAGATGGATTGGTAGCGTTAACCCCAAAATTGGATGGTGCAGAGGACCAATGGTGATGTGACTGATGAACAGAATAAGCCAACCCGACTCAATCATGATGATGGAGTGAAAGCATCATGTTCAAGAGCGACCTGCTACCAATGAAGTTCTTCAAGTTTTATTCCATTTTTCCGCAGTCATTGCTAACCAGTACGTCTTTATCTTTGTCAAGCTTGTAGAAATTTCTGTTTTCCCACCCCGGTTTTCAGTTTCTCCTTATTTCTCCCATATAGTTAAATTCTCTTTCCCATAACCATACATTTAGCAAGCTGGAAAAAATAAATTTGCTGAAAACACAAATTCCGGAAATTTTACAAAATGCTGGAAATTGCAGAAATAAAAATCAACAGTAATAAACAGCCATTAAAACACATTTAAACACTGAGATTTTTGGTCAATGTGACCCTGGAAAAACCTGCTACAACTCTTGGGGAAAACCAGTTTGAGAGCTCTTCTTTATTTCTGAAAAATGCCTTTTACAGTGAGAAATTTTCAGCAAAAAATCAGCAAGCAAATTTACAACTTATCTCTTTTCCCATGCTTCATAGCAAACTGGAAATTACAGCAAACAGGACAGCAATAAATGCTGTACGGTCCCCTCGATTTTCGTGCCCACTTTCAGCATTAAATGTTGTTGTATGGCCCTCGTTTTGTGTGTGGAAAAACCAGCAAACTGCTCCTCGATTTTTGTGCAAAGCTATCCTCGAAAATCGTGCCAAAATCTACCTTTCACTGTGTGTCGAATCAGCTGTACAAATTTGCTCAACTGCTGCCTTGGAATGTGTGCCAAGCTGCTGTCTCCTTCTCCTCCCTGCTCAGAAATCTCTCTTTCTCTCCTTCTCCCAATCTTCTCATGAAAGAATTGAATTGAATGTGATATTTTCCTCATTTTCCTCCCTTAATATAACTCCAAATGACTTTTGGGTGATTCAAGTGACTTTTGGGTGATCTCTAAATCCAATGGTTGAAATAGATTTAGATCAACGGCTGAGATTAAATGCTCACTTGAATCTCACTTTTTATTTTTTAATTCACCCCACTTTAATAAATACCCACTTAGTTATTTATTTCCAAAGTCACTTTTCCTTTCTAATTTTTCATTGACTTTATAAAAGTCACTTTAAAATTAGACTTAGTAACTTTATCACTTAAAGTCACTTTTAAATTAGATTTAACTTTATAAATTTATAAAGTCACTTTAGGAGAAAAATTAAATTCTTTTGGACACTTTTCCCTAGGCCAAAGATCAAAGCCTAAGGGAACCACCTGTCCTCCGGTACCAAATTTCAACACTCCCTCTTACCGAGGAAGGTGTTCCTCACCACACCCATCTTGTCTCTGAAGTAGACATGCTTGCCCCGTGGTAAGGATTTGGTAAGGATATCTGCAACCTGCTCATCAGTGGAAATATACTGAAGCTTCACAACTCCCTTCTGAACATAGTCCCTGATGAAATGATATCTGATCCCGATATGCTTTGACCTGTCATGAAATACTGGATTCTCCGTGAGTTTAATGCAACTTTGATTATCACAGTAAATCACTGAAGGTCTCAACGGCTGACCAAATAAGCCAAACAACATCTTGTGAAGCCAGATAGCCTCACAACTAGCTAGACTGGCTGCCATATACTCTGCTTCCACTGAACTCAGTGCTACTGACTGCTGCTTCCGGCTGAACCATGACACTACTGCTGAACCCAACCCAAAACAGCACCCTAAAGTGCTCTTCTTATCAGAAGCACAACCTGCCCAATCAGAATCAATGTATCCTGCCAATCTCACTCCATCTCCCTACCTGTAGTCAGAGCATAATCCATTGTCCCCTGCAAGTATCGCAAAATGTGTTTTGCAGCCACCTAGTGAACCCTCCTAGGCTCACACATAAACTGACTCATCGTGTTGACTGCAGAACAGATATCTGGTCTAGTGTTGACCAAATACATCAAGGAACCAATTAGCTGCCTATACAATGTGGGATCCACCAACTCGGAATCCGAAGCATGAAGCTTCTTCCAGTTGGTGATCATTGGTGTCGGCATTGGTCTACAATCCTCCATGTGGAATCTGCTAAGGATGTCAACAATATACTTCCCTTGCCCCAGGAAGAAATGCCCCTCCTCCTGCCACACCTCCAAACCCAAAAAGTAATGCATCAAGCCGATGTCCTTCATCTCAAACTCCGTCGCAAGATCTCTCTTGCAGTGCTCTATGAGTCTCTCTGCACCTGTAATGATCAAGTCATCCACATACAGCACCAAAATGAGAGGCTCCTCACCAATCACAATAAAGTAAAGGTTTGGATCTACCTCACTCTTTGTGAAACCCATCCCCTGCAAATATGTATCTATCCTGGAGTACCAAGCTCTGGGAGCTTGCTTCAGGCCATAAAGGGCCTTCTTTAGTCTGCACACATGGGACACCTTCCCATGCACATCAAAGCCCTGTGGTTGCTCAATGTACACCTCCTCCTGTATGAAGCCATTGAGAAATGCAGTCTTCACATCCATCTAGTGGATCTTCCAACCCATCTCTGCTGCTATCGATATAATGGAGCGGATCGAAGTATATCGAGCCACGGGAGCGAAGGTCTCCTCATAATCAACTCCCTCTACCTGGGAGAACCCTCTAGCCACAATCCTCGCTTTGAATTTCTCAATGCTGCCATCTGCAGCATGCTTTACCTTGTAAAGCCATCTGGAAGTAACCACGGATTTGCCCTCAGGCCTCGGCACCACCTCCCAAACATCATTCTTCATGATAGAAGAATACTCCTCCTGCATGGCCTCTCTCCAGACCTGCTGGCTAGCTGCCTCCTCATAGCTAGAAGGCTCAGAGTCAAGGATGTTGGTAACCATCGCCATATAGCTACAAAACCTCTCAGGTGGTCTACTCTCTCTAACCAGCCTCTTCGGCTCAGCAACAGATGTGGCATCTCTCAAGTTGTCCTGAAGCCACTTGGGCTTTCTCTTCCCTAAGCATGCTTCTCCCATATGAGAATGAAGCTCCTCCTCCTCATCACCATCAGTAGCCTGAACTCATGATTGTCTGTCTGCTGTCCTCCTGCCTTCACCTGAACCTGTAGAAGCTGAGGCACCGTGTTAACTATCCATCAATGGACTCCCTAGTAAACTACTCTGTGAACTGCTTTGCATGCTGCCCGGAGCACCACCCCTCTGGCTCGGTGAGCCACTTCTCACTGACGGACCTGACATCCTCATAGATGTACCTCTGGATCCTCCTGATCCCTGCCCACTGGATCCCTGCGACTGACTCAACTGCTGCTGAGGGTCTGGCTGATCCAGATACTCTAACTCCCGTGACCTCCTAAAGGCCCTGTCCTCCTCGAACTTCACATCCTGTCTGACAACAAATCTCCTCTGTGCAGGAATGTAAATCGGGAAGGCCTTTGAGGTCTCACTGTAGCCCACAAAGATACCCTTCTCTGCGGTGGGATCTAGTTTGGTCCTCTTCTCCTTGGCTATATAGGAGTATGTAATGCATCCAAAGATATGAAGATGACCAATATCAGGCTTCTTCCCAGAGAAAGCCTCCTCCGAAGTCATGTGCCCCAAGGCACGATGCAGACTCCTGTTCTACAAGTAAACAACCATGTTGCAGGCCTCTGCCCACAAGAACAATGGCAACCCCTGATCATGTAACATGGCTTTGGTAGCCCCTATGATCGATCTGTTCTTCCTCTCCGTAACCCCGTTCTGCTGGGGGTTGTAAGGAACAGTGAACTGCCTCCTAATGCCTGCCTCTGAACAATAGTCAACAAACTCTCCAAGGGTGTACTCTCCTCCATTGTCCGACCTCAAGGACTTGATCTTTTGACCTGTCTGAGTCTCCACAAGAGCTCTGAACTCCTGAAACCGCTTGAGGACCTCACTCTTGGCCTTCAAAAAATAAATCCAGATCCTCCTGGAGTGATCACCAATGAATAAAACATAGTACTCATATCCACTCAAGGAAACATGATACATTCGACCGCTCACATCGAAATGAATCAAATCAAGTATCCCCGTCGCTCTGTTGTCACTGCTGGGAAAAGGGGATTTGGCAAATTTGCCCATCGCACAACCTCTGCAAGTATCAAAGTGATCAGTACTGAAATCTGGCACACCTGTAGTGATCTCCCGCAATGTCCTCAAGGCTCCATGATACATATGTCCCATCCTGCGGTGCCAAATCTCACACAGCTCAGAACTACTAGCTCTGCTATTGGTACTACTGCTCAATGCCAAAAGGGGTTGGAATGCATACTTGTACACCTTTGCATGGCGTACACCTATCATTTTAGCTGAATCAGCTGGAGTTCCCCTGGGATACATCAACACCTGCCCTCCCTTGAACAGTACCTCATATCCTCTGTCCTCCAAAGCTGAGACAGATATGAGGTTCTTCCTCATCCCTGGCACATAAAGAACCTCTGACACCTTCAAGGGAGGTTTGGACTCCCTCTGAAATGTCACTGTCCCCACCCTGACTGCTCTAACAACTCTGTCATCACCGAGTACTACCTCAATATCAGTGCCACTCTCTGAAAGCTCTGAGAAGTACTCACGGACTCCTATCATATGACGTGAAGCCCCACTGTACACATACCAGATACCTGAAGATGCTCCACTAATAGAGGGAAAAGCATGCTCCCTCTGAACCTGTGTGGCAGGTGATCCTGCACTAGAGGACTCACACGTAGTGAATGCAAACTCTCGGTCAAAATGACCAGCAAAGTCCTCAATCTCTGCTGAAGCTGCCACGTCCTGGTTCTTCCCCTTCTTCTTCTTCTTCTCCCGACACACAACTGCATAGTGTCCCATTTTTTGACAATTCCAACACTTCACCTTGGAATAGTCCTTCTGTGTGTTCCCCTGTTTACCTTTACCTTTGTCTTTTCCCCCACCACTGCTTGTGGAAGCTTGCTTCTTCTCTTTGCCTTTTTTGCCTCCTGCCACCAGTGCTACATCCTCATCCTGCTCAACTGGCTTGGCCGCCCCAAGCTGACCTTTCCTGATCTCTGTCTGAATGCAATCATCCCAAAACCTCTCCCATGTGGGAAGGGTCTCACGTGCACAAACCCCATCAACCAAGTTCAACCATGAAAGGGGGAGGCCATTCAGTGCAATCCACACCAACTCAGTGGGTGGAATGGCCTCTCCAATCGCTGCCAACTCATCTCTCACATTAGTAATCTTTGTGAGATATCCAACTGCACTATCATTACCCATCTTAATGTTCTTCAGCTTCTCCTTCAGGACCATTTTCTGGTTCTCATTGGTACTCTGGTAGAGATTGGACAATGTTGTCCACATCTCATGGGCATTGCTCTTTCCTCTCACATGAGGAATGCAATGGTCTTTGATTCAGTCTCCTCGATTTTCGTACCCACTTTCAGCATTAAATGCTGCTGTATGGCCCTCGTTTTGCATGCAGAAAAACCATCAAACTGCTCCTCGATTTTTGTGCAAACCTCTCCTCGAAAATCGTGCCAAAATCTGCCTTTCACTGTGTGCTGAATCAACTATACAAATCTGCTCAACTGCTGCCCTGGAATGTGTGCCAAGCTGCTGTCTCCTTCTCCACCCTGCTCAGAAATCTCTCTTGCTCTCCTTCTCCCAATCTGCTCATGAAATAATTGAATCGAATGTGATCTTTTCCTCCTTTTCCTCCCTTAATATAACTCCAAATGACTTTTTGGTGATTCAAGTAACTTTTGGGTGATATCTAAATCCAATGGCTGAAATAGATTTAGATCAATGGCTGAGATTAAATGCTCATTTAAATCTCACCTTTTATTTTTTAATTCACTCCACTTTAATAAAGACCCACTTAGTCATTTATTTCCAAAGTCACTTTTCCTTTCTAATTTTTCATTGACTTTATAAAAGTCACTTTAAAATTAGACTTAGTAACTTTATCACTTAAAATCACTTTTAAATTAGATTTAACTTTATAAATTTATAAAGTCGCTTTAGGAGAAAAATTAAATTCTTTTGGACACTTTTTCCTAGGCCAAAGATCAAAGCCTAAGGGAACCACCTGTCCTCTGGTACCAAATTTCAACAAAGCTTGAGGAGGATAACATATGCTTGTCCTGTAATTTTCCCTTCAGGCAAACTTGTCGCCATGTTTGGTGAGTGCAGAGATAGTGAAACTTATTCTTGTCCATATGGACAAGTTTGTCACTATTGTTTTAATGATTTTAACAACAAGGATAACTTCGTCATTTTCATGTTTAGAGGGTTTGAAAAGGGATGAAAAAGAAACTCGAGCAGTCCTTTTTCGTGGCATAATCCCTTAAGTCCGAAAAAGTGAAAGGGATGACTTTTCGATCACTTTATCGAGCCGAAAAAGACAAGCGCTCGATCTTTTTGTGGAATGATCCCTCAGGTCTAAACATATTAAAATGTAGAGGAAGGATGGCGATTCCCCTTACTTTAATGAGCTGGAAAGGCCAGTAGCTTGACAATCTTTTCATATTTTATGAGTCTAAAAAGAGCTTAAAAGAGACTCGTGTTGGAGGAACAAGTGATGTTTTTGGGTTGCAACTCATTCCAGGTAAGATTGGAACTTCTCAAACACGACAGTGTAAAGAGGGTGGCTAACAGAATCACTCATCATATCTATTCCTCAAAAGGGTAAACAATTAAGTGGAAGTGTATGACTGGCCAAAAGAATGGAGGTGATGGGAGGAACACAACCAAGGCTCAAAAGGCCAATAACAATCACAAAGGTCGTTTACTGAAGGTAGTTTTATTTTTTAATGAGCTTGAACCTTGCGTTAACATGTGCTCAGTGGTGGGTTTATTTTTTAACGAGCTTGAACGTTGTGGAGACATTGCTCATGCCAGTCGTTTTAAAGATGTCTCTCATTAGTAGGTTCATTTTTTAGGGAGCTTGCACCATGCGAAACCTTACTCATTGCCTTTTTATGTAGGCTGGAAATGACCAAACTACAGAGCTAACTACACTAAAAGCTAAAGAAATACTGAGTTTAGGTGGGATAGTTTTGTCTTTTGCCTAGATAAAAAATTTCCTTTGCTTTGTCTGTGCACCGCTCACAAAGGTGAATGGTTGATCAGACCAATCACCTAACCTAAGAAGTTGAAACTAAGAACCTAAAGGACTAAGGATGTTAAGAAATGAAATTGGTCATTTTTCACTTACACAAAACTCTTTGCATGCCCCCAGGTATTGAGAAAACAAGAATTTCCAGGTTACCTTATTGAAGTCCCTACATTTAAGCAGGATTGCTTCATCCACGGAGCAGACAAAACACTTCCTTGGCTCTGTCCATCGAAATAGACCAAGGTGAATGGTGTCAGCTTCTAATCACATAACTTGTGAGGAGATAACTGTTTGAGACTGATCCCATATCCTACACGGAAATGGTGTTTCAAACCGGTCATATAACCTACAAGGAAATCTATTTTTTCAGCTGGGTTTTATGCCAAAGCAAACCAGGGTGCATGCCCCCTAAGCTTCGTTACTTTCATCTGACTACTCACAGTAATGAGGTGGATGAACTTAAGGCTGAAGAGGCATTCTTGATGCAAAGATACCATTTAGGGATGATGTTTGACTCGTAGCTGCATTTGAACTGGGAAATGAAAGTTGGTCGATAAGTTGCACCACTCTGCCTTCATGCGAGAAACACATCACTCGAAAGAGTGTGGAAACAATAGCTCCCATGTTGTAAATGTAGTCACGTCCAAGGAGTAGATTTTAGTCTAATGGTCCTTGGACTACCATCACATTCAAGTGAACGGTTTTCCTTTTCAAAGTTATAGGCAACTTTGGAAGGATCCCTAACGGTCGACTGGTTCCTTTGTTGAAGCCTGAAAAATTTTGATTCTCAAGAAAAAGCGATGGCAAACCAAGCGCTTTCCAAGCAATTGAAGAAAGGATTCTCACTGAAGCCCATTCATCTATAATAGTGCCACACACAATCATTTTGTAAACTTGTATTATGATTTGGAATGGTACATTAGATGGAAGGCAGGGGCCTACTAGTTGATTGCAATCGAATGAAACGAATAGATTACTTGGAGGGGGGACCGAATAAATGGCTGGATGAACCTATTGAAATGGGGGAATTTCCTCCTGTTGTAAAGGAACGGGTAGATTTCCCCCATGTTCATGAGACTCTGTGTTAATAAAAATAATTTGAACGGTGTCATTCTCATTCTCTTTGGAAATTATATCATTTGAAGGTGGACCTTCTGAAGGCAAGACTAGGTCGACTGCCATTTCGACCTGTTGACTTTAGCCTGGTATGGACTTAGAAGGTTTACCTTCAAATATAGGCATTTCAACAGACAATTGAGTTATATCAGTCGTATTTTCAACTAGCGATGGACTTGGTAAGAGTTTCTTGTATCCAGGCTGAAGTCGTTGCGTGAAGCAAGACAGTTATCCAAGACACTTTTGGCTTCATCAAGAAAAGGACAACGATGAAGGGCATGATCGCCTTCACGCAACCTACATGGAAATCTGAACTTTCCTTTTTTTCCATTGAATTCATTTTCAGTAGTTGATGGTGTGTTCTCAACATGATCGACAGAGGTTGATGACACTGGACTATGCAAATGGGGAGACCATTCTCTCAAGATCCGCGGAATGCAAGGACAATCTCGATGAAAGTGGTTTCCTTTGCAAATTATGTATGGTGATTTGGGTTTGGAAGGTTCGGTGTGTGGATTTTCGCCAAATGATGCATGGTTGCCCCCTTGCTTGACTGACTTCTTCTTCTTCTCCTCCTTCCCTTTCTTCTTCTTCTTAGTTACTTGGTTTATAGCATCACTGGTTTCACCAAGCGAAGAGGAAGAAGGAGAGGGAGAAACAAATGAAATAGATGGTATCATCTGGTTTCTGATTCAATTGCTGAGGAATTATGGTGTTTTCAATGATAGAGGTTGAGAATAGCCATATCGGAGGGCCAATTGTGATTCCTGGAAGGGACAATGTGGCCACACATGGAGCACCAATATCTCCCCAAGAAGAGAAAATACTAGGATTCCCCCTAAGGGGAATCCCTTGATTGGTGGACTCCATTACATCAACCTAAGATCAACGAAGGAACGGGGATGTTATTCCAAATTAAATAAATTTTATGACGCTTTGACACAACTTTGCTTTTTCAATTTTTAAGAGTCGAGAAAAAGCTAAAGATGACTCTAGTTGCCTTTGATCTTTAATGAGCCTAAAGTGACAAGTGCTCAAATGGACCTTTTCTTTTAATGAGTCAAAAAGGAATGAAAGTGACTACTCTGGAAATTTAGACAGAGGGATTACCAAACCAATTGCAAAACTATAAAATACACCTTGGTGGTAATTAAAGAGAAACTACCAAGGACTTATGTACGATAGTCAATCTTCCCAAATGCTGTGTTTAGTGTGTTGCGATCAATAGGGCGGCTGATACGGCTTCCTATGGATAAATGATATCAGCCTATTGTGGTCTCCCAATATATACTCGACGGTATGGGGAGAACAATTCCGTACTAGCATATGTCGTATCAAAGTGGAGGAATCACCCAATCTTCGATGAAAACGATAGTTACCAGGTTTTACGATGCCAGAATACGTCTCTAGCCTAGACCTCTAGATGTGTTGCGTTAGGTTCCAAAGCATTGTTATGTTCATTGAGATTTATTTTAGAGTTGATCTTTCTTAGAAGTTTGTCTTTCAACGTTCACCATGTGATGTAGATGTAAAATTCCTAAATATGCAATCTAAAATGATAAACAATCGTTTGTTTTCTTTTAGGAATGAAAATCCTAGCTACTAAGGAAACTAGAGTACGATTCTTTCAACAGAGAGCAGAGAGCACACACTAAATGCACTTTTGCTAAATCATTTTCTGCATGCAGTCTAAATGAAAATGCACATGCATGTATTTTTTTTCATTTCCTTAATGTGAGAATTCCAAAAAGGAAAACTAAGTACATATCTGAACTATTTTCTTCAAAGCAACACTTAACAATTTCTTCTCAAAACGAAAGTTATACTAAAATAACACTTTCAATTTTGAATCGAAAACTACTTTCGACACTTCAAATATTGACAATTTAAGTCAAACACAATGACAAAAGTACAATAAACTATGTAGAGGAGGAAGACTTTACGACATTCTTCTCTTTAACTCAAAATGACAGTTACGACACTTCTTTACATCAAAAATGACAGTTCGATTAAGCTAATTTTGACAAAGAATGATGAAAAATGATGAAAAATACATAAAACATTCACAAATCCTCATCAATGGAGGTTGAATAATGTCAAGGAAGGAGGCTTCGGAAATGATATACTGATCATAAGTAGAAAAACTACTAAATAAAGATGAAAACGAGGAAAAAAACAAATTCCAAAGAGAGAAATAATATCATTCAGTGATCACACCTATCCTTAAGGGAAACAGGGTTGCATCTCACCTGCAACATATGGGAGGTGCGATGGACTAGGGAAGGAAACTGAGTTTGGTTTTTGCTCAAAATTTGCAGCTAAGTTCAGTGATTTATGCTGAGCTATGATAGACAGTAAAAGAAAAGTACAGGGGTATGCTATTATTAGGTTATTGAGCTACCACAATGGCACTTAGGATGTTTGTAAGTCAGATGTTCAGTTCATAAACCAACCCGAAGATTGAATAAAGCAGTGTTGATCTACTTTGCACTTGCATACCAAGAGTAGTGCTAAGGCTAGCTGGATTAACTTCAAGCTCCGCTTGTAATTTATAAAGGAAACAACAGTTAAAAACAAACAAACTATTCGGTCCCTAGTGGAGTCGCCATTTTGTTTTCAGGAAAACTAGCGTCTTTTCGATCTACTAGTCCCACTAAGACTGGTAGTTATCTTAGAAACAAACAATTCAAAGAACTTCGAGAATTCCTTTATGTATGATAGATAAGAGAGAAGCAAAGAGGTCCAACCTGTATCTTCCGCTTGGCTCCTTTCTTGTTTCCTCTCTCCCTTGATAGAGCTTGCCACTACTCTCCTACTTGTCCCACTTTAAACAATACCTGTAGAGGCAAAGAAACAAAACACTATCAAAGTATCTCGATCTATGATATCATAAACAATGCAGAATCAAAAATACATTAACCATACAATTGCATCCACAAATAATAAGATTAACAAATACATGATTATGTGGAGGAAACTTAAAGAACTTTATTGATAGTAGAAATAGAAGAGAGGATTACAACCCAGCTGTCTGATCCAATATCATCCTCCCAGCATCAAAGCCCTCTTCACCTCATGAAAAGAAAGATCAGCCAACAATACAATGTCTATTCTCAAAGAGAAACCAACAGCACTTCCTTACAAATTACAAAATTCCATCCTCCAGATATCTCAGATGAGGGATCCATTTATAGATATTTGCAAAGGGGTGATTCAGCTTTGGGTTTCTTTATTAGTGTCATTCCACTGATAGTTCATGTTTCCACTTGGAGATTTCATTGATCTCTTACTCATCCCTCAGCGAGTTCATAGAGGCAAGTGTCATATGAGAAGTTTCTAGAAGATTCTCTGGGTTTCCACTCAGCAAATTGTCTCTGCCTTTTGTCTACTCTCGCTCATCGCACCCCATAGAAGGCTTTTTCAGTATGCATCACACCTGGACCATGGAGCAGTCTGTATGGTCTAGTTTTGGCCAGTTCTGAGCGGTTTTTCAGGTGGAAGTTCTGGGAAATGATGTAATTAGTTAATCATGATTCTTTAGGGTATGAAACAACAATTTTAGAGGTTTAAGAGCCCTTAGTTTATCAACATATGTGATTGGGGTTGTAGTGCCCAACTATGTCTATAACAAGGTTTTTCCATGACCTTTACATCAAATGTTATGAATATTCGAAACCATAGCTGAATTCAGAAACCATGATGCCAACAATGCATAAGGTTTTTGAAGGCTAATGCTCCCCCTGAACCTCTGATACCTGTGCAGTTTCAACAAATCATTCATCAACTCATCTTCATTAGTCAAATAAACAACAATGAACAGGGAAAATTTTAAGAACCCCCATAAATTTTTTAATATAATAAATGGGCGAATCTCCATGGTATATAGGAAAAAAGGAAGGCGATTTTATCAATAATATAATATGTATATATAATTTTTTTGGCGAATCTCTCACCAGGCATGGCGAATATTTTACTCAATTATAAAATCTTGTAAGATCTTGGCGAGTCTTTCACTAAATAATAAAACTTTGTAAATTCCTAGTGAATCTTAGCATAGGCTACATGTTGGTTTAATTCCCCCATTTAAATAGGCTACATTCCAGGTGAATACCATGGGTCAATACCATGTGCCATTTTGGTGAATACCATGGGTCAATACCATGTGCCATTTTTATTTTTATTAATTCTAATATTAGGGTTAATAATGGTTTTTTGCATGGTATTAATAACAATCTAGTCCATGGTATTTGTCCCATAGTATTTTGGCCATAGGTTTCACCTAAATATAACCCATTTTTTGAGTGTTCGTAAATATAAGGTGACTTATGGAGTAAATATAAAAAAATGTTTTATTTGTTTACCATACCTCTCGTTTATTTATATTTTTATTAATTTACCATACCTCTTTTACAAATATGGTATTTGGCCCATAGGATTCACTTAAATAAAACCTCTTTCTTGAGGCTTCATAAATAGAACCAGAGTTATGGACTAAATATAAAAAGAGGTTTTATTTATTTACGATACGTCTAGTTTATTTATATTTTTATTTATTTACCATACCTTTTGAGTAAGCATAAAAAGACGTTTTATTTATTTACCATACCTCCAC